>JAAWXA010000022.1:306721-599444 GCA_038090715.1 Florisuga fusca
CCCCCGGCTCCCCCCCCCCCCCGAAGTTTGGTGTTTGGATTTCTAAGTTGACTGGAGCTAAAACTCGTGGGGAAATGTGGTTTTTTTACCTGTGGGTCCTATTTGTAATCTAGCCCTTCTTCCCCAGGGTCCTTGCCCCCCTCCCTCTCCCCTGACCTCTCTTGGTATTTTTCCACAGCTTTCTAGTGACTTTCCACCCTTCATTTTCTCTAGAGATCCCCCAGACTTCATGCAAGAGCCCCCTTTGTTAAGCAAAGCAGCTTCATTTGCACATTCCTTTCTTACCAGCTTACATAATTTTCGCCACTTCTCTCAGGGAAATAGCAGATTTGGCTACCAGAAGACAAGAGTGCTTTAAAATGTCTACGGAACAGCCAGATCAGCTGGGAGGAGCATGTACCTTCAGCAGTGCATAATTATTCACATCTTTGATTTAATAGGTTCTAAAAGCATAATCCAAAGGATGGCCTCTATTAACAACTTATTAATAATTTCAATCACCTCTGTCTTCAGAAAACTAATTTGACGGTTTGTTTTTTTTTTTAATGCTTCCTAATGGAGTGTTTTCTGTGACAAGCTCATGATTTCCTGAATTAAGTTTGCTAAAAGAAAAACAAAAGTGCATTGGACTAGTCTTACCATGAAATAATATAGGGTCATTCTTACTGTATATTTGATGCTTAGTGTCACAGCAGCAAGGTGTCATACTACTGATTTCTTCCTCTGGTAGGTCGTGTGCAACTTGTTGAATTCAAGTAATCCTGTGCATGCATTCAAAGTATCATTTCATTCATGTGGGTGAGATACCAGATAGATACTACTGACATGAAATGTAATCAGTCTAAACATTAAAGAAAGGAGAAGATGTAGAGAAAAAGGGCACCAGCCAGACAGTTTTTAAATACACTTACTCATTTTGTAAATCTACAACAAATCAAACTATACACTGACATTTTCAGAATGATAAAGCTGTCACAGCTCTTGGCTCAGCGTCACATAGTGAGATGCATGGTTAAGAACTAATTGTTACAATGAGTTCCTGTTTGGAAGGTGAGATAATATCAGGAGAGGAATAAGGTGAATTTTGTCCTAGAGGAAAAATTAATCCATTTTTTCTTAGTAAAAATACTGCAAAAGTGATATGCTACCTTAATGCAAAAATATCCTTTTTTCAATCTTAGAAGTATTCTGACATAAAATAGTCTTATGAATGTAGTAGGGGAAAACTTCAATTAACATCAGTTATTCACATCAGCATACTAGGACTGCTCCATATAAAACAGCAGATGCTGTGACCCTGTAAATATATATATATACACAAGACTTCTTGTTTAACAATTAGATGTTATTTTTTCCATGTGCAATGGTGCTGAAATCCACGGGGAGGAAAATAATGGGAAAACCAGAATCTGCCTAGCTAAACTCAAGGCTCGAAGGTTGTGCTAAGCGATAAAGGAAAAAAGAAATGTTATTAGGGAGAAATTTTTACTTTCTTTCAAGTTATTATTTTCCTTATATCCTCTTTCATCTGTAGATAATATGCTAATGAAAAGTCAATCTTTTTTCAATAATAAAATAATGTACAGTAAGACAACAAATGTCTTTTCTCCCTGGCTTTTTAGTCTTCATTTTCTCTAGAGATCCCCCAGACTTCATGCAAGAGCCCTCTTGTATGAATTGTCAAAATATGACAGTTAATCCAACCAGTTTTGTGCCAGCTGGGGCAGGTTTTCTAACCATGACTGCTCATAGATACTTCAGTCTTTTAGCCTGAACTGGCATTAGAAATACACTTTCATTTGTTGTTTTTGCTGCGTGCATGGGACACTTGGTGGACAAATATTTCTTGTGTGGAAAACAAGCTCTGTCACTTCTTAGAGCAGGAGAATGAATGAGAGCTGTTGATGGTGGTTCTCCCCACACCTCCTCCTTGCAGCTCTCTTGAGTCTTGAAAGACTGCACTTATAATTGATTGATGAAGGAGTCCTGTCCCTCTTCTTTGTAGCTTGATTTCCACTGAACAATGCAGCTGTCAAAGATTTTTGTGACGCAGTTCCTTGTGCATACAGAGGAGCTAGGTAGAGATAAAGTATAAGCTGTCATTTTAAAGATTCTCTTAACAAATAAATGAATGGTTGTGTTATTGCCATTTTCTCTAAGCAGTGCCCCATTCAGACGGAGCTCCATACCCAGAGGATTGATTTAGATGCTTCTGGCATTAGAAGGAGGGCCCTGGGCTTCCCAGGGGCAAAGGCAGCTCACCCTGCACTGGTCCTGCACTCTGCCCCGGGGGCATTCCCTCTTTCCCTAGTGAGCAGATGAAGTTATGGCTTCTGTGGGTACTGCTCCTCTAAAACTTTATTTCTTCAGAAGGCAGTGTAATTTTAACAGCCCCTTGGGAGGTTTTGCATTCAAGGTGGTGATGAAGGGCTAAGCAGTGCTGGTGCAGCCAGCTCTGACCCTGCTTGCCAGGCAGTGCATCCCCATGGTGCCGGGGACACCAGGAAGATGTGATGGCATTGAAATCTTCCATGCTTGCAGTGAGTTTCACATAGCCCTCAGAGGCATCCACCTCTGTGGGCAAATAGGGTGGGACCCTGGAGGTCTGCCTTCCCTGAGCTCAACCTGGACACCTACCATTATTCTTCATACGCTGGTTGGCTGAAAGGACACATCCCTGCCCCACTGGTGAGGGCCCAGCTGCCTCTTCCTGCTCCAGTGTTTGGGTTTGATTGGGGCTCTGTGCCAGGTCTAGTCCCTGGGTCCTCTGGGGTAGCATGTGGGTGAGGCTGGCTGGCTGCTGTGCAGGGAAGGGGGTCCCCAGGACTTATCAGCTCTGAGGGAGCATCAGTAAACTCCAAGAGAGGGAGAATATGTGACCTCTTGCTGGTGCAGAGGAAGGTGATGAGCTAAGTTAAGCTAAGTAGCTTTAAAATTAAAGGAGGTCCTTAATGAACACAGGCCACGTCTCAGAGCAGGGAGAGGAGTTGGTTTGCTGCTCAGCTGTTTGGCTCCTCTCCTCAACACTTCACCTGCATGTGAATGAGAAACATCTGGTGGGATGGACCCCAAAGCTATGCTGTACAGAGCAATGCCTTGGGGCTACTCTAGTGCCTCCCTTCCTCACCTCCCCTCTCATGCACTGACAGCTCCTGGAGTGGAACCCAAATACCCCACAATTACTGTTAATGCAGGCATTTGCTAGGAGTAGTCAGACTTGGAGCACCTGAGTGGGATTTGTGTGTCATGCTATCCCTTAAAATGTGCCAATTTGCCCATTCTCAGTGCTGAGCAGTAGAAGGATGTAGGTGAAAATCTCTCCTAAGGCTTGCTTTCTCAGCAAGAACAAGGCAATTAAACCTTGCTTTTCCTCTTTTAATTTACAGGACCACTGACACGATTTCCTTTTCCTCTTGTTTGTTTGTTTCCTGTGCCCTTCCATCCTGTGATGAATTCACTCATTTTAAATTGCTGCTGTACATCCAGTCTCACAGTGGAAAGATTGCACTGGGCATCCATTTGGGGAGTTTCACTCCTTCCTTGTGCCAGTGAGGCAATGCTTTCTTCCAAGGGCCTGGTTTGTATTTGATGTTCCTTCTTCCACAAGGTCCTCCTGGATGTTCAGCAGATTGCTGAGCTGACAGCCAGAGACATAAATGGAGTTTATGCTCCATTTTCAGAGAAAAATACTTATCACTGCAGGCTTCTTTGCATCACCCTACATGTGGAACCCCATGTTGGTGGACAGAAATTCAGAAGGGCCTGCTGAGGCAATTGAAACACTTAGATTGAATGCCCTGTGTCCTTTTCTATCCAGAGGGAATGGGGAAGGCTTTAGCAGCTGGCTGTGTCCTTAGGATTAATAACTGGAAAATCAATTTGTCATTTCCCTGTCATAAATTAAAAGCTTATATGCCTTATAACACAAGTATAATAGAGGTTAGTGGGTATTGATGGAGGTGTCAAAGTTTACCCAGCAGAGCACATCTCTACTGTACAATTTAAATTAGATCTCATCCACAAGGAATATCAGTCAATATTTGTATAAAAAAAAGAAATCCTGAGCAAGAATATTTTATCTGTTTCTACTCTGCTGCTGTGATGCTGCTGAAGATAGTATGTTCTCAAGGGAGGCTGTGGTCCTGTTTTGATCAGTGTAAGCAACCTCTATATTGTGCATTTGTGTCTATACATTAGACATGTTTTTTTTTCATCTTTTCTGGATGATCTTTCAGGGCCCCATCCAATCCCTAACTTTCTGTGATTCTGTGATAATGGCAGGTGATTTGTGTCAGCAATTCAAATATTGTTGAGGTTCTGTATTTGCAAATAAGATTTTTATGGTCTCTATCAAAAGAAGCACAGACAGTCTGTCAAAGGGAGGTGATTCTCCCCCTCTGCTCTGCTCTTGTGAGACCCCACCTGCAGTACTGTGTCCAGTTCTGGAGTCCCCAATATAAGAAGGACGTGGACCTCCAGAGGAGAGCCACTAAAATGATCAGAGGGCTGGAACATCTCCCCTATGAAGACAGGCTGAAGAAGTTGGGGTTGTTCAGCCTGGAGAAAAGAAGGCTCCAAGGTGACCTTATAGCAACCTTCCAGTATCTGAAGGGGGCCTACAAGGAAGCTGGGGTAGGGCTTTTTACACAGGTGTGTAGTGAGAGAACAAGGGGAAATGCTTTAAAACTCAGAGGGGAGACTGAGGTTAGACATTAGGAAGAAATTCTTTCCTGTGAGGGTGGTGAGACACTGGAACAGGTTCTCCAAGGAAGCTGTGGCTGCCCCCTCCCTGGGAGTGTTCAAGGCCAGGCTGGATGGGGCCTTGAGCAACTTATCTAGTAGAAGGTGTCCCTGACAATGCAGGGGGGTTGGAACAAGATGATCTTTAATGTCCTTTCCAACTCAAACCATTCTATGATTCTGTGGTTCTGTGATTCTATGGTCTTGTAGCAGCTACCACAACAAGAGCAGATATCAGTCAAAAGAAAAAGGTGTGTGGTGTATAACACTTTTTTAATGAAGTGTATTACATTGTCAGTAGTGAAAAACATTGTCAAAGAAGGAAAACCTGAGGGTAGGAAGCTAGGCTGGGAAGGCTAGATGTTGTTTGTATAGGCTTTGCTGTGTTGCATCAGATACAATTTCTTGGTCAGAATTTCTTTGTACTGAATATGATAATGAGACTGAAAATTGTGTCTGATACAAGATTAATTTAAATGAGCCTATGAACAATGCAGATATTTCAGTGATGTGGGGGGACTATCAAGTTCTGTAAAAGATGCAATATTTTCATTAAATCACAGACAGTCTCAGATGTAAGATCCAACTAGTCTCCTCCTCTTTCCAGGAATAACCTGTTATAAAGGCTTGACCATGACATGTTAGATCCTGTACACTTCACTTCCTACAAGGCTATTCATTGCAAGAGAAGAAAATGGTATTGCTACTTGCCTTTTTTCTTTTACTTTCCCCACTTCGGTCAGAGGCTTTAGTTGTCTGCAGGAGTCATGAGACTAAATGGAATGACTGTTCCTTAATCACATACCCCAATTAAATTGTCCCAGTTGTAGGTCAGAGGCCTGTTGTGTTAATGGCTCCACAGCTGATTGATACTCTCTTTTGAGCAGGAGGCTCTGGGAAGTGAGACTGAACAGGGTTGCTGAGGGGGCTATCAAGTGCTTGTAGGCACCATAATCAGTGTCAGGGGTCAAGGGCTGGAGGTGGAGAATGAGAGATCCTTGAGGATGTCCATGAAAAGTTTCTCTTCTTGGGTGTAAGAGCACTCAAAAGGCTTCTGTTCCCAGCAGCTGCATGGGTGAGGAGTGGAATCAAATAGTGACTGCTGGAAAGCTCATGAAAATTTGATAGACTGATGGAGGAGGGAAGCCTACGAAGAATGAGAAAAAATATTTTAAATTATTCCTCTTGTCATGCATTGTCCTTGGCCTGAGCTTTCATTTCCATTGTCCCATGGGTTCTTCCAAAAAAGTGTTTGCATGAGCTCTGTTTCTCCCCCTCCCCCCCTTTTTTGGACAGTGCCTTACGGACTACATAAGGTGTTCCTAGCAACTAAACTATACAGTAATGATGATATCTCTTCTTTAGCATATAGTTGAGTGTTTCATTGCTTTTTCATCCATTTGGGCTTCAATACAAAGGATAATAGACTAACATTTTATAGAGTTTAAAAATGACTTGTTTTTCTGTTTTTTTAAAAAACACCTAAGGGACTGGAGATAAGTGGAGTATGCTTCATGTATCATGAAATTGATATTGATAGCACAGAGGTCTGAAGATGGTAGCAACTTGTGCATTCAAACTTAAGGAAATAAGTGTAATCCTCGTTACTACTGCTTGTCGTTTATATGGATTCCTTATATTACATGCTTTCCATGGTGTTCTGAAGCATTCAAAATGCTGAGGGAATTATAAAGCACCCCATTAAGAAAATCAAATATAAACTGGTGAAATAGTCTCTGCTCCTTCCAGCTTGCTGTTAAAAAGGCAAATGAGCTAGGGAAAGAATAGTGAGAGGGCAGGAGTATTAACCATCAGATTAAAATATTGTATCACCAGGAGAATAGGCTGTACTACACTAATCTGTGCACACTAAGAAGAAATTAGATGCTTACTAGATAATGTAATTGAAGGTGGGTTTGGTTTTTTTGTTAGATTGTTTGACTAGTATCAATTCAGATTATTTCTTTCACTTGCATAGCTATGGCAGGATGGTAGACAGTGTAGAAAACTCCAAAGAGGAGCTGGATTTTTCAAATTAATCTTGATTTTTCAGAAACATTGAATTAACTCAGAATCAGTCTACTACTGGATATTGTTCTGAGTGCTGACTATGGTGACAAAAGCACATACGTACAGTGCATTCCAGAAAAATTATCAATCTGGATGATTAAAAGTAAAATCTGTGCATGTTATGAATACATGGTATGTTAAACAACTTGAATTATGGTGTGATAGTAAATTGGACACTGGGAAGTCAATCATAGTTGCACCAGCAGGGTAATTGGTTTCTGAAAGAGAAAAATCTCAAAAAGAAAGGTCTCTTGTTGGAGGTAGACTCTGGCTGTAGGGCCTGAAGGCTGAGCTGTTGTGGCAGGAGATGAAGCTTTGTCTGCTTTTGCTGCCTCTATAAAGCATTTCAAACCTAGGGTTGCTTTGCAGAGTACAGTTCCTATGGCTACCAGCATGTCCTGTATGTCCAGGATATATGACTTGCTTTGCAGAGCCTTGTGCTCACTGTCATGGAACATGACTATGTTTGTAGTTTTTGTAGTTGTTTTACTGTTTATGGTCCTGGTTGGATGTGAACTACCATCACAGGAGAGACGGGATTTATATCCCATTTTATCAGTTAATTCCCTTTCAGTCCAGATGATGCCCTTCCCTACTTTAGCTTGTGCTGTCCTTTTAGTCTGTCCTGTCTTGAATGGGAATTACTGGCTCTTGAGTACTCTTGAGTACTGCTCTCAGAGTACTGGCTCTTACTGCTACCTCCAGAATGAAATCTCTGTATGTGGTCCATTCCAGACACGTTTCTCACTATTTATGGACTTTCTCCATGTCTTTCTAGTTTGTTATGGAAAAAAGCAAGCCCTAACTTACTAGAGTATAAAATGAGTGTCTATATACCTTACAGCACAGAGGAAGCTGGATTTAAGTAACCTGGTATGTTCAATGCCTGTTGTCATTTTCCAGTGTTTCACTGCAATTTTGAATCTCCTTGTGAGCTGGAATATTCCCTTACCTCAAGAGATGAGGAAACCCCCAGCAATGCCTGGCTCAGGCTGAGTGCAGAGGAGATCTCACAGCTAAACATCCCGGACGGGCCAGAGAGAGATCACTCTGAGAATACACCCCAAGGTAAGATGATTACAACAACATAATGACTCCATTGTGGTGGTTAGTTTTGTTTTTTTTTTTAAACCACCCTCTCTCTTACCCTCAAAATATCCCAAACTAAAAGACTCAAAACCCCATGCAAAGAAAAATGTTCTCCTAAAATACTTAAGAAAGGTATAATTCTTTTACTGCCATGGGCAATGAGTGCAAACAATGTGACAAACAAAGGGAGTCATTCTGCACATGAAAGATCTGCTTTTGTCTAAAGGCAAACCACATTGTATGCAAAGCAAAATACCGAATATAGTAGTGTGAAAAATCTGAATCAGGCTGCCCTGTGCCCTAGATGGTATTTTGGATGAGAACAATGCTATGGGGTCTTTAATTAGAGTGATTCAGAGTTGAAGACATGAAAAAAAAGTGTCTAGTTTTACAGGTTCTAGGACCTGTTTACTGCTTGCTTATTTGAAGACCATTTTAGGCAATATTCTTGTGTTCAGGGTTTAAGTTTTCTGTTTAGTAAGAAAAGAAAACACGGGTGTTGCCTGTAATATAAGAAAAAAGTTTCTGTCTCTGAAGAGATTTAAGAAGCCTGAAAAGTGGGGAGTACAACAGACTTTTCTTCTTCGCTGGAAGAAAATCTGGTTTGTTGGAATTATTTTTCCTGCTCATGAAACAGACGTGTATTTTGTTAAGATCATAAGTTCTCAAAATATTTTAAGATGTATTTGTGCTCTTTTTCCTGCTGTTACTTACTTGAAACCTCTCCCAATAAGGGTTGGCTGGTGTTCGTGAGAATGGAGCTACAGAATGGAAATGTGGGAGTTACAAGCTTTATCCAGGTAAACAAGGAGTTATAGGGAAGGACAAGATTCTCAGGGATATGGAACAGTTTTCATGCCAGGAAAAACTAAACAGGCAGCTTCTTTGTTCTGTTTGTGATGGTAGGACTTAGAGGTCTATAAATACGCACACCGAAGAGCAATGGGAAGCAGCTGTGAAGTTAGTGGGTGCCATACATAGAAAAAGCCAGAGGAGATAATTTTCGTTAATAAACTGTGGTAATAGGATGCAGTAATTAATGTTATGGAGGCCACAAGTATACATAAGTTCAAAGACAGGTCAGAAGAATTCTTGCAGAATATATTAATCACTGGTTATTTAATTCAATAGTCTGTATACTGTTCCAGACACAAGAAGCCTCTTATACAGAATGCTGCAAGTGAAAAGTTCCTTTTCATAGTACCAGCATCAGAGAAGGCATTGGACTTTGCAGACCTGAAGTCTTTCTGTTTGTAACAGTTCTTATGTTCAGACAAATACTGAGGAAAAGTTTCAGTGTCACTTTTGTTCATATACTTTAATGCTGCTTTCTCATGCATATCAAAAGTATAGTACCCACAGAGCCATTATAAATTAAGTTTTAAGACTCATTGCTTGAGAACTGATTCATCAGCACACTGGGTCATTTTGGTGAGCTCTGTGTCATGTGTAAACCAGATGGACCACACTTGTGATGCATGCAAATATCTTCTAATTTCCACATCAGAGAACATACATGTGCATACTAAATTTCTTCCTACAAAGATCATATAGAATCATCACTTTTGGAAAAGACCTCTAAGATCACTGAGTTCAACTATCAAAGATAAAGTTAAGTAAAGGTTTGAGGTAAATCAGTGTTTGCTGTTGTCTTCCTTTTTCTTAAGTTCTAGTGCAAGCTGGTTGCTGATGAAATTTAGCAATTTAAACCTTCTTGTTTTATTGGGAAGAGTAGCTATCGTTTTCCTGGACTGGATAAACAGTGGGGAAAACCTAGGAGGAGATAAATGTAATATTCTGGGTCAAGGGCCTGTCCAAGTTGCTATAGTGCTGCATCTTGTCAGTGTGTGTTTCTTCTGGATTCTTTTAGATGAAGTTATAGCCTCATCTCTATTCAGTTTTGTATGTCTATCAAAGCAGAAGAAGTGGAGACTGTTGGCAGGCTCTGTAGCCCCAAAACAAGGGAGGTATTTGTTGATGATTTCCAGTTTCCTGTTGGGATAAAATCTCCATTTGTAAACCCAAAGTTTTGAGGTTTTTTTCTTCATCTGAAATAGAGGCAATTTAGTTTGAAACTAGTGTTCTGTTATTTTCTTCCTTAAGAAAATTCTGAGAGGCTAGTTCCCCCAGTGTCAGAGTGACAGGATTTATATTTGTGGGGTGCCAGGGTGGGTTGTTTAGGTTGTATTATTTTCTTGCTTGTTTGATTGATTTTTAAAAGTTATTAGGCATGTTGGACATAGCCAGTGGAAATTTTCTCTTAAGCCCCTCAGTAAGAGTTGTATGTCTGCAACTCATAAATGACTGTAACTTTAGTGTGTATAAAGACTCATTTGAAAATCAACACTTGGAGCTAGCATCTCTCTTTTTTATGTCTCTTTAATTACAGCTGCTTGGCACAGATAGTTGTGGGGTCTGTTTCAGTCTGAAATAATTAAGCACGGTAATTCCAACCCCCACTGATTCCTGCAAATTGTACTTCCAATTATGTCAATCTCATTTCATCTCCTTTGCAGACAGTAACGCACAGAGATAAACAGAGAGCATAACGAGATTTTGGGTTGATTTAGCTCATCCTTGTCAGTTGGCTATCAAGTCGTGTAAAGACTTTGATAGAGACAAATGCCTTGGGTATGATTCATTGTGCTTCGTGTAAGTTTCTGTGAAAGGTTCAGTAGGAGGGAAGAGGTAGATCAAAGAGAGAAACTGGGAAAACATCTGTATTTTTGTCCCTGCAGCAGGATACAGCTCAGTCTCATGGAATCGGAACAAATCAGCACTGATCAAGCTACCTAGAGGAAGAATTAGTTTCAGGTGTCTGTTTGTTACAGTCACCTCTCCACTCACCTGTCATGTTGAGTGTGTGGTATCACACAAATCATCAATCTTCTGAATAGGGACAGATGGTGAAGTGGAAAAGTTTGATACTAAATTATTCAGGGTAAAAGATGGGAGGTTTGGGTTTGCAGGGAATTGAAAAAGCGTGCTTAACTAGATAACAGTAGAAGGTGAAATTTAGCACAGATTATTTCATTTGAGGTGGTGGGAAAAACATAGTTTTGAACACGTAAGGACAGATTGTGAGGTGGTTGTAATCACTGAAGCTGATTTTGGGGTAATAATATATCTGTGAAAACATCCCACAATCACAAAGTAAATGTGACTCTAGGACTTGCTGGGAAGGTAGTAGAAAACAGGGAGAACATGCTACAGTATAAATGTCTGAGGCAGCTATATCTAGAATACAGCATTCTGTTCTGGTTCCCATGCATCAAAATTCATTTAGTACAGCTGGGAAAGTTATTAAAAGAGTGGAAACAAGGATGATCTAATGTATGTAATGGCTGTCTTTGAGGAATAATTATTTAGGGCTATCTGAAGGAATACATGACAGAGTTTTATAAAAATTGCAGAAATTTGTAAAATCTTTATAAAATATGTATGAAGGGTTATAAACTCCCAAGACTTTATGAAGCAGTAAAAGAGTGACTACAGAAAGAATATTCATTATTTCTTCTAACAGAGAATTGAAAAGCATCAGGTAAATTCATATATGTCAGGTTCAATACAAAAAGAGATCCTTCAGTATGTAACAAAGAGTAAAATTCTGGAAACTTTATCCACAAGGTATTGTTGGTGCTAGAACTGGAAAAAATGGGTGTGCAAATTGACAGAATATATGGAGAGAAGAAAATTAGTTGCAGGTCCTAAATTCTCAAGCCTTTTCTGGCTTAGGAAGTCCTTGTGCAATAGATCCTTGAAGGCCAGGGGTTGGGTAATACAATTGTTGGCACTTCCTGTTCATATATTCTTTACTGTGTATCTACACCTGTTTTTAGAGCCAGATAGTCTGTAGCTAATGGATTTTTTTGTCTGTGCTGGTAAGGTTGGTATGGTGGTGTGTTCCTCCCTCACCTCCAACCACAGTTTTTTTTTTCCCTTTGAAAAAGGAGAGAAATGCACTAAGGGTTTCAAATCAATTTGGACAGTGAAAGAAAAAGTACTATTTAAAGATTCAGTATTATTTGCTATTCTGCTAGAGGTCTGTGAATGGTATCAAACCACGCACAAATACTAGGTATTCCATAGGAAAATTGCAGGACTGTCTGTCTATAGAAATCTATAGAAGGACGGGACTGTCTGTCTGTAGAAGGGAGGCTAACAAGGGACTCAGTGGTGGGTTTTTTGAAATTTTGTGGTAAAATGCTTCACTCTTCTCTTTCCAATCTTGTATGTGGACCAGTGGGTGATAGAATCACTAGTTTATCTGTCAGCTAGGCTCTGCATGGTATGTGAAGATCTGCTGGAGGTACTAAGATTTCCAAGTCAAACTTATGTAACTTTCTGCAGGATCAGAGATTAAAGGTTAAAATTCCACCTATGTGCTTAAGATTGACAAGAAAACCTCCACAGCTGGGATCTGTACACCTGCAAATGTCCTACAGTCTATTTTAATGAAATAGGGAGAAAATGGGGATCTTACAACTGTGGCAGTATTTCCAAAGGACGAAAGTTAGCCCAGTTTGTGGTTAGAATGACAGAGCTGGTAGATTAAGGAAGTTGTACTTTGCAACCGTGTGGATGCATTTGTCATGCTCAAGTGAAAGAGCCATCTGCCTCTCTGATAAACTTCAGGTGGATCAAACTAGCCATAAGTTCTGTGCCTCTCAACTCTTGATTCACACCTGGGGTTTTCGGTATTTGAAGACATTTAGGATATAGCTCTGACTAGCAGAAAGAGTGCCTTTCCAGAATTCACCTCTCCTGCTACCTCATAACAGTCCTTGTATTTTCCTTCCTCCAGAGAGGCACTGGCTCAGCTTCTTGTCAGCAACATTGGATTACTGGGTTTCCTATGGACTTGTGGAGGGCAATAAATGTGGTTCCTGATGTGGCACCACAGTTGTGGCTTCCTTCCAAGTCAGATTTTACAAGGAAGAGGAAGCGAGAAACCACTAACAAGTTCAAAGATAACTTAGGGTTGAAGGACCATCAGCAGCTGGACCCAAAACAACACATAAACTGGGTCCAGATATGTGCTTGATCATGTCAGTAATCTGCTTCAACCCTAAAAGAAGTTTAAAATTTGAAATATTAGAGGCTTGTCCACTCCTGACTATGGTGATGCAAATGCCCCCTGTACTGAATCTTGTGTTTCTAGATAAAGTAAATTTCTGCTTCTGTTATCTGAAGATTTCAGGACCACAAAAATGTACAACTACTTGATAAAAATTTCAGGTGAAGAGATAAGGTTTGGTCCTTCAACCATACCAAGAGATAATGGTATGACCACCATTTCAAATAAGAATCAAAAAACTAGCAAGCCACCCTGCAAATGTGAAAACCAATTGAGACAATTCCTTAATGGAAAATGTAGATCAAACTTTGATGAAGGTTGGCAGGAGAAGTGGGAGATGAATGAGGCAAGTTTCATAACCACTGATAAGCTGAATCATTCATAACCATAGCTAATCCACTGATTAGCACATCAAACTCTTACATAAGTTCTAAAATGAGAAGTATCTGCATAGTGTGTTAATGTGGTTTTGATTTTTGTAATTATTCCTAAAGGAATGGAGCATGCCTAAGGCACTGAGTGTGTTAGCAAAGTGGAGATAATGAACTGTAGGATTATAAAAAGGCTGTTGACTTTAATCTATGATTCCTTGGACAAAGAAGAGGCAGGTAATGAAAGATAATAAATAATATTTTGTTGCAGGTTGTCACTATTAAGAAAACAGTAGAGAATAAATTAATGTGGGCTTGCAAGTGAGTAGCTGAGAAGTTATTTTTCATTTAGGATTCTTCAGCAGTAAAAAAAAAAGACTTTTAACACTTACAATTCCACTGAAACTCCGAGGAAAAAATTTATCTGAAAAAGATAGCTATTTACTAGGGTAAAGAAAAAAGGTTAAAGAGAGTAGCTGGGCTCATGCTAGAAAGACAAACTTATTCCTTTACATCGATCAGTAAGACTGGTTTGATGGTATACTTTGATCTCATAGAACTGATCTATCTTATGTGTCTTGTAAACAAGGTAGAGTTTTTCTTCTTTTCTTTAGCAAATCATTACATAGAGTTTGAAATTTTGACAGGGTGCATCTGAATAAAGCCCCCAAAATTGTCTCGTCAGGCAAATTTCTATTTTAGAAGAAAAACGTTTAATAATTTCTTGGAAATTTTTACAAAAAACTTGCAGACCTCGATTTTTATTGCACCCCTGCATTTGATGTTGGAGAAGAATGTGGGTCATCCTAATCTGCAAAGATTCAATCCAGATGGTTAAATAATCCTTTAAAAGATAGCACTTTGGTATGATGCCACCTTAATTTTTTTAATTTATAAGTATTCAGATAAACTACAGGTATCATATGAAGATTTGTAAACTTTCATACTTTAGCTTAGTAAAAGTGGTATTCAGTTTTCTATTAGTTTTTTTCTTACAGTGAGTGAAATAGTAGAAGAATTAGGTGAGATCTGGAAGTAACACGTGGACTGAAAATTTTTCATCAATCTTAACTGAAAACGAGTGACTTACGGATTTGTAGGGATGACTACCTTGTTCTTTGTAAACATACAGGGTTTTAAAATAAAAATATTATTTATAGTGAATAGTTCTGACTGCTGGAGTTGAGATTTAAATTTTGATATTCAGCTTAGTAACATATCTGTATCATGTGTTACAACACAGCCCCACAGGTCTTTATGCAATATTAATATACTAAATGCAAACCAAACTTGTTTCCAGAGTCCATTGGGCTGTGAAGAAAAAGAAGTTCAGCTTTTTTTTATGATGGTCAGTTTCCAGCTCATGTTCTATCAGTACAAGAAATAAGCCAGATGTTCTTGGCATTTTTCAGCTTGTTCTTCTTATTAGTACTACACTTGTGCCTTGTTATTGCCTATATTTGATATTAATATTTCAAGAGTTTTCTAGCCTGACTGCTACCACTATGTTATGTATATTTTTCCCACGCCAGTCACACATACAGCTCTATAAATAAAAATATAATGTATTATAAAGGTGTATCAGCAAAACACTATTATATCCATTATATCTACTATCCATGATTATACCTAATGTTTATATTATACCTATTATATACCTATATAGATTATACCTATATCCATTGCCAATTAATACAATAATCTGTGCTTCCTTAGCAATTTACCTTTGAGGATCTGAAACTGTTCTATGAAAGGCACTTTATATAGTTTTAAAGAGCTAGGAGAAGTGTTTCTCTGTATCATCAGACTAGACCAGAGTGTAGTTAAATTAATAGCCCAAGGCAAGTTGTGCTCCTATCTGTGCCAAATTATATCTCTTACACCTTAAGTAATACTAACAGATGTCTGCTGCTTTATAGTACTTTTGTCATGAAGTTGGCTTTGCCCATTTATTATTAATAAATCATGTGGGATTTTCTACAGATCTGTCCTGTAAGATTATGTTAAAAGCATCAGTAAATTAACAAGAACTGAAATATTTTCACTTTTGTTCTTAACATCAGAACTTTTGTTCTTCTGTTGCTGTTTTGTAGTAGCTATCTTACATACCTGTGCTTGAGTGAATACATTTAAAGAGAGACACAGAATGCTGAAGTCTAAGAGGCTTTATTGCTGTCACTCTTTCCAAGAATGAAGCCCAACTAATTAAACAAATAAAATAGAGAAAATATCACAATTCAGTCAGGATCTTAGGGCAGGCTTAGCTAAACCCAAGTAAAGTTTGATCTTTTTCCCTAGTTTATACAGGTAAATTTAAGTAAAGAAAGAGAAGATTGATTTTTAAAATTTATGTCCTTGGATTTCAGATTAAATTTGAGTTGTTTTGATGCAAATCTGTAAAGGATACGTTGCTACTAATGCTAGCTTAAATATTTTGGGTTTGGAAGGCTATAATTACAATTACTACTTCAGACCTGGTGCAGTAATTATTCCCCTATTCGTGCCTTCAGAAGCTGAATCATGCTCACATGAGTTGTTATTGTGAGAGCTGACCAAAGCAGTTTCATTTACCTTTACCTGGAAGGGGTACCAAAGGAGGCTGCAGTGTTAAAGATAAAATACCGAGTGAGAATTTTGTTTTGTATCTTTTAAAAAAATAATTTTCATAATGTCATGTAATGCCTTTTTAGGTGGCCCCAAACAACTTGCTTATATTCTAATCATCCATTCAATTGTGAGTGAGAAGCTATCCCTGAAGTTTCATCAGTTTTTCTGTTTTTGCTTGTTTTGATAGCACAGTGATTAAACAGATGGTATGAAAGAAAGCAGAAGGAAGCAAACTTATGGCCAGACTTCCCAGAATAGTCTCTCACTCTGCAGACATGCTTGTGTCAGAGAATGTGTGCTGAGGGGAGCCATAGAATATAGCCTCCATGTTATGTTTAAAGTCTGCTGGGGTACATACTACAATGTCTTGTTGATTTGGGATCTCTAGTCCTACACCCCATTACTATGTTGAGCAATGCTGCCTTCTGTGCACTAAATTACATTGTGCATCCCTCTCTTTGTAAAGAAATAATTTTCTCTAAGTCCTCTTAAGTCCCTTTAGTCTCAGTGGTACTGTTTTGTCTATCAATTACTGGTAATCTAGACAGGACAGAACTGCAATAACTTGCCTTGCATACTGCTTTTAGTGAGGGTCATTTTGCTGTTTTTGTGTGAAGTGGAAAGGTCAGGCAATGAAGGAAAGCGTTTTGCTCTTCACCACAGATAACAGTCTCTGGCTATCATCTGGAGTCTTGCAAAGGCACATCAACAGCATAATGCAGGCTAGATCACAACTCCTTTTCATCTGTCGATGTAATTTTTCTTATCAGAGAAAAACCCAAGCTGCAGAACTCTGGTGTTGATTTTGACCATCCGAAGGTTCAAGAATGTTCTGGTTTCAAGGTGTTTATTCGTAGTGTTGCAGAAATAACAGGCCATGATAAAAGAGCATTATGATGCAGGTTTAATTCCACTCTCAGTGTTTTTCCCAAAGAGGTGGAAGTATTTGAGGAGGAACCAGAGAATCACAGAAAGTTAGGAGTTGGAAAGGACCTCGAAATATCAAGTCCAACTCTCCCCTGCCAGAGCAGGGCCACCTATAGCAGGTCACACAGGAACACATCCAGGTGGGCTTTGAATGTCTCCAGGGAAGGAGACTCCACAACCTCACTGGGCAGTCTGTTCAGTGACCTGTCACCGTCACATTAAAAAAAATTTCTCCTTGTGTTTATATGCAACCTCCTATGCTCAAGCTTCCATCCATTGCCTCATGTCCTGTCACTGGACAGAACTGAGAAGAGCCTGGCACCATCCTCCTGGCTCTCTTCTTTTATGTATTTGTAAACATTGATGAGGTCACCCCTCATTCTCCTCTTCTCCAAGCTGAAAAGCCCCAGCTCCCTCAGCCTTTCCTCATAAAGGAGATGTTCCTCTCCCTTCATCATCTTGGAGGCTCTACACTGGACTCTTTCAAGTCCTTCTTGAACTGAGGGGCCCAGAACTGGACACAATATTCCAGATGTGGCCTCCCTAGGGGAGAGTAGAGGGGGAGGAGAACTTGTCTTGACCTATTTCTAATGCACCCCAGGATGCCATTGGCCTTCTTGGCCACAAGGGCACATTGCTGGCTCATGGTCATCATCTGACTGCCTTAAAACATTATAGCTTTTCAGGCTGCCAACTGTGGATAGGGCAGACTGTCTGAGTGGAACGTGCATGTCAACAAGTTGAACGTGCATTTATCACAGGTGAAAGTTTACTGTGACATACACAACCTGAAATTTTACATACTGAACTTTCTTAGGCTGAGATAAAAGGAAAGATCAGTTTGGAAGCCCCATCACCTAATTACATATTAGTGCAAACCCATGCACAGGGAATTGCTAAGTGTGGTCCAGTTAACCATCTTTGATCCCCTACCCAGTTTGTATTAGAGTAGCAACTTAGTCCAAACAGTAGCTTGACAACCTGTACTGCGAGCTTATGAAACAAGTTCTTCCCTCTTCAGGAGGGAAGAAATGTTACATTTTATGAACTTTTCTGTGATTTAAAATATTTTTTTGAAAAAAATGGGGGATGGGACTGACAATTTTATTTCTCTTCAGAATTAAAACCTAAATCAATGGCATGTAGCTCAGGGAGGAAATGAGGGGAGCAGCAAAGGGGGTATGTCACAGAGAAACCATAGCATATTTGGTTATTGGGAATGCTCTGCTATAGGGCCAGTATCTGCTGTGTGACAATAAAATATGCAAAGGACATCTCTATTTCTGAGGACTACTCAAACCTTTACAGCATGTGCTTAAGGACTTTGTGAGACTGAAATACAAGGCTTGTCTCTGCAGTATTGGGATCACAGAACGTGTTATTTGTTTGATAGCATGTCCTCTCTGCACTTTCGTTGCCACATTTATAGAAGGAGAACATATTTATAGAAGGACATCTTTCACAGGCACCAACACGGTGGTTTTTCTTCTTCTTTTCAGGTGTTGATAATAACCATATGGATTTTATCCCTGCACCACCTTTGGTCTGTAAAGTAATAGCACTGAGAACAGGAGATAATTGATGGGTTCCTTTTTACAATCACTTTGTACAATTAAAAAAACCTTGCTTTTGAGGAATTTTCTCCCAGTAGACAGCAATTTAATATGGGGTTGTGACTTTGTAATAAATTTTAATTATTGTATAGTTAATAATGCTAAAAATAATAACTTCCTTGATATTAGTGATTGATTTGTGAAGCCACTTGTAAATAATTGATCTTTTGTTCCCTAAAGGTTGTTCTGTTAATGCTTTTTAAAGCAAAGAAAAATATCAGGCAAACACTTCAGTAGCTAAAAGAGACAATATAATGTGTCATAACAACCAATGGGTTTCTATCAGGGGTGTGTTCTAACAGTTAACTTAGGAAAGTATTTCTAGGTGGTTTTGCTATTCCATTACTAACTCAGTAGGAACATGATCACATCCAGCAGCTGTTTTGTCCCTCAGCTTGCCAATGAGCAAGACTCTTTAGTCAGCAGACTGTAAAATATTGTAATGCTAACAAGAATCAGTTCTGGTAAGCCTATTTTACAAAGAGAAAGTAGAAAACTACATCATCATGTTATTTTAAGAATACACGTGTTCAGTTTACATATGACAAGATAGCTTTTTTCCTGCACTTGTAACCAACTGTCAATTGAAAAAAACCAGTTTCTTCTGGAATTTTTCCCCCTGTTGTCAACAACAGAGGTTCCTCAGCTAGACCTTGGTGCATTCTACTTCTGTTATTGAATAAAAACTGAGAGTTTTACTATTTGAAGTGGAGGAGCATCCTTCATAATTCCAAGAATGTGTGGCATCATAGATTTAAATGGAATGTTAAAAGAAGCTTGTTTGCTTGCATGTATATTAAATAAGATGAGAAAGAACAAACCCTTTTAGGATCATTGTTTAGAATAGGATCACATTCTGTATGTTTGCAAAGTACTTTGAGTTCCATCAGAGGATAGGTGCTCTGAGCTAATATTCCTGTTCTGTGTGTGATAGTGGGTCATTGTGTTTCTTGGCAGTAATGGGGCAGTGAAGATGGATTATCATTAGTGTCAGCACACACAGTTTTAACAGTGTTAAACACATATCTTTGTGAAACTAAATGAGATTTTTCCTAACACAGCTACTGATTTGTATTCACTATGCATTTTGCAGGCTACCTCACTATACTTAAAGCACAAACAATCACCAGGAGGAGTCAAGCAGACGCTGCATTCTCTATAATTACAAGCAATTTTCCAATTGAATTATCCCATGATTTAATTCCTTAGCTTGCATCTGGAGAGCATCAGCAATGTGCAGCTGTTTTGGCTTTGAGAACTAAAAAATTGTTTTTAATGGATTAAGAATGGTATTGCTGCAATGATTTCAGAAAGCAGTTAAATCCCAGCTCACTTCTGGATTAAACTTTTACTTCGTATTTCATGTTCTCTTAGCTCAACATCATGTTACAGGCCATGGGGGCAGTAGCATTTGTTTTTGGGTAGTTATGAATCCTAATTCAGAGTATGTTTAGTCACTGAACTGAAATCATATTACGATGGAACATGAAGTTTAATAGAACCATTCCAGAGTCAGTAAAGGCTGGAGGGATGGAAATTAATGATAAATGATGTTAGTTTATACTTCTGGTGCAACTGTGTAGCTGTGGTTTGTAAAGAAAGAGATGGTAACTTGACAAAGTACCCAGTGGAATAGGTATGACTTTTCATATCACAGGGTTCTTTAGGCAGGCCAATATAGGAAGAGAATCTCAGTCATTTTTTCTTGAGTGAAGGGTGGACAAGTATTTAGACTGGATGTACTGTGCTTTTTTTTTTTTTTTTTTAAATTAGAAAAGGAAACAGCAAGAATATAGAAAGCTTTGTGAGGCTGAGATTATCATCACAGCTTCCAGAGTATTTTAGATTTCAGTGAAAATATATTATTTAAAGTCCCAAAATCTGCTTGCTTGTTTGGTTTGTTGGTTTGTTTCGTGGTTTGGGTTTTTTTTTTCATTAAGTTTGTAGCTTGCTTAAGCTTAAGTTTAAGTTTGTAAGTTGGAGATTGTAGCTATGCATCTTAAGAATCCTAAAACACAGTAGTGTGTTTTCATAATTCCTTCAGGTTAATGAGAACATTTTTCAGCTGTACTTAGTTAAATAATGAGACAAAAAAGATGTGGAACTCATAAAGCACACATTAAGTTTCTAGCTTCATGACCCCTGAATTGGTTAGTGAAAGTCTAGGCCTCTGATGTAAACAAATACCTTTGTGAAGTTGTTGATATAAAGGAAGTTTGGTAAAAAACGTACTCACTTTATTAACTAGGTTGTTTTCATTTATTCAGATATCAAAAATAGTCTATATTTTTGGAAATAAGATATTACTATTATTAGTTAATATCATTTAATTAATTAACCAATCATAAATATGGTTTGAGAACTATCCATCCTGGAGCTGTTACTTATCCAAAGCTCTGAACATGTTTATGTGGCTACATAAAAAAAATTGGCTAATTTAAGAGTTCTGAGATCCTGCAGAGTCCTGCTCATGTGAAATGTGTGATGCTAATGATCAAGTTCTTTGAAAGTTTGGCTCTTTTCCTCCTTTATACTAAGTCAATGTAGCCCCTGGGTAACATCCTAAACAACCTTAAACACTACTGAAATTCACTGTTTTTTATATTTACCAAGAGACAGATCTGTTATTAGTATAGCTGCTTATGGGGGAAAGTAATTAAAGGAAATTATTTCCTTAATACCTGAGGGATATTTATTTTACACCATGGTTAAAAGCTCCTAATTATATTAATGATGGTGAATTTATATGAACCTAGAACAGAAAACAATTTCTGTTTATGTATTGTTTATATTTTCAAAACATTTTAAAGACATTGGTTTGTAGAGTGACTGTTTCAAAGTGTGTACACAGATCATCACGATTCTGGATCTGAATCACTTTCTCAAAGGCAATTTATCTTTGATGAATGATAAATATTTCAGAGATTTACTTTCTTTGGGTTTTTTGTGCTTTTTTTTGCTTGGTTGTTTTTTGGTTGTTGGTTTGGTTTTTTTTTTTAGGCTATAGCAAAATAACTTCTGTGAGGTTGAATTGAATCTAGGGAGGGTGGCAAGCTCCCCATTATAAACAATGTGCTTTATAAACACCTTATAATGATAAGAACAAGTAGGTTCTGTTTTTTTGTGCTTAGGTTGATTGAATTAGGGAGGGTGGCAAGCTCCCCATTATAAACAATGTGCTTTATAAACACCTTATAATGATAAGAACAAGTAGGTTCTGATTATATCTGAATAATATAAACATGATTGAATTTGCCTAATGGTTATATCTGGTTCATGATTTCTCCTTTCAGTGGGAATTGTTCTGTGCAGGTTTTAATATAATCAGGACACTAAGGCAACAAGCAATTGAATTGCTTCTTGCAGAAGTTTCCATTGTTCTCTCCCAGAAAACAGTTCTGTAGAACTTGTCTGCTATAGAATTTCATGGTGTTACTTTTGTTCCTTAAAAGAGGGCTTAATTTGGGAACACGGACAAGCAGCAAATACCCTGAATTAACAATTTTATTCTCTTAAAGCTAAACAAATTTTCAGTTCTGTTCTATGGCTGGAGATCTCTTACCCTGTTCCTATGCAAACCAAAGATTGTAGCTGCAGTTGTGTTTGGAAGGGCTGTGTGGGCACTTGAGGATTTTCCACAAGCTGAAGGGAGAAATTCCTGAAGGAGGAGCAGTGAGAAAGACATAGGATTTTTTGATCAACCAGTGCAAGAATTTGAGTCACTGCCCCTACACAGTGTAGAGAAGACAGAAGCAGTGAGGTAGTCATGGCCACATTAGGACTGAGAGGCATTACTAATAGTTGAATAAAATCAGGAAGAATACTTTAGAACTGGAGTCCTGAAGGCAAAAACTGTAGCAGAAAATAAAAAATCTTGTACATGGAGTGTAGTAAGAATTTCTGTTCCAAGCAGGGGTTTTACTGGTTGGAAATGGAAGTGATAAGAGAGACTTGAGAGATTCTGCTAATTGCCACAACCATCAGTTCCAAGTCTGGTGAAGGTTTTCTGGAAGAGAGAAGAGTTAAGCTTTTGCCATTGTATAAAACAGTGACAGTGACTAACACGGAGTACTGCATACCTGTCCAGTCAACTGTGTTTGAGAAAGTAAGTCTGGATTGGGAATAGTTGTAGAAAATGGTGCTTAGGAAGTAGAGATCTTGCTACACCAGATGAGATTACAAAATGTCCCTTTTTATTCCACTGACATGGGGAGTATATATTGAGACATAAATATATTTGAAGAAAAAAATGCAACTGTTGAATTACAGAAGAGAGCTGACCAAGGATGTTTCATTCTCCAAGCATGTAGCACTGCATGGTGGTGTTGTAGCCAAAGTGCAGGACCCAACAGTTGTTCTTGTTGAAGCTCATACAAATGGCCTCAGCCCATTGATCCAGCCTGTCCAGGTCCCTCTGTAGAGCCCTTCTACCCTGAGGCAGATCAACACTTCCACCCAGTTTGCTGTCATCTGCGAACTTAATAGGGTGCCTCTATCCCCTTGTCAAAATAATTGATAAAGATATTGAACAGGAGTGGCTCCAGTACTGAGCCCTGCCTGGGGAACACCACGTGTGACCAGCCACCAACTGGGTTGGACTCCATTCACCATCACTCTTTGAGCCCAGCCATCCATCCAGAGTTTGACCCATTAGGGCATATGGGCAGCCAATCTTTTTATGAGGATGTCATAGTGAACAGTGTCAAAGGCTTTACTGAAGTCTGAAAGAGTGTAATGGCTTGAGGGGTCCAGGCTAATTCTTTGGCACCAATATGAGTACCTAGAGAGGGGATCTTCAGGACCCTGAGGGATCCAGGAAGGGGTAAAGAGAAGGGGGCTTCCATTTCCTTTGATACTCTATAAAAGACAGGAAGACAGAAAATCTGTACCGTCCTGCTCCCTTCTTCCCTGCTGCTTCACTGTGCTTGGAGGTCTTGGAGAGAGGCTCCTGTGTAATTATCAGCTTGCCTTGTGCTCTGCAGAATTGAAATTCATCAGGTGCTGCTCACAAGTTGGCTCTGCCACAGGGAACTCTAGGATACATATCACTGCCATCATTGAGATCAGGGTTTGTGTGCACTTATATATATTTATTCCTCATCCCATGTGTCACTGGCCTTTCCCTGTTCCAGTAAATCTGTTCCAGTTTTAATTTCAAACCCTATGTCTGTCTTCCTTTTATCTTCCCTTGGGAAGGTGGAGAGAAGTAACAGAGAGCAGTTCTGTTCTCTGGTTTTTAGTTCTTCCTGACCACTAAACTGAGAAAAAGAGTTAGGTATTTTCTCCTTAGAGAAAAGAAATGGTTCAGTATTCCAGTACTTAACGGGTAGCTACAAAAAAGAGCACAGAGGCTCAGTCTTCACAAGGAGCCACAGGGAGAAGGCAAGGAGCAAGAGGTACAAACTGCACTGGGGAAGGTTTCTTGTTGACCTAAGAAAGAAGTATTTTTTTTTATGGTAAGAACAATTCAATGGAAGAACTTCCCTGTCACTGGATGTTTTCAAGATGCATCTGGGCAGGGTGCTGTGTAAATTCATCTAGGCTCTCTTTCACATAATCACAGAATTATTGAGGCTGGAAAAGACCTCTGAGATTATCAAGGCCGGCCTATGAACTAACCCTACCACCTTGGCTATACCATGGCACTAAGTGCCACATCCAGTCTCTCCTTAAAAATCTCCAGGAATGGTGACCTCACTTCCCTGGGCAGTCCATTCCAATGTTTGATCACCCTCTCTGTGAGGAAATGCATCCTAATATCCCACCTAAACCTTCCCTGGTGCAGTTTCAGTCCATGCTCTCTCATCCTGTCATGAGTTGCCTAGGAGAAGAGCCCGACCCCCCCACCTAATTATAACCTCCCTTCAGGGAGTTGTAGAGAGTGATGAGATCCTCCCTGAGTCTCCTCCAGGCTAAACCACCCTCAGCCTCCCCTCATAAGACTTTCCCTCTAGTCCCTTCACAGCCTCATTCCCTTCCTCTGGACCCACTCCAGCACCTCAATATCTTTCTTGAAGTGAGGCGCCCAGAGCTGTACACAGTACTCAAGCTGTGGCCTCATCAGTGCTGAGTACCGGGGGAGAATTTCATCCCAAGTCCTGCTGGCCACACTGTTCCTGATCCAGGCCAGGATGCCATTGGCCTTCTGGGCCACCTGGGCACACTGCTGGCTCACGTTCAGCTGGTTGTCAGCCAGTACTCCCAGGTCCCTCTCTGCCTGTCTGCTCTCCAGCCACTCTGTGCCCAGCCTGTAGCTCTGCATGGGGTTATTGTGGCCAAAGTGTAGGATCTTGCCCTTGGTCTTGTTGAACTTTATACCATTGGCTTCAGCCCATTGACTGAGTCTGTCCAGGACCTGCTGCAGCATCTTCCTACTCTCCAGAAGATCAACACTCCCCCCAACTCGGTGTCATCTGCGAATTTACTAAGGGTAGAATTGATCCCCCCATCCAGGCCATCAATAAAGATGTTGAATAGGACTGGGCCCAGTACTGATCCCCGGGATACACCACCCGTCACCAGTGACCAACTGGATGCAGCACCATTCACCACCACTCTCTGGGCCACTCTCCACAGCCTCCCCTCATTCATTTGGTGGGTCACCCAGTCATAGAAGGAGATGAGATCGGTCAGGCAGGACCTTCCTTTCCTAAACCATGTTGTCTGGGCCTGATCCCCTGGTTGTCTTCATGCCACTCGGTGGCACTCAGGATGATCTGCTCCATAACCTTGCCAGGCACCGAGGTCAGGCTGACAGGCCTATAGTTCCCTGCATCCTCCTTCTGGCCCTTCTTGTGGATGGGCATCACACTGGCCAACCTCTGGCACCTCTGCACTTAGCCAGGACCAGTGATACATGGAGAGCGGCTTAGCCAGTTCAGCCTTTTCCTTGCCTTCCATTACTATGTTCCCCCTCTCATACAATAAGGAATGGAGATTTTTCCTGACCCTTCTTTTGTTATCGATGTATTTATAAAAATATTTTTTATTATCCTTAGCAGAGATGGCCAGATTAAGTTCTAACCAGGCTTTTGCATTTTAATTCTTATTCTACGTGACCTTACAATATACTAAAACCACTTCCTGATTCACCTGCCCCTCTTTTGATACACTGTTTTGTTTTGTTTTGTTTTGTTTTTCTGAGTTCTTTCGAAAGCTCCCTGCTCAGCCAGGCTATTCTTTTTTCACTCATTTTTCAGCACAAAGGAACAGCCTGCCCCTGCACCTTCATAATTTCATTCCTAAAGTACATGCAGCCTTCCTGGGCCCCTTTGTTTTTGAGGAGTACTTCCCAGGGGACTCTCTGAACCAGCATCTTATATAGACCAAAAAAAGTTGGACAAGATGATCTCTTGAGGTCCCTTCCAACCTGGTCTTTTTTCTGATTCAAATTTTAAATGGTTAAAGCACCTCAAGAACATTTTTCTCTCTGACAGCTTCTTGCCAATAAAAACCTGGGCAGTTCATGCCAGCCCTTCTGAAGAGCATTCATAGCTGAATGTCTTTGTAATTTGTGTTAATATGTGGAGTTCTGTGCTTTCAGCCCTGAAAATTGTGTGTCACTGTTCAGTGATGACTAAAGATGAAATTTCTCTTTTTCATTTGTCTTAAAGTCTCAAAGTAGGAATCAGGCCATTGCTCCTCACAATGTTAAGTTTAGAATGGAGGGGCAGTGAACTGAACAGAAAGCCACATAGCTCACCCATGTCAGCCTGAGATGAGAGTCAGACAGAAAAAAATATCCTAAATTACAGCATTTTACTTGAACTGTTTTTTCCAAATGTCTGTTTGAGCTATTGTCTTTGGAATTCATTAACTTTTATTGAGAACTATCCACTTAGAAAATTTAATCCTTGTGATGATGTCAGCTGAAAAAAATTAAAATATTCTAGAAACTGTATATTTCTCCCTTAGAAAATTCAAGATCTTAATGTAAGTAATTATCCTGAATGAGCAATTGATACAAGTAGTCCTCAACACTGTGAACATAATTAAATTATAGGAACTGGTTTAAGTGAACTAAACCTGTTTGTTTTTTTTTAATTCTTTTTAGAGCTGTAGGAAGACAACTTAAATATATATATATGAACTTGTATAGATGTCCTTTGGCCTGCTAAAAGTTAGTTTTGTACACAGAACATACCATTTCCCCTAAAATAAAAAATTTAGGAAAAGATTAATTTCAGTCTAAAAATGAAACTTCTGGCAAAGATCATTTAAAGTCAAGTTAAATAAAAGGGCTCTATGTTCAAGTTAATGTAGTTCATAAAAGCATCAATCATAATTTGATCAATTAGTGCCTCAAAATGGGTTAACAAACATAGAAAGAATAATGCAGTAACTCCATGAGGTCTGTGGGTACCAGATTGTTATGACATTAAGATTATCAACTAAATAAAATCTGATTAGTTATATATGTTTTTAAAATTTTTTCCTTAGATTCTGAAAATCCACCTCATGGTTGAACATGGTACCATCTTCTGCAAAAGAGGAACGTGTCTTCCTCTGTGTTTTTTGAGTGATATTTGTCCTTGGAACAAGTATTTTATGAATTTTTGTGTGTAACAGCTTCTACATTGATGGGTTTTAATCCCCTTAAAGGCACAGCAAATTGCATCTGATCTCTCTAAGGCACATCTTATTATGTCATTCATCACCTTAGTAAGTTAGTAGAAACTGCAAAATCTATAGAGAGCTCTGACTGTTATAGCAGATGTACTGGCAAGCTTAACTTTGCTTTAACCAAAGCAAATAGAAGAAACTTCCCAAACGTCTTCGATGTTTGTGCATGTCAACCATCCATATCATATGTGACATCAAAACTGTGCTGGAGTTTTAAAAAGAAGAATATAATTAATTTTCCATGATAAAATTTGGCTTCAAGTCCTGAAATGTGATAATATTTTTTTTCAATTTAATTTTCCTTCCCTGTCTTTAAATCCAGATAGAAATAAGTGGGTATGCAGTATATTAGCTCAATTCAGTAGGAATTCAGACTTTTCTTTAGGGGGTGGGTGAAAATGTGGGGGAGAAATTAGCACTTCTTAACTTGTAGGAAATTTCTCTCATCCTATGGAATTTCATCACAGTGCCCGAAATGTAAAGGCCCTTAGACTTGTTTTAATATTTTGGTCATTGTAGGCAAATATGTTTAAGTATCTGCATATTTTACTGTTAGAGGAGTTTCATAAAATGACTCATCTGCCTGTGTAAATTGTTAGAAATGAAGTCAGAATCTCCTACAGGTGCTAGTTTGGAAAAGGCTGAGAATTAAGAATGACTTTGAGTGAACTAATCCATGGGGACACCCTAATTTGGGAATGACAATGACAGCATTTCTGATTTCCTTTGAGTCTGAAGCTCTCGTGTCATGAAACATTTCACCAAGTCTAACATATTGTTGCCAATGCTAATACTATTTCATTGTCTTTGAGGGAGTGGTGCAAAAAGCACTCTGATGTGTAGGTATAGGATAAGCACCTAAAACCAACTTCCAGCCATGTCCAGCAAGGGTGGCTCACATTGGCATAACCAAGCATTCATATCTCCCTGGAGTTATGGATATTCATATCTCAATAAAAAGCTACCTTCAATACTCAATACTTTATTGCAGTGAGTACCAGAAGCTAATAGTGTGCTTTATTAAAGATTTTTCTTTTATCAGTTTTCAGACTAATAACTTTCATTGGCTAGACTGTTCCTCATTCTAATATTAATAGAGATCTATATAACATACAGACAATTATAGTCTTCTTTATGTAAAAAAAGAAAAAGAAAGAAAAAAAGGATTACTAGAGGTATTGAAATATTTTTTAATCACAATCTGACTCTCCTTTATCTGCATGGGACTGATATATCTGAGCACCGTTAGGTACTTAACAGCCTTTAAAAAAATCTTTCTAAGGCAGATGTGTACTATTTATTTACGCTTTTTCTTTAAGCCTTTCAGATTATAATTAGGATGTTTTGTACAAATGTGTCTTTACCTGGACAAAGTTTTTCACTGGTTTGGTGGACTACTTGTTTGAAAATTGGTTTTGTGTTTCCTTTATGAGTGAGGCTTGGCAAATCTGCTAAAATGCATTGTAATAATTTAATGTGTTATGAGCACTGGAGATCTGTGGTACTGCAAAAGCTTACTATCGAAGTAGTGTGGCTTAATTAACTTCTGAGACAGAAGAACATGTTCTTAGATCACCCTTTATAAACTGCTTTCAGAGAATACGAGTAAAGAACATTAATTGCTTTTTATCATCAGTGGGGTTTTAGCTGGTCACACTGATTATGTAACTGGTACATAACCATGTAATTGATGATAGATTTCTAACTACTGCACAAAACTTATTTGTATTTGATAAAATCAGAGGCAAATGTGAGGGATTTCCAGGTAACAAAACTGTCTTGAAAAGCTGGACCTCTGAGGAAATTAAAGTGTCCTCCCATTACTCTAAATAAAATATTCTTGGAAGGCACTGATGAGAGGGACAAGAAACTATATTTATTTATAAGCATAAATTACATATATATAAAAACTATATATATAAAGGTCATCATTAAATAGCTGTAGGTAGAGTCCCACCTGTGCATTAACTCTGACTTCACAACTTTAGTGTTTCTCCATGGTTTTACAAAATGGGGAAACTGAAGGAAGACTGATAAGTAATGGATCCAGTCTGCATGTCATACGTTTGCAAAACATGAAGAAATATTGAGGGATGCTTTGAAGGCAGAAACCTAGAGCTTCAGTGACATCAAGATATGACCAAGTCCTGTGCCCAGCACTTAGGTATTTTCTAACTTTCCAGAGTATCAGAACTCACAAAATTTGGCATTCAGTTGCTCTAATTTTATCCAGTGGTTAGGAGCACACTCATTACATTGGGACCACAGAGAGGAATGAATCAACATGTGAGTCTTTTATGAGACAAGTAAATAAATTGCTGGGGATTACTGGGAATTGTTCCTAGTAATCTTGTTTACTAGTAAATGCTGTAGTCTGTAAAAGCATAAACATTTTCCTCTGCCATTACAAATTCATTAGTTTGCAATTTACAGTGAAGCTGATAAAATACTTAGGATTTCACAAATGGAAAAGGAGGCAATCCCTATCCTTTCAGTGGCATTAAATGAGTGTAGTGACTGCAAATGAACTCTTACAACAGCTCCTTTCTGGGAAGCTTCACTAGAATACTTTAGAACATATACAAAGGTGTGTGTATTTCAGACACACAAGTTTGGATAGAAGTGCTTTATGTATCTAAAATATAATAGGAAATAATTAGGTTTGATTTTATTTTTTTTTTTAAATTAAACAGCATGCCAAGGTTGTTTCATTAAAAAGAGACCCAGAAAACCTTGGATTCTAAAATCTGAAGTAAAACTGGATTTTCTGGAGTCACTGTCTTTTCAGAGAATCAATGTAAAAAAGAATTGGCATGAATAATTGATAGTGCTCAGAGTTTATATATAAAACAGTAGTGTTTAAAATCTCTACCTGCACTCATAGATTCCATGTCCTTGGAATCTCTTTAAAAGGTAAAACCCACATAACTTGTCTGTATGATGTATCATCTTGCATGCTATGGAAAAAGAAGGTTCCTAAATGACATTATATTAAATTAATATAAAATGGCAGAAATGTAATAAATTGATGATCCAAGAGTACCGTCAGTCACATTGACTTATTTTTTATGGAGGTGAAAATGTAGCATAATCTACATTCTGCCAAGTAGAAGACTAAATTTTTTTTTCTTGAACTTCACAAAATGTTCTGCACAGATTCAGAGAATCAATGATGTCGGAAAGGACCTCTAGATCATGTAGTCCAACCTCCTTCTAGAGCAGGAGTGCCTAGAGTACATTACACAGGATTGCATCTAGGCGAGTTTTGAATGTCTCTACAGGAGACTCCACAAGCTGTCTGCTCAGCCTTTTCCAGTGCTCTGTCACCCACAAAGTAAAGAAATTTTCCCTCCTGTTCAGATGACTTGTCAAACAAGTTCAGGAAGCATTCTGGTTTCAAAAAGGTTGCATGTTTTAGTTGGCTTGAATTGTTTCATTGAAGGTGTGTGGATCAGTCCTACTTCGGACTGCACTGGGGCATCCTGAGCTCTCCCAGGTAGTGTCCTACTCTGTCTTTTTGCAGCCAGTCTTTTGTCTGTAATGCATTCATCACAGTTGTTTTTTATGCTTATAATGCCTATTACCTGTTCTTGAATTGAACTGTTGTGGTATCTTAATAAAAATTTATAATGGTCTTTGATATTTTAGGTAGCTTGATAGTTTTCTGAGAGAAAGGCCATTAAAATGCTTAAAAATTGTATCCTTTTTACAAAAGAGAAGCAGCCTTTTTAAAAAGGATTCTACATACTTTACAGACAAATGGTATTAAAAGTATTGATTTGTTGTGGTTTTATTAACAACTCAGAAGTACACAATTCCACTTTTAATATAGTCCTGCTTAGCAAATCATGGTGTCAACATTTTCAATTCCACATTTCAGCTCACTGGCCTCAAAATAAGAATGTATGTGATGGCATATCCACGATATTACAGGACTAAACTTGGAAAATCTGCAAAAATATTTTCATGGATATTGTTTTAACTAGCAGAGAGCTCATGTATTGTAAAGTTTTTTCTTGGATATAATTGCATAGCCCCTTAATATACCCCGTCTTTCCATATGATTTATTTTCAACCTGGAAGTGTCACACCTGCACTGCATTTGCATTTTTATAAATCTGGGCAGTACCACTTTAAAATATTCTTATCCTTGACTTGGGAATTTACTCTTAAGGTATTGCCAGTCGGGGTCCAGGTACACCTCACAGGGTTGGTCTAATGCATAGCATTTTAAATGTTTGGGTGTTGGTTGAGATCTTAGACTTTTCCCCTATGCCATGCTGCTGCATGTCAAGAAATTAAACCAACACTGTGATTTAAAGAACTTTTTGGATACTTGTCAGAGGTTTCTTAGTGAATAGAACATTCTTTGTAGTTTCTTTTGAGGGCGACTGCTTTTAATGTTTTAATGTTTTTCTATTTCCTTCCCTAGAATGTAGATTTAGCAGTCACTTGCCTTTATAGTCTACAGGTTTCCCACAATAGGAGGTTCATATAGTCTGGGAGCTGTAGAAAGAGTCCTACTCATAGTCAGAAAGAGTACTGCAATATGGTCAAGTCAGCCTCCAGAGAGATTGCTTTTGCAGGCAAGTGGAAGTCCAGCTATTTCTGGTTCCAAATAATGGACAGGGATTTGTATCCCATTTCACTTGAGTTGAATTTATTTTAATTATGTATTCTGCTTTTAAAATGTATCGCAGGAGTTGGTCACTCTGAACACAAAAGCATTTTATACAGTGTTCAGCAGAACCTTAGCTGCACACATGCTTATATGTTTTTTCTGATAGCAGAAACTCAGTCTTAAGTGACTTCATAATGTTTGAATAGGAATGAATAAGGTGGGACTCTCATTTTAATATGATGGCATTAGAAATTTATATACAGTTGTGAAGTAAATGGTAATTGCAAGAGGTTTTTTGCTGTTGTTTTGGATTTTTTAAATTTTTTTTAGATTGTGATTATATCTGTATGAAGTTCATGTATGTCCTGAAATCAGGTTACATTCACTTATACAACATTGAAATACAAGAGGAGAATTTTAGTATTTTCCAGATATTTAATGCTATTTCTAGCTTTACTAAAACATCTACCTCAAAAACTGTTAGTGTTGAATTCTTTAAGTACTTGTCTAGGGATTTCACACACCACACTTAACAGATATGTCACTAAGCTGGTGGGTGCTCTTGTAATTTTTATCGTACAGTTCTCCCTTTTTCCTTCGTTTTTCATTTTCTCCTACTGCTTCCATATCCATGGAAGTGTTGGATACCTAACTATTTCATCTGATAGAATGAAATTAACACTTTCTGGAAGTTTCAGCATTTTAATTAAACATGCAGATAGCTGAGGAGCAGTATATATTAATTTTTTTATTTAAAAAGTGGATAAAGTACGTTAATCACTGAAAAAGATCTTGCCCTTGCTTTTCTTAATGGATTATATTAGTTATTAGATCATTACATTGAGTTCAAAGCACTCCCTCTTTGTCTCATACTGTCATGTTGTTAATGCCACTCTTCTATGAAATACCTTTCCTTTTAGGCAATAATAAATTTTACCTCTCCTTCCTTCTTCTTTTCTCCCCAGTATCCACTTATTTGATTTGTTGTGTAACATTCAAGGAAAGGCCATGTTACCTGGTTGAGGAGATTGAGAAGAATGCAATTGAAATTAAACAGATAGTCTGTGAATTAGCTCTTCTGGTTCATATTCTGCTTTGATTTATATTATTTCAAATGCTTTTGAAGCACAAAAGATGTGCTAGTCTCTGGAAATTATCACTTAATCTCACTCCCCACCACTGCCTTCCCTTCAAGGTTGACATCAGCTACTTAAGCAAAATCTGATTTATGCAATTGGCTGAGGCTTCTATTTGACACCTCTATCACTTTCCAGGGGGGGTAACCTGAAACAAAACAAAGCTTCAGCATACAAGCCAAAGACTTTGGTTGGGTCATATACTCTGAGCTACCCTGTCAGTCAGTCCTTGAAGTGGATCCATATCACATTAGCACGGCAGTATGTGGAGACATTTTCTTAAATTTTAACCTACGTATCTGTTCCGAGAAAAGCAGTTGTTTATATATTTTGATCTGGGAGACTGGCCATAAGTGCTGGGTATCTACCAATCTCTTTGCAAAAAATACAGGGCAGAAGTTTTAAAAAATTTTGTATTTTCCTTTGATGCAGCTGAAAAATACACCCACCCTAGCCCCAACAATTAAGCAACAAGAAAAGAGAAGAAAACAAAACCTTGTAGCTGTACATCTGGCTGAAGGGACCAAACCAGTAATAGATCATGGGGCGCCTTGTAGAATGGGATCCTGGTAAAGAAGATTTTAAAGGAAAGCCTGCTGTCCAGGTTAAGATTGATATTCTCTACCCTGATTATTGTGAAGGAGAGATCTCCAGTAAGGAATAAAATAAACATCATATTGTGAGCAGTCTCTTACCTGGAGAACGTAGAATGGAATTCTTTTATAAACACTCTCTCAAGCCTACTGCTTGCCCATCTAAAGTTTTCTATTTGAAATAGCTTATTTCTATTGGGGCTTAATCTTCCCCTTTCTGGCTCGCCTTAGGACTGAGATGTGTTTTTTCTCTTTTCTTGGTCTGTGTCAACTTGCTAAGATACACACTTATTAATTAGTTGGTGAGCAATCTATATTGTACACAAAAGTCATCAAATAATTTCCATTACAGAATATGTTTGTAAAAATTTTCAATCTGTGTGCAGATAATTCATGGCTAAATAAGAATATAGGATATTCTTATGTTATTCAGCTGTAGCAATGTATACCTTAGCAATGCCTTAATAAAATGTGCTACAAAGACCACCTGTATTAAAAATAAAACAAGGCTCACCAGTTCTAGTGATACACCAAAAACGGATTTCATGATTCATGTGAACTTTAATAGAGTCATTTCCAGGATATTTATTCCTAGGAAAGGGAAGGATAAAATCATTTAAAAACATTTACACACTGTTGTGATTTAACCACAGTATGCAGCTAAGCACCATATATCCACACACATACACAACCCCATCCCCACAGTGGGATGGGGGGGAGAAGGGTAAGCTTTGCTTTTAGCAAGATAAAAGTGAGATAAATTGAGGGTTGAGATAAAGACATTTTAATAGGTAAAGCAAAAGCTATGGACATAAACAAAGAAAAACAAGGAACTCATTCAATACCCGTTGGCTGGGTAGTGAACCCAGGGGTTCAGCCATCTCCAGGAAAGCAGGAATTCATCATATGTAATGGCTACTTAGGAAGACACATGCTTTGTCTCTGAACTTCTTCCTCTTCCTTTTTCTTCCCTAGTTTTTATTCCTGAGCCATTGTCATATGCTGTGGGATATTCCTTTGGTTAGTTGGGGTCAGCTGCCCCAGCTGTGTCTCCTGCCAGCTTTCTGTGAACCCCCAGCCTGCTCACTGTCAGGGTGGCTTGAGAAGCAAAAAATCCTTGGCACTGTGAAAGTACTGCTCAGCAAGAACTAAAACTTTTCTATATTATCAGTGAAAACACCGTTTTCATCACAAATCCAAAACATAGCCCTATGCAAGTTACTATGAAGTCAAAACCAGTGCATGCACATTCTCTGTATGTGATCTTTTCCTTTGTTCTCTCCTAGCAGCAAGTGCTATCTGTGTGTGACGAGTGATGTAGTTAGTAGGCTTGGTATTTTCTGTATGAAAGTACATCTAAAAGGGGGAGAGGAAAAATGTGAATAATTCCTTTGCTTATAGAAGATAAAGATTGATTGTACTCAGGGCAGAAGCAAGGTAATTATCTAGGTGTAGAAGAATGAAGGCTGAGATAAATGTGTCTTTGTTTTCTTATTACACAAAGGTATTAGTTTCACATGGACCTTCATATGAAGGAGCTACGATAGGACACTAGTGCTTTTTCCTGTAAAATTGACAATTATCTTACAATTCAAATCCTCTTTAAGTTCTATCTGATACAGTGAGTGTTGGTGGGTGGGATCTTCCTGATCCATGTGAAATAATAACTGCATAGTTGAAGAAAATGTCAGCATCTGTGAGAGGCTGCATCATTGACAAAACAGAAGGGCAGATACAATTTGATTTTTTGGAAGCAGCTTGCTGAGGAGGAACTACATAAAAAGTGTGTGAATTATGAAAGCCAAAATTTACCAGCTGTGAAGGTTTTAGGATGATCTACATGAAATAAATAGCAGCTGCAAGGCTATTTCCAGCTGGGTATCCACATGGCAGGAATCCTCCATCGTAAATTGATAACACTGCTTGAAGTCTGGAGACCAAAGAACAAATTGTCACTGTTATTTCTATAAATCCATGATTATTTTGCATGCTATAATGCAGATGTTGTTAGCTTTACCCAGAACTTAAGCTCCCTAGAAAAGATGAAATATTTTTATTCTCTTGAGAGCTGTTATATTTCAGAATTTTTTATGCTCCATGTGTTTATGAACCTTGATCTTTGGTCAGCCTTCATCTCACCTGCACAAGGCATTACAAACTACAAATAGCAGGCGGATGTCAAACCCTTGATGACCTCTTAGCATTTCCAGCAATAGCATCAAGCTGAGTTTGCTGTATATTGCCCTCTTTATTTGAGGACTGCAAATCAAACTGTATAGGACCATGAAGATTCTATTTTATGGCTTTGCATATCATTCCTCACCTCCCTATGGTGAGGCTTGTGTCAGGTATTCTTTGTTTACTACAAAGTTGCTAGTTTTACTGTAAAACTGTAACTCATTTCCACCTAGTTGTACCAGGTTAGTATTTCCTCAAGAGGGCTGTTACTTGGCTTTGTGGGCTCTGTGGTGATATAAAGTGACTACCATGTTCTAGTTGTCTGCTGTTTCCAAATAAAGGAAGACATAGTTCTCATACTGGCCTTAATATTATTTTCTATGCAAATTTAAAAATTTAGTGAAGACACTGACATATTTATTAGTGTGTAATTTGGTTGTGATCTGCAAGGCGTCTGTAGGATAGCAAGCAACAGTGCTGCCATCCAGAACTCATTTTTTGGTGGCACGTAGCAGTGCTTAGCTTCTGGCAGAGGCTTTGAATGTTAGATATCTCAAACAACAAAGGTCCTAAGATGCCCTATCTCAACTGTCTGTACTTGAATTCTGAATTAGAGCCCTGAAAGGGGGATGCATCTTACTAAACTTCTTGTCTCCATCTGCCTGTGTTCAGAGTTCCCATCAGACAGTTTTCCTCCAAGAATACCAAGAGCTGAACATGACTGCTGCACCTTTTGTCTTGCAGAGAGTCATGAGGGTGGTAGGTGTTTGCTGATGAAGATGGGCCAAAAGAAGACTTCTTTCCTGTTTCAGCAGTACTGCAGGAAAAAACAACTTATCAACTATATCTAGAACAAGGGCTACAGCCATACTGAGACCTAACTAAATTAAGTACCTTGATAGCTCATCTTCAAAGATGGAAATGGTTTGAAAGCCTCCTCAATCTGAAAATCTTGGCAGTATTGCTTTCAGGATCAATTCTGCATTTGTAATGAACAGAAAAAATATGTTATTCCCTTCTTTAAATAACATTTCAGGAAAAAAACATTAAAAGCTTGCCAGTTGGGATGAAAATTATTGCCTGCAGGACCTGTAGAAGTGCATGCTGTCAAATATGACATATATGCACAAATACCTTTGGGGTTATTAGTGCCTCCATAGTGATGTGCTGTCAGCAGTGTATTTCTACTGCACAGTGCCCTGCGATATTTACTTCTATCTATAAGGAAAAAAGAAAGGAAGAGTTATTAAGTGAAGCTTGCTATCTTCAGTAACCTTTATGGAGTCTCTTCTAACCATGTCATTACAGCTCATAGCACACGTGCACTGTGTAGGACTCTGGTTATTTAAAAGCATAGCAGTAAATACTATGTGGCTGGATGCCACAAGAAATAGAACCCTCTGCTTGCTCTTCATTGTTGTGTTACAGCTTACATGTCTGCTGCCTCCACTAGCTTATTCCTAGGGGATATTTATTTTCCATCCTTAAAAGAAGGCTGTCAGATTGATTTAAAGACAGAAGTGATGCTTCAAAAAAAGCATGTGTTTATTGAACTTAGATCATTTGACAGGTGGTCATAAGATTTTTTTAAAGTCAAAGAAAGCCAAATGTTGTCTGTGTTTAAATAACTTATGCTTTGCCACATGCTTTGGCAGCCTTGTGATAATCATAGAATAATTGAAAGTTAGGGGTTGGAAGGGACCTTGAAAGATCATCTAGTCCAACCCCTCCCTACCAAAGCAGGGTCACCTATAGCAGGTCTATAGGACTGTGTCCAGGTGGACTTTGAATGTCTCCAGGGAAGGAGACTCCACAACCTCCCTGGCAGCCTCTTCCAGTGCCCTGTCACCCTCACAGTGAAAAAATTCTTCCTTATACTCATATGTAACCACCTATGCTCCAGTTTATAACCATTGCCCCTTGTCCTGTTATTAGTCACCCCTGAGAAAAGCTTGACTCTATCCTCCTGGGACTCACCCCTTACATAATTATAAATACTGATGAGGTTGAAGGGGAGGAGAACCTCTCTCAACCTACTAGCCACCCCCCTTCTAATGCGCCCCAGGATGCCATTGACCTTCTTGTCCACAAGAGCACATTGTTGGCTCATGGCCATCTTTCCATCCACCAGCACCCCCAGGTTCCTTTCCTCTGTGCTGCTCTCCAACAGCTCAGTCCCCAACCCATACTGGTGCCTGAGGTTGTTTTTCCCAGATGCAAGACTTTACACTTGCCCTTGTTGTAATACATTAAATTTCTCCCTGCCCAGCTCTCCAGCCTGTCCAGGTCCCTCTGAATGGCAGCACAGCTTTCTGGGGTGTCAGCCACTCCACTCAGTTTTGTGTCATCAGCAAACTTGCTGATCATACACTGTATTCCCTCATCCAGGTCATCAATAAATATATTGAATAGTACTGGTCCCAGTACTGACCCTTGAGGGGCTCCACTAGAAACAGACTTCCAACTGGACTCCATCCCATTGACTCCAACTCTCTGGCTTCTATCCTTCAACCAGCTCCTGATCCACCTCACTACCTGATCATCCAGGCCACACTTCTTCAGTTTAGCTCCAAGGATGCTGTGGGAGATGGTGTCAATGCCTTACTGACATCAAGATAAACTCTGTCTGCTGCTCTGCCATCCTCCATCCACCTGGTTACATCCTCATAGAAGGCTCTCAGGTTGGTCAGACATGACTGCCCCTTGGTAAAGCCATGTTGACTGCTCCTGATAAGCCTCTTGTCCTTGATGTGCCTGGAGACAGCACCAAGAATGAGTTGTTCCATCACCTTTCCAGGGATGGAGGTGAGGGTGATCTTTCTTGCCTTTCTTGAAGACTGGAGAGTCATTTGCTTTCCTCCAGTCCTCGTAATGCTTCCTATTAGGAAAGGAAGGCAGCATAGTCATGCAAAGAAATCTGACCTGCAGATAAAATGCAATATGTAAGCAAATTACATGAATGACATAAAAATTAATTAACAGATCTTTCCTCTCTTAATAATATGGTTATTTACAATACAATTTTAGAAGCAGCCTTGTTAAAACTAAGTCCTAACTTCTTTCCTTCTTGCTCTGTAGAAAACAGGTAACCTTTGTGAATTTCAAGACAATATGGGGGGTTTCCCAGAAGTATTTTAAATTCATTGTTTAGTTTTGACTTTCATCTGTACCATACTGCATAAAATACTACACCAACTTACCATAATTCACAGGTTTGTGAAATAAGGTGTTTCTACTAGTGCTTCACTAGCAGGTAAGTCATCTATTGTCAGAGTGAAAACTGAGAGCAAGGATAGTTGTGTTAAGGTAAACCCTTCTGGGTGAGATCTTCTTTGACACCTAGATCACTTCTATACCCATTGCACATGCTATCTGATGTACCTGTTTTTTTCAGAAGGAACATGCACTGTGTTTTTGCTGCAGAAGTCTAAGCACTGGGAGGCATTTAGGATGTAGTGCAGATAGAATGAGACAGCACTGAGGTCAAAATCCACTGTATATCTACAGGAAGCACACAGATTTCATTTACACCATGTCACAGTCCGTAACTATTATTATTTTATTTTTTTAAGGCAGAAATATTAGCCGCCGTGCATACTCGCCGCACAAATTGCAAAAGTAACCAGCTTTAAGATTTAAGCAAATTAAACCAGTTTATTTAAGAGAAAAGAACACCATGCTGGTAATGGGTCTCAGGAAGGGGTTAATAGTGGGAGAAAAATCCAGGAAAACAGGTTTTTAAAACAGTTGAATCACCCCTGAGAGAGAGCTTTTAAGAAAAGAAACAAAAAAGAAAGGGAACAGATTATGGGTTTCACCCTCCCAAGTCCCAGGAGAATCTCGCTGAAGCCGATGGTGTGGAAGGAAACAGTCTGAGTGCAAATGCAACCCTGGTACCGTCGCACTGCTGCTGCCCATATTTTATCCTTTTTCCTCTGAATTTTATAGTAAAAAAATTCTGCTTCTCATCAATCATGGCCAGAGATTGCAAATTGGTAACTGCAGACCTTCCCTTAGTATTCAAGCATTCCAAATATTCTATAGTTCTTGTTCTTTGACACCTGCCTGGCAACTTATATTGGGTGCCTTCTTGAAGAGCATTTTATCTTGGTTCTTAGCATGTCAAAGAAGGGAGGTCTGTTGCTGAAAATAACCTTATCTTTAGACAGAGCAAATGGCACTGGACTCATGCCACGTTGGTTGTAATTTTTTTTCTCACTTATGCTACACCATAGGGAAGTGAAAAGTTGGAATAATTAGAAGCAAGATAGATACACAAGTCACAACAGTCTTGCCATAACTATGCCTGTTTCTAGAAGTTAGAATGTCAGTGAGATAAAGGTAATTTGTTCAGAATGCCAAGAGAATTATAAGTTTGGCTATTGGGTTTTTTTTTCTTCTTAGGTAGTTTCAGTAAGACTGAAAAGTCGATGTAGTGAAGGTAGTCGGATGAACCTTATATCACTTTGCAGATACATCTCCACCCACCTCTCCCCCCAAAATAATGTATGTGACTTCCTCAGTTTGATTTTGAAGCAGAAATGCTTGGTAAGCCTGTTATGACATTTCAGAGACATTTAAATATTCTTTTCTGATGGTTCCATGAAGAAGAAAACATAACTATTAGTGCAGCTTAACCAAACTTCATGTAAAATTTCTCATTATAGCTAAGGATTGTGCTGTCCAAATTTGTTATTTTTTAAGATACGCATTTATCTCTTGAGAAGTATTACTGATTTAAAGGGCATGCTGAAGGCAAGATTACAACATGTTAGATGATTGACATGCTCTGTTCAGTGGGCAGATCCCCAGTGGATGTGTTTTTTGCTTTTAAAGCAAGAGTTGTACAGGCTTTCATCCATAGCATTCATTGAGAGCTTGAACTTCTACAGTTTGCACTTGTCTGATACCCATGCTGAAGCCCTGGGGGTGTCTGTTTGCAAGAAAACTGGAGGGCTTGGTTGGCTGTTCTGGTAAAAACAGCCTCCTTATTATTCCAGTCAGTTCATCATATTCCAAGCCCCAAAGCAGAAAGTATGGTAGGCAGTGTGAAGAATAAGTAAAGAAGAAATGGCTCTTCGTCTGCAGAAATGGGATTTCTAAGTTAACCACAGTAAGAATATGAAACTGAAAAGAAGAGAGGAGACACAAGAATTGTGGTTTGGTATTGTATCAGAAATATTTTGAGATACATGTGCTGCATGGTCACTGACATGTCACTGACATGACTGACTCTCCTCTTTGTTTTCTTGTGTGCTGCTCGTTGTCACTGTGCATTCACAGCTGCCAGCTCTCTTCTTCCTCATTCTCTTTGACTCTTTGTCACAGCAGCTTTCTAAGGTATTCTTTGTAAAGAGGTCTGGCCTTCAGTGAGACTTCTAGGCCCCATAATAAAGTATTTAAAATGGTCCATTGGTTTTCCTTTGTACACATTAAAGCATCTTAGGAGATGACAACACAGTGTAGTGAGAGATTATACTGGTAAGGTGGAAGTACTCAGTGGTTTTCTTTTGCTGCATTTTCAGGCCAAGTCTGCTTCCAGGCTTTGGCATGTAGCAGCATGGTTTCAGGAATGGGGCAGCCAGCACTAAGTTAGGGGCTACTTAGAGAAATTAAATGCATTCAAATCCCTGTGACTGGGTAAACCCAAATATACTGTAAAAGTAAATGGATGTCAGTGTCAAAAATCTATGAGAAATCATTGCAACTGAAGAAGGTCTTTGACAACCTGAAAAGCCTACCATTTCTACAAAGGACAAGATGGAAAGCTTGGAGAACTATAAGCTTGCCTGTCTCGTATCAGTCCTTAGCAAGAACATGGAACATGTCCTCTTGGACTCCATTCCTATACAAGTAGAGGACAAGAAAATAGCTGGAAATAGTCATCAGAGATTTGCCAAGGATAGGTAACCAGCCTGATGGTCTCCTGTGCCAAGTAACTGTCTGTATGAGCAACAGAGGACCATAGATTCCCTTCTCCTTGATATTAGTAAAGCTTTGGGCACCATCATCCCCAGTACTCTAATGTGGGAGCTAGGGAGATCTTGGTAGGTGAACAGCCTGTTGGGCATGTTGGCTTGGCTGATGCTGTGAATGGCAGAGCTTTGCTCCAGAGGAACATTGGTAGACTAGAGAACTAGGTTAACGGGAGCCTTATGGAGATACCAGAAGTGAGGTCTGCCCATGGGAGAGTTCCTGCTGGTGCAATATCCCAGGCTGGGAAGCAGCGGCCTGAGTAGTCCCAGTCAAGAGGACCTGAGGATTACAGAAGACTCAACCCATCAAAAATAGGGTAGGCAGCCATTCAGCCCAAAGTAAGGTAGGAAGAAGGCAGCCAGCACTGAGGAAGTTACTATTCCATCCTTCCTCATGGTGGTGAGGCCACACGTGGGTTTCTTTGTCCTCCCTCAGCTCCCCTTCCCAGATCAAGAGGGATATGGAGAGGGCAGGCTCCAGTGAGGGGCAAATACTCCTAGAGGCAGAGGGAGCTGGACTCGTGTAAGTTGTAAAGTTGTAAAGAGGTGTCTGAGCAGTGAATCAGTGGAGAATTACCAACACAGCAGAGCCAATTTTTTCTCAGCAGTAGCAGATGATAGAAGAGATGTTAGTGAGTTTTCTCTCTGGGAGCCCCAGATGGGACATTAGGGAAGACTTTCACCCAGGAGGGGCTGCACTGCTAGAACCCAGGGAGGCTGTCCATGCCTGGAGTCTTTGGAGACTTGTCTGTGAAAAGCCACAGCTCCCTTCATCTGATATTGGTGACAGACTTGCTTGGAGCAGAATGTTGGATGGAGACCTGTGGAGGGGCCTTCCAGTTCACGAGGTGCAGTAGTCCTGTTGTAAAAAAGTGGTGGTCAGGTCATTTCCTTCCTTGTGCTGGAAGGCTCTTCAGACACCAGAACTAATACCAGATAGCTGGAGTCCAGTCTACTGAGAACTGATTTTATCAGGACATGTAGCCTGCGCCTCAACCATCCTCCTTCTTTCCACCTTTGTCATTATCTTTATTTCTCAGACAAGGCAGATTAAGTAGAATTTTAACTGAAGGGCTAACTTCAAGAAGCAGATGAAACCAGCTGTTTCAAATGAAAGTTGTTATTACTGTTGGCATTTGAGTAGACTAAATAATTCTGTGTTTTGCCTGATTTGACTACATTTTACTGCAAGGCCCTCATTTCTGTGTTATCTTTTTGAATTTGAAAAATGGAATTTTAGAGCCCTGAGGTCTAATCAGCTAATCTATGTGCAACATTTTGAATTTTAAAAAGGCTATCTACATGTGAAGTTTAACTGTGTTGTTAAAGAACACTTTTTATATCTGATCTTGAGACCCAGAGAAAAGTCATTCTGTGTAAGCTTCTGGCCTTCCTTTTTTGTTGATTGTTACAGCATTTTTCAGCCTATCAGTCGATGTTCAGAGAAGCTCTAACCCATTGTTAAACCTAGGGAAAAGGATAATTGTCTGCTCCTTGACAAGTGATGTGTGGATGAAGCTGGCTTTTTCCTATACATGTGTGTCAAGTAGGTTTTTTGAATGAGCAGAAGGAAACCATCAGCCAGTGTAGTTTTCATAGGAGAGCAGACCGGTTCTCAAAAGGTTTCTACCATTTGCACTTCTTTCTACCCTAAAATTGGTTTGCCAAGCCACTCTTCTCCCTTCTTATCCCTTCAGTGATGACCAAAGAAAGTGTAGAAAAGATAAGAAAGCTCTAGAGCTAAAAGATGAGTGGGAAGGGGTCTGCCAGACAAAACTGGCATGCCAAATTTATAGCAGAGAACTGATAACTGAGTTACTGAAATGCAGATTTGGGTGAAAGTGGCATGGAAATTAGAGGTGGAGAAAGGATGGCTGAGCCTCGGGGTGGGATTTGTCAACAGATGATTTATTGCTATCAGGCATTCAGCAGTCTCTGGACAGGTTCATTGCCTTTCCCATTACTTCTGGGGAGAGTTGGCCAACTAGTCATCTGATACTGCATGCAATAATGTACACGTATGTATGTAGAAGAGAGGCTGACAAGGTCAGATTAAAATATATGAGACATTAAAAAACACCTGTCTTCAAGATTTTCCTTATTTATGTTATCGGTGGACCAATTTCATGATTCTCCGATGGTCTGAGTTATGACCGTCGAGCACTTAAAGCTGATATAATGGCCACCTCCTCCATGTGAGGAGTTGAATCCCAGCACAGAATGAAAAAGGAGGAGGACTACAACAGATTTAATTAAGTGCCTTCTCTTTTGTCTTTCCTCATGTTACTTGCTACTTATTTAATGTGATCTCTGACATTACTGAACTGTGAATTGTTGCAATACCCACTCTGTTCCAAGCATGTTTCTCTTCAGCTACTTGTGCATCAGAGTATTGTCAAACTTCTTAATTTTTAAGTTTCTAGCCTCCTGAGTGTAATCAAGTGCAAACACTTGAGAGCAAAGTGGCAAGTAGAGGCACAGCGTTAGGTTCTTTACCCTCCCCTGAATTACTGCACACATTGTGAAGTACTGAGCTGGCGTTTTGTCTCCGTTTTTATTGACACAATCACCTTCCTCTTAGCTTTCCCTTTAGATCTGTCTGTCTTGCTCCTGAGGACAGAAAATTCTTCCATCTGTCTCAGAACAGAGATTTCAAAAATAACTTGACATTTGCCTCTCTAAGCAGCAAAAGAGCACATTGGTTAATCAGCTGTGCAAGGCTGAATTATTTAAATACCCTTGTCATTGTCTGGGAAAGATTTTAATTTAAGCGTTGAATTTAAAGTTTTTAATTAACCTATTTTTTTTTTTTTTTTGTCCAGCTCAGTATTTTTCGGCTGGAAGCAAACACTGCTGACACATTTAGGAAGTGAGCTGTAACAGGATATGGCTCTAACTCATGGGAGGCAGTATGCTGAGCTTTTAATTGTTTTCTTCTTCTTCCTTCTGACTTTTTCCTTTTGAAAAACTGAATGTAAAACGCTTTGTGAGAAAAGCATCTTGTACTGTTGAATGTCTAAAGTAAGTTTGATGGTATTCAGCTTTCCATGTGGCTATGCTAGGGATTATTGGAATTTAAACTGCTGAATAGGAATAAAGTTTTATAATAGTGTTCCTTTGGACACCACGCCTGAGTTTAGGGAAGCAACAGGGGAAACCTGTTGTGTGAAGGTTACTGCAAGGAGACTACTCCCTCTGCATGTAAGGTTTCAGGGTTGCCTCTAAGAGGACAGGTAAATTAATAAGGAAAATTTTAGGGTGGACTCTTTCCTAATTTCAAGTTATGTTTCTGTAGAACTGTGGTTCACAATGATCACGGGTTTTATATGAGTGAAGTCTTGGAATTTAAGAGAAATCATGTGTGGAAAATCACTTTACTGAGAGGACAATATTTGACTTCTGATTCTGCTTAGATGGGTTATTTGCCTTCCTCTTTATATTTAGGAACTGAAAAATATTTGAATAGGATGTAATTTAAAGACTCTTGACTTGCAGATCCCTGCTCTGATACCAATCTTGGACACATGCTGCTTGCAGTTGTTTAATGTCTGCCTTAACTTGTGCATTTGTAAAATGTTTTACATGCCCACAAGAGTTAATATGGATTCATTAATGTTTCTGAATTGCTCTTGCATCATCTAGAGAAACGTGCTTACATACTTGCTATGTATTATAAGTGAAATCTTGATTCTATTTAAGCTAATAGGAAATACTCTGACTTCAAAAGAGTAAAGATACCATCAAATTAACATAATTAGATTGTTTTGTTCAGCTCCAAATTTTGTAATAATTCAAGGGCTCTTACCTTCATGAATTTTAAGTCAAATGCAAATTCAGCATGTTGCAAATCTTCTGGTGCTTATACAGTCACATTGCACTCAGCACTTGAGACTATTTACATTCTTAGTGTTCAGCACATTTCAGGGCCTTGATGAGGCAATTAGAAAATCTGTATAAATAAATCTAGGAAAAGTGTAACATTATATTTTGTTAATGTTGTCAGTCAGGTAGTGCCCAGCTCTTCCATGGCTTTTACAAACTACTGAACTTCTGCTATGAGAGTTTTGCTTGGAATGCTTAATTTGGAAGTTGAGTATAAAATTAAAAATCCAAAGACCATCTCTGTGGGATGTTTTGTCATACTAGTAGAAATGTTCTCTCCAGTCAGCATCTCCAAAGACTGTAAAAATTGCTTTAATTTTTTTTTCTGCTGTACGGTCCCCAGCAGACATTGACTGTTAATAATTTTTACAGCTGTCATTTAATCTGCCAGTATATTTAACTTGTATGTGAAAGGTAATAAAATCCTTTTAGTAGGAAGATGGAGTTTATGTTGAGAATAGCAATCTGTCAGTTTTGCAAAGGATTGTTAAATTGCTGCTGGGAGCAGATTAAGTCAGCCTAGCTATGTTTTGGGCCTTGCTTTCAAGAAAGTAAGTGAAAATAACAAAGCTATGGTCTTTGGTTATCAGAGAAGAAATCTGCTTGAAATGGCATGGGGACACTTTCATTTGTATCAAGTATCTGGATGTCTGCTCTGTGTGTATTTTTGGCTTGAGTGTGTTTCTAAATATTTTTTTAAATAGTACAAACTTCCCCCTTCACAAATCCTAATGTATGCCACTTTTGTAACTGTTTTTTATGTCCCATTGCCCCATTTAATATTCTGTCTTCAGGATCTTATTTGATTGTGTGGTATCAAGGTTCTCACAGTTCCTAAGGCCAAGTGATGGTTCTTTCTTTTGAACATCTCAGCATTGCCTCAGCGTTGTCTGTGGCACCAGTTTCAGATGGTTTATGCATTTGCATCAGACTAGAATATTGGGTCAAATACTGCAGGAATGATCTTCATTGCTGGTGTGGTTTTGAGTCTTACAAGTCCATAACTCTTCATTTGGATGCTTCTTTGGACAAGTGCTGTATTAATGTACATGCATAGTACATTAGCATCAGTTTTCTTCTTGACAAATGTCTGTTACCTCATTAGTTCTGAACAGTGTAACCTAAAGGTCTCCATCTCAAAACATCTTGCTCCTAAGCTGATAAGCTAACCTTCCCTTTCCATAACATGAATGGTAAAATATTGTAAACAAGCTTCCAAAGGATCAACAGCAATTTTTTCATGCAGTATATACTAATTTGTCTTGTAATATTCCTTTTATGTCAACTGCACTAATGTCCTGTGCTTAAGTATAAATATTTTTTCATGTGTGTTTGTCTGAACTTATAGCAAGATGGCAGAGATGTTATCAGACACAACACATGAGGATCAGGAAAACTATTGCATTGTGACTGCAGGTATTAAAAATGGAGGAAAAATTATTAGAATCTTAAGTACTACTGGTAGGGGTTTTCCAGAGTTTGTGAGTGTTTATAAGAAAGGTGGAAAATAAAGTATTTGCAATTAGACTAGCAGTTTCTAAAACCACTACAGAACAATACCAGCTGGTAGGATTTCTGTCATATAATGCAAAACTGGTGTATTTATTGCAAAACACTGACTGCTGTTGCCTCTGCAACCACATGGTTCTGCATGATCATGATGAATGAGCCCAGGAAACAGAAGTGCTAACTACCTGTATCTGTGGCTGTATATCTAGTTATGATGTGATTATTTTAACTGCATCTCTTTAATATCAGCATTGTGCTGTGCAGCCAGAGTCCATTAAAAACCTGTAGGGAAATACTCCTGAAATGACTCATTGGTGAACTTCTTTCTGAAAAGCAAATTGAGTTCTGAACAGTAGAACATGATGCTGGCAGCATGAACCACGAAGGGGCCTTTCATCTCAGTTTGTATCCCTTGACAGCGAGATACCAGCGTAAGTTTGTTTGAAGCTACTGTGCTTTTTCTAGATATTCATCCAGGAAGATCCCGAGAGCCTCATTAGTGCTGCAATATGAAGGAGAGATTGTGCCTTTGAGGGAAGGGAGAAGTATAAAGATTTGTGCTCAAAATGTGAGCAGGCTGTACCTTACGTATTTCTGTGTGTTTCTTTAAGTACAGATGTTTTCTAGTTCTAAATATGTCACTAACACAATGCCAGTGTCAAGAGCACTGTTTTTGACAAGTATGTAAAAAATTGTGATTATAAGTGTTTGTATGGGAGGGAAGCATGGTGGCTGACAGGAATCCAATTTCATTTTTAGCCCTTTCATTATTACCCTATTTGTGACCTGGAATGAATTGCCAAATCAGACATTTTCAAAGGGGACATCTTTGAGCACGAGTGCAAACCCCCTATTCTAAACCAGCATTTGACACTGAGATATTCAAATCCATGTTCTTGACCCTCAGTTCAGTGGAGAAAAGTGGGAATCAACAAAGGACAATTCACCAGTTTAGTTTAAGGATGAGGTGAACCACCACAGGAGCTCAGAGTAGCTGGTTTGTACCTGATACTGAGATGAAGGTGAAGAGGATTCATGGCCCTTCCACAGGATTTCTTAGACACCCTAGGTCTCAGCTGAGTGATGCTGAGTGATGTGGAAGATCCTTCCTCTGAATATTTAGCCTTGGTATTTTTAAAACCAAACTGCTGCTCCTGCTAAGATTCATGCACGCTTAAAAGCCCTGTTGAACTTTAGTTTCACTGTCTATGAAATTGTTCATCAGATCTGCATCTTTTAAGTATTAACAGACAGGCTTTATTACTGGATGCCTGAGGAAACGAAATCTTGTCATCTTGATTATCTGACCATTCTTATTAGAATCTGTGGAATATCACAATTTTTCTTGCTTGAAGGGTCGGTCCGTTTTGTTTCCCTAACCACACCTTTCATTTACCAACTACTCACCCTACAAACCGCGGATTGTACTGAAATAGAGTTACACCAAGGGAGTCAATGTTGTGAATAATAATGAAGTGTTTAATGTGAATTAGCTGCACATAAAATGAATACATTAGAATGAATTTCTGAAGACATAAAATTCTGTCAGGCCTTTATCCAGACTCAACTTAAAAATGCTGCACTCTTCTATTTATAGAAGAGCAAAAATAAAGCTGTTGAATTTGTATTCTTTAGTTTGATGAGAAAAATAGAAGTGAAGTATTATTTTAAACAATAAATATATACATATAGTTTTGTCAGAGCTGTCAAAATCAGGATCGTACTGAACCAAGGCCATAATGTTTGGGTTTGGACCATGCCTGAGAGGTTACAGAGATGGGGATGAAGTCCAGGAACAACAGGTAGAAGAAAGCAACAATCTAAACCTAAAACTCCTTAATCACCTGCCTGGGCTTAACTTCAGAAGTGTCTTGGTTGACTGAGTTTTATTGTTACTCTTGGCCACTTCTTCCTGTCCTCAATATTCATGGCTTTTTCCACTTTATAATTTTTCTTCTGGGAGTTAAATCTAAATGTAATTTTTGTTTTGGACAATCCAAAGGTGAGTTGAAAATTTGCATGCCTGGGAAGATCTTGATGGGTTTAATACAAAATGGGCAAACTTTCCAAACTAGTTGGCAAAGGTAATCTTTGACTGAGGTACAGAAGGGCTGCAGAGTGAGCAGTGGCATAAAAATTGTAAGTATTCAGTCTGTGATGCTTTTTGGTTATGTTTTTGGTTTTGGGGTTGGGGTTGTTGTTTTTGTTTTTTGGTGGATTTTTTTTCTGAAATCTCTTGTTCTATGGTTCATTTCTGTTTCTCAATGCATCAGAGAGGCCAAGCCCTGTCATCCTGAGCCCTTGGCTGAGAAGCAGCAGTGACCAATGCATAGTTCAAGTGGCTGTTTATAAGTTTTACCAGCAGAGTGGAGAATATATTGCTCGTGTCCTTCCCATTGATGAAAGCAGCATTGAAATCTTATCAGTGGAGAGTTCAGAGAAACTAGGGTAAGTCTCAGTCTATCATGTGTCTCACAGCTTGAGTTGTCAACAACAACACCATGGTATAGCAATACAGCCAAAGAATGCATGCTGCACACCTACCAAGGGGAGCAGGGCACCACACCAAGTAGGTATTTGTTTTGCATGGATCTAAGTTACTGTGGAAGCTGGAGCTTTTTGCCTATTTTATTATGCAAAGCATCAGCAAACTATTGGATCGATGTACGAGTGAGTCTCTAACTTATCATCATTTTTATTCTCAGTGCTTGCAAGCACAGACATCCTAAGTTTAAAGCTTTTATGTCTAGTTTGCTGTATATGATTTCTTCTTATTAATTCTCTACTTAAATACACTACTGGGCTTAGAATATGTACTAAATTTTTGCAGTTTCATGTGTATGCCTATATTTTTTCTCTTGCTTTTTTAAACACCCTCTCCTGTCAATAAAGCAGCTTGGAGATACTATCAGAGGAGGAAAGCTTTTGATCTTTCAAGGGTGCAACTGTTTGGAATGATTTATCCTTATTGCGCAATTAATCTAGATTTTTGACAAGGTCTTAATTTCTCAGGCTTCTTGCACTTTCATTTAAATTTTGTTTAGCAGCAAAACAGGAGGAGCTGACCACAGTAAATATTTATAAATGCAATAGTAGTGGAGTAACTTAGAATTGAAATTGGATATATGTGAAGCAAATGTTCTACCTGTTCTATATACTTTTTAAATTTTTCACTTCTGCTGTGAAGTATGTTTTAGGAAGCATATTTTTACTAAGCATTTCAAATGGTTTTTTTCATGTGATAGTTTCTTAGATAGAATTCTTTCTGGCTTGTGCTTGTAAGAAGATGTGATTATCTGATTACTGTCTACAGCAATTCAATATTTTGCAGTAGCAAAAGGAGAATGTGCACTAAAAAAACCTTGCAGGAGATAACCTATCTCATAGAAACAGTTTGACTAGTTGTAATTCTTGTGTAACACATGGCCTGTAAAAGTGAGGGGGAGACCTTTTGTGTGGATTTAGATCATACATAGTTGCAGCAACATCATGCAAATTTTAAATCACTGTTGGTGTCTGGGGAAAGGGGGACTGCAGCAGCTGTCTTCTTCCTTAGCTCTTTGCAAGTGCTGTGCTCTGTGTCAGAGCAAATACACATGCCCTGTGCAGTGCCTCCTGCATTGGCATTGTCACTGTTCATTGGCACTTGCAGGGGAATACTGCTGTGGGTAAAATGCTTTGCTGTGCTGCATGGAGGAGCTCTAACTTGGATCTGTGGACAGGCAGAAATGACCAGGAGTACAGGGAAGTGCCAAATATAAGAAGTCTTGAAGAGAAGGGAAAGATAACTTCAGCTATGACAACAAGCCCTCTGCTGCAGACAACTAAGCGTTGTCATGGACAACTAAGCGTTCATTACAAGTGGAGATTATCACCACAGTAAGAGAGGGTCTGTGCTTTTAAAGAAGGTGGCTTTGCTTATAGTTTGGCTATCCTTTAACAAGAACTGTAGACTGCTGCCCAATGACACTCCTGTGACCCATAGGGTGGTAAGGATGTGCCTGTGACTTTAAGAATTTTGTATGACTGACTCGTTGGTACTCTGCGTGCTACAAAATTTGCAGTTGCATCAACTGGCTGGTTCATTTTTTCCCCTCTGGTTTTGTCTCTTCACTGTGAGAGGCAGTAGCCCTTCCACAGCTCAGCAACGCAGAAAGGTTCTGATATTGTGTCTGCATAAATGTCCCATAGAGATAGTAAGTACCTACTCACAGATTGCAGGCACAAATGATAGGGTAGCAGTTTGTTATTACTTGCCCTGAACCTTCATTTCAGAATCTATGAGTGCTCTGCCTTTTGTTTGTAGCAATAGTATTTTATTATCTGAGCTCTGGTAACAAACCATACAAATTTGACTGTTGTAAAAATCTTCTTTTCTTTAAATAGCAGTTGAAAATAGCTGTTCAGAAATCAAGAATGATTCAGTAAAGTCTTCAACAAACTATCAATCCTACAGTGGAAATATGTTTTGTTTAATATTTGAACTTTCCTTGGAAATTGCAAAGAATTGTATAGTTTTGTAATGGATTCTTTGAGCATGCTATAACCAAATGATTTCTAAAATTTTATAAGGATTTTAGCTCTGGGCACAAAGTTACTGAATTCCTCACTGATGAGCCTGTGCTGGAAATAAAACCAAAAGTTTCATGGGTAACACTTCTTTGATTGAAAGCAAACATAAATTGTAAAGTGTGTGTAGTTCCCAGTGATTTCTATGTGTAGTAGTGAGTCCATGCTGTTGCTGAAAACCGAGGTCATAGCAGGAAAAGTATGCTTTAATGAAACAGATGCATCTAAGGAGTGGTAAAGCAATGCGTTAATTCAAGGGTGGATTTTCTCACTTCTTGAACTATACACAATGTCTTTGTCAGTATCCTTTATACTGTATCTTTATACTGTCAGTATCTTTATACTGTTTTTTTTAAAACCACATAACCTGAATTACATGTATTAATATCTTTTAAAGTCTTTACAGTTCATCTACATTTACAAGAGGAAAAAGTAGATGCTATCAGGCATTACTATTTAATTCAGGGTGAAACCAGGCAAATTAAAGTGGTTGGTAGCACTTGGAGATTATTTTAACTAAATGTATGTTAAATTAGGAACTTGTATTACTCTGGTAGAGACACCATAGCTCCCAGTATTTATTTACTTATTACCACTATTCAGCTGTGTTGTGTTTGTGTGCAAAATACCAAGTGTGATTTTGATTAACACTCAGCAGGCAGAACTGGTGAGTTACTCTTTGCTCCTCCGGTCTCTTTCTAGGAAAAAATAGCCCAGTCCTATGGATTAGAGTTCTACCAATTCCATAAATGATCTATAGTCATTACAGAAATTTTTGTGTGGAAGATACGTATTTGTTTTGTTTTCTTACTGGACATATTTCACAACAGCCGGTCTGTTGTGCATAAGCAGAAATCTAGCTAATATAAGATGCATTACATGCCAGTAGGATAGGGCAGATGGAACAGACTCCAGGAAGATTATGCCAGAAGTGATAACTGTAGATGGTTCCTGAGTGATGAAACAGCACAGGCTAGCAAAGAGATGCTTGTTTTCTATTATACAGAAACTGCCAAATACAGTAATAACTTTTCTACATAATATTTGCAATAATGCTTACCACTCAGAAGAAAATTATGTCCTTGATATACCTTTTCTATTATCTCTTAAAGAGCAGAAAGGTCTTACTCTGTATTTATTCTATGGGTTTTGGAACACCTTGGGTTAGACCTTTTCTCATTTAATTCCTAAGCAATTGGTAGGGCTCCTTTATGGGGAACAACATATTACTATATTCTGTTAGAAGTAGATTTGTTGCATTGTAGAGTTTCTAGAAGGTTTGACTTTGTGGATGTATTTTTAGGGTATGGTTAGTCTCTTCTGGCATCTCTTGCAGTTCTGCTGTGTTTTACAAGCATCTGCAAATGAGACAGGTTGAGAATCAGTGTGATGCTATCAATCCTATGTAATGGCAGAAGAGTCGTTTTAATTCCTGCCATGGAGCACAGCACCTTCTGATTTATCACAAATTCCACTAGGTGAGGGTACTGCCCTTTGCTATTTTTCTGCCTGTGCTTCTTCCTGCCTGTGAAGCACTTTGCAGAGCTTTTAATTTAAAACTCATGTACTATATTTATCAGCTAGTACTTCCAGTATATAAAAGCATTTTTCTGTCTTTTTTTTTTTTTTTTTTTTTTTTTTTTTTTCCCCAAGACACATCTGGTATGGTAGAGATTATATTCCTGTAACAAAATACTATGTCAAGGGCTCTTTTGTACTGGCAGTGGCAAGCCATTAATGTCAGTGGCTAGTCTGGCAAAAAAATGGTTTTGGGTTGACATCAACACTAAAGGCACAGGGTTTAGACAGGGTTGTCTGATCTGCTTTGTACCCTGCTTTATACAGCTTATTTCTTGACTTGTGCATGGTGGAAGAAGGCTTTTGAACAGACTGTGCTGTGTAATGCTTGTTCTTAAAATGAACCAATATAGCAAAGCCATGAACATTTATGGCTTGCATGGTAGTCTTTTAGTATCTTGTATACAGAAATGAACTGTTCTCCCCAACACCTTTGGAAGTGCTTGCCTTTTCTCTACTTTTTTTTTTTTTTGCAAGAGTTGTGTTATTCTGTCTTTCTTTATAGACATTGAGTTCTCTGAATCACTGAGTACAGTTGCCAGCTCTTTATGAATGTCAGTTGTAACCTTATGATATTTGTTGCCTCCTAGAGCAGGCTGAATAAATATAATTTTCTATTGGAAATTGCAGCAGTGAAGTTTGTTTACTGGATGTAACTGGAACTTTTCCTGATCGTCCGTGGGTAGGTGTGCCATTCATACTGATGGTCTGAGGCCATAAAGACACATCATAAAGTTCCTTTTGATAAGAGAAGGCTGTTCTAATCTGGGACTTGAACCATCAGCATCTGCTGTCCTTGATGAACTTCACATGAGGGTTAGACTGCAAAAGATCAGTTCAAGTCTGAATCTTTCATGGGCCAATGAAGTTTGTATGACTCTGCTTCATCTAGCAAGGAATACAAGCAGTACAGTAAATGAGACAAACTCAGCTGTTCCTTGTATTGGGAACAGTACCAGTGATGATGCCTTTACAACAGAACAAAGTTACTCTAAGCGGAAGATTTTATCAAAATATTTACATTCAAATACTTTTTAATAAAGAGGCCAAATAATCTGATTTTCTTAATCAAAAATAAAATACAAAGTGCAGAGAAACTTGCTGTGCAGTGAGCTTGCTGGAGATGTTAAGATACCTTTAGTTAGAAGATTGCTGTCAGTAGGTTAAGCGCATAGTACGTTACTGACCTGATTATTTTTAGGATGTCAAACATACTAAGTGTGTCTAGCTAAATGTACTACCACACCAGAAAATAAAAACATGAGGTATATACATCTGGATATTGTCTTAGTTTGAATGGTAACAGTATCCTCAAATCTGGCAATTGTTTTATTGCATCTCTGCTCTCTTCCTTTATAAAAGCCTGGCTCTGAGGAGACTGTGGTGTGGGAAGTATGGCCAATTATTTTTGACAATTCAGACCCATATCAAAAACCACGATGACCACAATTTATTATTTCATGCCAGATGAGCTATTCAGAGGTGCATTTCTTGTAGGTCTCTAGATAACATCTGGCACAAGTTAATTTAAAAAAAAAACACAAAACAGTTGTGTGGGAATTTGGGGTCTTTTCAGTCCTTCAGGCAATTTCTCTAGGTCGAGGCTGGGGCATTTATCTGAACTCTTTGAAAGGGAGTTGACACTGTTCTCACTATTTCTGCTATAGATAAGGGACTTTGGTTTCCATTATCAAGGCAGTTGTAGTTCACATTACCTACTAAAACAGGCCATCTAAAATTATGAGAGATACCATCAGCTTCAGCGTTTATCAACAATCAGACCACTATCAATTTTTAAATGGTTTTTTGTTTGGTTTGGGTTTTTTTCAAGAACATCTTGCTTTCTTTTCACCTACTGCTTGCTGCCAGTATACTATGACAAAAGGGGAAAAAAAAGTCTGTATCATTTTTACTGACTTCTTTCCTTAATCATTTGAAAACAGGGAGAGAAGTGTTGTCTTGAGCAATAGAATTTCTGTCTTTCCATTAACTATTTTATCTCTTCTCACTTACTCCCAGGGCTCATTTGTTCTGTGCTCCCTCTAGCTCAATATACTACTCCCTCCTAGTTTTGTCTTCCAGGCTTGTCTTCCAAACAGGCTTTCCAGCTCCTCAACAGGTCTCCTTCCATCTTCAGTCCTTGTCTCTTGCTCCTGTCCTGCTTGCTTTTGACTCACATATTTTTCTTCTTCACATATTCTGAGTCCAAAGTCTGGCAGAGGCACAGAGCAGCTTATTTGTGTGCCCAGTTCTCATACTGCCTGCTGCAGCCCAGGATGAGTGCTGAATCCCTCCCATTGCACAACTAAGCCATCACTTCTGCAGGAAAATCTCTGCCAAGAAGACATATACATCAACCTGTCAGCGGCCTGCAAAGTGTACTCCTTGAGGTGAATTTTCACAGAAAGGAGCACACAAATGGAGCAAGTAGTTCTATAACTCTCCAGTGGTGCTTATAACATTAAGACCCTGCCAAAGTAGGGGGTACTATACAGATGGACACAGTCAAGCATTAAAGAGATATCCTTAACAGACCATTAGTGAGGTTGGTAGAAGTGAGGATGAGGGACTCTGCATTTGTGGCATTATTTTTACTAGAAGAGTGCCTGTTTTAATTGAGAGAAATAATGATGTCTGAGTTTTCAGAGTCAAAGGGGTTCTTGAGGTGTTAATGTGTTTCTCCTTCACCTCAAGTGAGTGGCTTGGCACTCTTTGGAGAGCAGGCATAAATCCAGTTAATCTTGGTGTATGCACAAAATCTAGATTCTGCAATTTTTGCAATGTAGAAACATTTGTAGGGGCAAAGTAAAGAGGAAAAAAAATACTAATCATTAGGAAAATTTTATCTCTGTGTGTTTCCCTGATTCCTTTATCTGATAATTCCAGTTGTGAGAAGCAACACTGTAAGAAACAGATTCACCCAGTCTATTAATACATGGCTCTGTGGCTGGTGTCACCACAACAATTTTGGTTTTTGCAGTAATAGGATGACCAGCCTTGCTGGCATTGGATGGGATTGACCTTTCTCAAAGCAAGAAGAGGGTCTTCACTAATGAGCTATCAAGGATCATTGACAGAGCTTTTAACTAGACTTGAAGGGGCTGGGGAATAATAGCAGGCTTGCACATGACACACCAAGGTTAGAGAGATAGGGTGCTCACAAGGGCTCTCGGCCCTCATTGCTCTGAGACATGCTGGATACACTGGAATACAGATTAAGTCTTACAGAGTCGAGGCAGGGGCTCCTGAGGTAATAGGAGGCAGCAGGGAAACACCAGGGAAATACCTCAAAGGAATTTAGGAGTGTTCATAGCATAGGCAACAAACAGGGGGAAATGGAAGACAATGTGCTGGTGCAAAGCTACAACCTGGTTGCCACTACTGAAACTGTAGTGATCAATCTCCTGACTGGAATGCAGCTGTCTGGCTGTTTAGAAAGGACAGACTAGGAAGGAGGGGCAGAGGTGTTGTTCTCTATATCAAGAAATTGGTAGAGTGTGAAGAGCTGTCTCTGAAGAATAGCCATGAGCAGGCTGAAAGCTTATGGGTAAGAATTAGCTACTAGAGCTACTACAGGCTGCCTGATTGAGGCAAGCCTATTGAAAAGTCTTCTAACTCCAGCCACAGAATGCAGCCCAAGTCCTGTGAGTCCTGATGGACAGCAGGATGACCAAGAGCCATTTATGTGCCCTTGTGGCCAAGAAGGTCAATGGTATCGTGGGGTGCATCAAGAAGAGTGTGGCAAGCAGGTTGAGTGAGCTTATCCTCCTGCTTTGGTGAGGCCCCATCTGGAATGCTGCATCCAGTTCTGAGTGCAGTTCATGAAGTTTATGAAGGACAAGGATCTCCTGGAGAGAGTCCAGTGCAACATCAGTAAGTTGATCAGGGGACTGGAGCATCCACCATATGAGGAAAGGCTGAGAGAACTGGATCTGTTCAGCTTGGAGAAGAGGAGACTGAGGGGGCATCTCATCAATGCTTACAAATATCTAAAGGGCGGGTACCAGGAGGATGGGACCAGATTCTTTTCAGTGGTGTCCGGTGACAGGACAAGGGGAAATTGTCACAAGCTGCAACACAGGGGGTTCAACCCAAACATAAGGAAAAACTTCTTTACTGTAAGGGTAAAAGCTTTTGAACAGGCTGCCCAGAGAGTGGTTGCTATCCTGTGCAATCTACTCTAGATGAACTTACTCTGATAGGATGACTCTTTATACAAGGAATAACAACACCATTTGAGTGGCCCTGTATTAATGTCCCATACAGTAGTATGGCATTACAGGAGAGTGCAACTGAATGATGAACTGACTCTGAGACAAGTACTGCAGGTCAGGTATATAAAGCAAAGTATGCTGATAAATGAATATCCGTATTTTGCTTTAAAAAAACATCTGTGATGCTACTTTACAAATTGTTTGTGGGTTGTTTTTTTTTATTTAACAATGAATTATAATAGAAAAGCCAAAGAGTTCCATCTTTTCTCAGATTTAAGAGTAAAGTCACTTCTGTGGAGACAAATCACCCTGGTTTAGGACAAGTTTACCAATTATAGAATGAAAAAGAAGTTGTGTGTCAAATGGCTAGATTTCAAATGTGAAATTCATTGCCTTTACTGACTACTTTCTTTTTTTTTCTAGGACTGATATGACTGCTTTATTGCAGTATTGACTTTTTCTTAATGAGTTCTGCTTGTAGTCTCTGTAATAATTTATCCCATGATCATGCTCGGTTATTATATATTGACTGATAATAAAGTTTGTTTTACAAACAAGATTCATTGTAATGCAACTTTCAGTACCAGCACAGCAAGCTGTGATAATAATTTCTGCAGGTTAATGTCATTCTTTACTCAGCCATTGTTCAATTATTCATCAGAAAGTATCAAAGACATAACTGTTATGGACTGTTATTGTATTTTTATACAATTACCAGTTTTGACCAAAATAGTTATTTGAAGCTGAAAATCCACAGTTTGTTTTTTAGGGAAGACAAGTTGGCAATGAGGCCGGTGGTTTTGGTCATCTTGTTAATTTGAAAGCCTTGCGCTCCTCAAAACTGGAAGAATCAAACACCATAAAAATTGTTTGCTTTCAGCTCATGTAGCCCCAAAACATCTCCAGTCCTGTTTCTGAGCCACTCTTTGTACTTCCTGAGCTGTATTTGATGTTTGCTCTTTTCTGTATATGATATTCCTGGCTTCATTCTTTGTTGTGTCTCTCCCTCACATGTGCATTATACTGTATACAAGAACTGGCATTTTCTCTCCCACTCCCTAAAAAGTTACTGTTATCTCTCTTTTTGCTTGACTTTATATGGAGTGAGGTTTTTTGTTTGTTTGTTTGTTTATGGACTGGTCATTTATTGTACACAAAATTTGTGTTTGTGAGAGAGACATACCCACATACACAGGTACCTTCTGCTTTCTGACTCTCTTTCAACAATCTGATGCTGTATTGTCTTACATCCTTCATGCTGTAATGTCTGCTGAAGGGTGGCTTTCCTCATCCTTACCCCTTTTTGGACAAGCCAGCATCATTATGCAAGATCTATCCATCTGATAGAGAATGCAATTCTAAAATTATTTTTTAATGGTGTAGAAGAGGCTCAATGTATTTTCAACCACCGAAGCAGTAGGAAGGAAGAGAGTGTTCTCCATCTCATTAATCAGAATGAGAATGAGAAATGGAAACAGCTTCCAAGTCATTTACTATTTTCTCCAAAGTAAATCTGTCTAAATATTAGTGCACTGATGACAGTTAAAAAAAGGAGGTGGGGGAGGCATAAAAAAAAAGCTTTGTCATTAGCTTGTCACACTCCATAGCAAAATATGTGAGAGACCAAAGATTTACATGCTATAATGGAAATGAGGAATAAAAGTAGTTCCTGCTATGTTCTGGAAATGGAACATTCAGAGTAAAAACATTAACAGTATTTCATATTACAAATTATTATTGTATATTCAACTATTGTTTCAAATGAGAATTGTGTGTATTATAGTGCAAGGAAAGAAAGATCCAGTTAATACTTCTTCTGTAAGAAGAATTAAGATTTTATGCATCTGGCTGTATAATTTCTGACCTATAAATTTAAGTTAATATTGTCACAGAATGATGCATTTATTGTCCCATTGATACCTGATGGACTTAAACATGTAGTTTAGTTACACTAATAGTGTCTGAATATGTGAATCTGTTCACTTGCTCTGTGCTTAAAAGGAAGAAAGTATTCCAGTGAGAAAATGAGACGTCCTAGATATATCTATTAAAGGGTGGTCCCCACATTGAATTTACAGACCTCATGTTGCAGAAGTTGAATATTACCCAATAACAGTATTTGTGCTTTGAGTGCAAATTCCCACTATGCCTAAATAATATAAATGAATTAAATGCTTTATTTCAACTGTCTCCACCTAGGAGAGGTGTGTCTTTGGAAAGCTGGTTAGTTTCATTGCCTTCTTACACTGTGATTACTTTTATGACCTTGCACTGGAGGTCACAGTTTCATTAAACAATTCATTAAATTTCTCCTTGCCCAACTCTCCAGCCTGTCCAGACCCCTGTGAAAGGAAGGCCAGCCTTCTGGGGTGCCAGCCACTCCTTCCAGTTTTGTGTTATCAGCAAACTTGCTGAGAAGACACTCTGTCCCATCATCAAGGTCATTCATTGATAAAGATGTTTAACAGAGCTGGGCCCAGCACTGATCCCTGGGGGACTCCACTAGATACAGGTCTCCAGCTGGACTCTGCACCATTGATCACCACTCTTTGGGTTCTGTTGTGTAGCCAGTTCTTAATCCATCTCACTATCTATTCTTCTGTTCCACATTTCCTAAGCTTGCTCACAAGGATGTTATGAGAGGCTGTGTCAAAAGCCCTGCTAAGGCCAAGGTAGGCTACATCCAATGGTCTCCCAGCACTGGTCTGAAATTGCCTGGATCTTCCCTCTTGCCCTTTTTGAAGACTGGAGTGACACTGGCTTTCCTCCAGTCCTCAGGCACCTCTCCTGTTTGCCATGATCTCTTGAAAATGATGGAGAGTGGTAGGGTGATAACATCAGCCAGCTCTCTCAGCACTCCTGGGTGCATCCCATCAGGGCCCATTAACCTGTGTATGGTCAGTTTGAGTAACAGATCTCTAACCCAGTTTTCACTGACTACTGGATAGTCTTCCCTCCTCCAGGCTTTCTCATTCATACCCAGGGTCTGGAGTTCACAGTGCTGTTCATAGGAGTAAAGACTGAAGAAAACAAGGTATTCAGCAACTCTGCCTTCTCTGCATCTTCTGTTATCAGGGCTCCTGATAACATTCAGCAGTGGGCCCACATTTTCCCCACTCTTACTTTTACAATGGATATATTTGAACAAGTGCTTCTTGTTTCCTCTTATTTTTTCTGCTATTTTGAGTTCTGAGAGGGCTTTGGCCATTCTTGTGGCCTTCCTACACTCTCTATCAACATCCCTATAGTTCTCCCAAGTGACAAGTTCCTTCTTCCATGGGCTGTATTTTTCTTTCTTCCATGAGACTTTCTTCAGAAGCTCCTTGCTGATCCCTGCAGCAAGGGATCCACCTCTACCCAATTTTTTACTCAAAAGAATGCACCTATCTTGAGCTTGAAAAAAGTGGTATTTAAAAACTGACCAACTTTCTTGGTCAACCCTTCCCTTCCAGAGTCTTAGCCCATGCAATTCCTGCAAGTAGATCCTTACAGAGTACAAAGTTAGTCCTGCGGAAGTCGAGGGCTGTAATCCTCCTTATTGCCCTTCTTCTTCCATGTAAAATACTGAACTCCACCATGTCACGGTCACTATCACCAAGGATGTTCCCAGCCTTAAGTCCCCCAGTCAGACCTTTTTGTGAACCTCCAGCCTAGTCTTTGGAGGGTGGTGTGAGAAGCAGAAAATTCTTTGGGTTTCTTTAAGCAGTGTTCATCAAGAACTAAATCATCTCTATATTATCAGCACTGTTTTCATAACAAATCCAGAGCATAGCCTCATACATAGTAGCTACTACGAAGAAAATTAACTATTCTAGCCAGAAACAGCACAGTGGTGGTTTTTGACTTAATTTCTTATCCATTGTCAAGCTGCTGAATGGTTGCTCTGAAACTTGAAAAATTTTTGTCATCATATTCTATTTACCTTTTTTTTTCCTCTGTATGAATGCTATTTGTAATGAGATATTTTATTTGTGTAGTAATAGAGCAAATGTAGAGCAAGAGGTGGAATCAATTCCCTATGAAACAGAGACATTTGCATGTATGAAGTGAAACCTGCCCTAATTCTGAATTTTGGGTAAAGCATGACATAGAGATTTAAAAATCTTTGATTCTTAGAGAGAAAGTATACTATTCTGCACCACCACCAAGGCTGGAAGTGTTTTGTGCCTTGAGGCAGACTAGTGGAGGCTGGAAGACATACCTGTGACAATTTCATGTTTCATTATTATCCTCCATTTATCTTGCTATAGTGAGTGTAATCCCTCTAACAAACTATCAGTGGTGATGGTGGTGGACTCTTGCAAGGTTGAATACAGGTTGACAGAACTAGTCAGGATGGTGACATAGACAGAATAGTTCCTTTTACTTGAAAATGTTCTCTTCAGCTGCTGGGATATGCTCTTCCTACTATTAGTCATAACCTTTGCTGTTGCCTTACATGAAAATATGGTAGTCCTCAGATGTACATACATGATGGTTTTACAACACAAGGAGGGTTAGATCAGACTTGGGGCCACTGTCTATCCATGTGGTCCTGTTGTTCCCTTTTGCACTACTCTTTCTCCTAGCACAGGGAGTCTTCCCCTGTTAGAATAACAAATAAAACTCAGGAGACCAATAAATAAAACTTTAGGAGAACTGTCCTAAATATTCTGTGCCTAGACTCTGCTGCTATAAAGACTGTAAGAGTAACTCAGGCGTCAACCCAGTATAACAAATATAACAACTATTGACATTCATCTCTCTCAGAAGTTGTTGATAGAAGTACCATATTAATCCAGGTCCCCTTGAGCAGGACAAGTGTCAGGAAAGCCCAGTTCTGGAAAGACAGCTAATACCAGTGGTATTATTATCAGCTTTCTAGTTGAGCATGATATTTAAGCATAAGTTGAATCTTCACAGCTCATTTGCTGGTGTTGCAAATTTCCATATTCTTATGTACAAGCCACATGCAGTTTCTTCAAATCTCCAAGTCTTTGGTAATTCATTCAGTCATAGCTCCTAACTGAATGAGTGGAGATGTCTCCACTTGTAAATCTGGTAGATTAAGTGTCCTTCCTTTCTACCATTTCCTTTCTCATTTCTAGTGCATAGTGTATGGATCTTCCATCTGGCATAGAATCAGAAAGGCATACAGCAATTTTGGAGGGCATTTAGATTTCTGTGTTACATTCTGCAGGCTTCCAACAACTTGTTGAGCCAAGCACACAGCTGGTAGGATTGTGCTGATGTGCAGTATGGCCTGCCCTGTGGACTTGGAGAGCTGGCCAAACATGGGAATTGGCCAAAATGTGAAAGCTGAGATTTGGCTTTGAGAGTTACTGGGAACACAGGCTAGAGTAGAGCTTTCTCAGTCTAATACTGTGTTCCCAGGAGCAGAATAGGATTTTCAGATACTCTGCATTAGGTTGATGGTGGATTATCTGTTTTTCTGCATCTTAGATTTTATCCTATTTTTTCCCCAGTACTTTCTATAGCTCGTAATTCTTTTAGGTCTTGAATGAATTAGGTTGATTAAAAAAGCACCTCAGGAAAGTTTGTCATTAAATAATTTTTTATCTTTAATTGTTTTCTGTTGTCACAAAGCCAACATGAACCAAAAGAGTATCAACCTTGAGATAACATTTCTGTCTGGCTTGTAGCTGGGATTTGTCCATTCCAATGGTGTTTGGGGTGAGGTGAGCATTGATCCCTCTTCCTGCTAGCAGAAATTCCACCCTGAAATTAAAAACTTTTTTGAAATAGAGGTATTGGTACTGTGATTGGTATATTTCAATCACTAATTCTCTTCTGGTACATTTTCATTTTCAGATGAAAATCTCTTTAGCCAGAAAATTCCAACAGTGTCTTCTTAACAAAATCTTTTAAATATTTTTACCATTAGATGCTATTACAAAGATCTAGTCCTTTTCTGGCCAGGTAGTTTTAATGCCGTGTATTACAACTGACAGCTTTTTTATTAGCATTGTTTGTCTCCTAGCTTGTAATGTTTGGAAGTATGAGTAATCATTGTTAGGGTGGAAGGAGGCTTTGAGTTGTGACAATGGTTATAGCTGTGTGTTGATTTTATGAGGAGTGAGTAAATGTCTCTGCAAATGAATTAACAGCTAAATCTTCTCTTTTTCTCCCAACATGACTCACTAGAGCATTTCTCTACGCACTGCTGCCACCTCCCTCCCCAGTTGCTGCTTGGTTGGCAACAGTCTATCCATACACATTACCCTCTCTGTGGCATACAACTTTTGCCACTGGTTTTCAGATTCTTGTGTGAGATTCCCTTGCAAGAAGATCTGACTCATAGAGCCCTCCTGAGATCTATTCCACACTAAACTGAATTCAACTACCTCTTGGTGCTTGTTAGCATCTTCTCTCTGACTGACTCGAATCTTTCTCATTAGTCTTGGAATTGTTTGAAATGTTAGAAGTGCACAGAGTGTATCACAAATTTGTGTCGCTCCAAGGTCCTGATTACTTTTTATTTTAGGTTGATTTTTTTTTCTTTTCTTTCCAACTGTGTCTCCATGAAGAGCTGCAGAATATGTGGTCTCTACTTTACAGTGTGCCCTTAGTACACAAATGTTTCACCACTTACTTTCTTGCAATTTATCCTTCTGTAATATATTGTGCTCTCAGTTTTGTGTACAAGCAATGTATTCCAGTGCCATTGAGCCATAAAGAAAATTAAGGTCTGTTAATCGAGCTCTGCTGTTAACCTGCCGGATGATCCTAAGCAAGGCTTTTTATCTTTATTTCAAGAACCTTAGGACCTTGTCAAAGATATGTAGTGCTAGACCACACAAAGTAAAATTTTTGGCTGCAGTGTTTTTTGGAAGAGTTTGAGAACTGATATGTAGTTCTGAAATGAGGCCCTAGTTAGGAATTACTTAATTTCATGAAAGCAGTCATAAGGCACTGTAAACTACACCATTGTGTCTGCTAAGGCTGCTTGAACTTCTGTTGGCCAGCTAGCAATGCCATTGGGGATTTCCACACATCACCACTTCCATGAGCTCCAATCTCACTGTTTGTTGAATGGTTCCTTACACAGATTCCCCAAGTCAAGTTATAGAATCATAGAATCAGACGGGTTGGAAAGGGCCTCTGAGATCATCAAGTCAAACCCTTGATCCACTACCACTGTGGTAACCAGGCCATGGCATTGAGTGCCACATCAATCTCTTCTTAAAAGCCTCCAGGGATGGAGAATCTACCACCTCCCTGGGCAGCCCATTCCAATGCCTCATCATCCTCTCTGTAAAGAATTTTTTCCTAATATCTAACCTAAACCTCCCCTTGCAGAGCTTAAGTCCATGCCCTCTTGTCCTGCTGATAGGTGCCTGGGAGAAGAGACCGACCCCCCCTGGCTACACCCTCCTTTCAGGGAGTTGTAGAGAGTGATGAGGTCTCCCCTGAGCCTCCTCTTCTCGAGGCTGTACACCCCCAGCTCCCTCAGCCCTTCCTCACAGGACTTGTGCTGGAGTCCCTTCACAGCCTCCTTGCTCTTCTCTGGACCTGCTCCAGCACCTCAATCTTCTTCCTGAACTGAGGGGCCCAGAACTGGACACAGTACTCGAGGTGTGGTCTCACCAGCACTGAGTACAGGGGCAGAATCACTTCCTTGGACCTGCTGGCCACGCTGTTCCTGATACAGGCCAGGATGCTTAAACCACTGTATCCAAGCGCCTCTCTGTACGTGGCGCTGCTTGATCTGCTTGTGTCCTTACATACACAAAAGGGACTGAAGAAGCTGTCTGTTCGGTTGCCGCCAGGCACCCTGCTCGGGAGCTCTTGCAGCTAACCCCGGCGGGGTGCTCGGGGAGACTGCCTGAGCAGCTCTCAATGGAACCACCCCAGCACCCGGACCCGGAGGCTAACGGGGCGGGCACCCCGACACCGCCGCCCGCCTCTCCCCAGCCCCCGTACCGGGACCGCTTTCCCGCTGTTTCGCCGGGGGAGCCCTGCGCACTGCTACTCCTCCTCCCGTCTTGCCCCGCACCTCACGCCCCGGGCAACCCCCCCGGGCAGCCCCTCCGGGCAGCCCCTCCGGACCCCTCCGGCACCCACACGGACGACGCAGCNGAGCGGCCACCAATTGGATCAGCACCGTTCAGCACCGCTCTCTGAGAGACTCCAGCAGTTCCTAAGTGCTCCTGTCTGAGCCCTGGGCTGACAGCTTTTTCAGGAGAATGCTGTGGCCTGATCTCCTTTTACGATCTGGTGACCTGCCTGGAGAATGCTGTGGGAGACGGTGTCAAAGGCTTTGCTGAAGTCCAGGTAGACCACATCCACAGCCTTCCCCTCATCCACCAGGCAGGTCACCAGATCGTAAAAGGAGATCAGGTTGGTCAGACAGGACCTGCCCTTCCTAAACCCGTGCTGGCTGGGTCTGATCCCCTGTCCATCCTGTAGGTGCTGTGCGATTGCCCCCAGGATGATCTGCTCCATAACCCTGCCAGGCTCTGAGGTCAGGCTGACAGGCCTGTAATTTCCTGGGTCCCCCTTTTGTCCTTTTTTGTGGATTCACCAACTTCCAATCATCTGGGACCTCCCCAGTGATCCAGGACTGTTGGTAAATGATGGAGAGTGGCTTGTAGAGCTCTTCCACCAGCTCCCCCATCACCCCGGGGTGGATCCCATCTGGTCCCATAGACTTGTGAGGATCCAAGTGGCTCAGCAGGTCACAAACTCCCCTCCAGGATGACAGGGGTGCTACTCAGCTTCCTATTTCTTTCTACAAGCCCAGAAGCCATCTGTCCTCAGGACATCAGTCTTGCTGCTGAAAGACTGTAAGGTAAAGAAGGTGTTAAATACCTCAGCCTTATCTCCTAAGCCTTTATCAGTTCTTGCCTTAAAGTCAAATTATGAAGCAAAAGTAGTGGGGATTTGTGAAAACGTTGACCTAAGTAAGCAAAAATCGTATCAAAGCCCAGCTGGAGATGAACAAGTAGCAAAGGTACTCTAGGAGTACAAGAAAATTCAGCAGTTTTTGTCCACTGGTAAAGGGAAAAGGCAAAAATAATTGGTATTTTTTAACTTGAGCCTTCACAAGCAAAGCCCATCTGAGACCTATGCGCATATAAATGCATTTTAGAAAAAAAAGAGGTTTAGAAAGAAAGAGGTTTACACCAGGCTGGTAAAAAAGCACCACAGGGACACCCCCCCCTCCACTTTTGGATAGTGAGGAGGAAATCCAACTAAAACCTCATGGGTTTTGCTTACCAATTATGGTTCTGGGCAAAACAGACTCATCTTGGGGAAAAGAAAACGAAAATCAGTTTAATTTATCATTAATCAAATCAAAACAGGTCAAAGAGAAAACAAAAAGCTGGATCTTAAATATCTGACCCCACCCCTTCGTCCTTCCTGGGCCCAAGATACTTTGTTCCCCATCTCTCTACCTCCAAGCAGCACAGGGAGTGGTGTTTATTATCAGTTCACATCACACGTAGTTTTCTGCCACCCCTCCCTCCTTAGGGGGAAGGTTTCCTCATAGCCTTCCCCTACTCCAATGTGGGGTCTCTCCCACGGGAAAAAAATCCTTCACAAACGTCTCCAACGTGAGTCCCTCCCACAGGTGCAGTCCCTCAGGCACAGACTGCTCCAGCCTGGGCTACAAACGGAGTCACCTCCCCTGCTTCGGGAGCAGTCACCTCCCCTGGCACGGGGTCCTCCAGGGCTGTAGGTCCACTTCTCCTCCCCGGTGATTCTTCACAGGTTGCTCCACTGCACTTCATGGGCTGCAGAGGGACAGCCTGACATCTCGGTACAGGCGGCAGAGGAACCTCTGCTGGGGAACCTGCTCCCTCGCCTTCCTCACTCATCTTGGTGTCTCTGCTCTGGCATTTCACTCACCTCTGGTATTGCTCTCACCTCCTTCTCTACTCTGCCTCCGGTCTTATAGCAGCCCTTTCTCTTTTTTGAGTATGTAAATCTCAGAGGCTCGTCTGTTGTCACTGACAGGCTCAGTGTTAACCAGAAGTGGGGCTGGATTTTGGAGCCTGGGGGACCTTTTCAGCAGCTTCTCACAGGAGCCACCGCTGGGCCCCCTTCCCCTCTACCAAAACCTGTGCCACACCTGCCCAACACAAAAATGCAGCCAGTGTAAGAAGAACATTTCAGGAACTGCTTATAGAAAGTGGATGTATTCAAATTATGGAAATGGATGTGCCCAAGGATCCTAAAAAAGTAGGCTGATGTGTTTGTGGGGCTGACGTATAATGTCTATGAAAATTACGTAAATTGGGAAGGAGGCTAGCAAATTCCTGATAGAAAATAACAAGGCTGGGGAACTCATAAACCTCATTCCTGTCCCTGGAAAGGGCATGGTGCACATCATCTTAAAGTCTGTTGGACTAGGTGGCTTACAGACAAAATCTTTATGATTCTGTTGTCTAAAAATCGAACCTTGATCTCTGGTTTAATCTCCTTATTTCAGTGAAAGCTCTTGGTTTTTGTTCCCAGCTGTGTTCTCTTAAATGTTGTATACACATGATAGGCCTCAAACTGATGCTGTTCAGACTCAAAACTCCTGTGAAGTTTCAAAAATGTTAGGTAAGGTCTGAAGCTACATGTTGCAGCTTCAGTAGGTGTAATTGGTCTTTATTATCCTTGGCAAAATCAAAAGTGAATTTCTTTCTGTGAGATTCATCAAGTATCTGAGCTGAGAATAAATGCGGGGATTTTATCATGTCACTGGGGCCAGAAAAGATTGATCTCTTTTCAGTTTACCGTGCTGTAAAATTCTTTTAATATGTTACAGCAGTGGTTTTTTTAATCTCTTCCCAAGGATTGTGTAGTACCTGTGTGCTAGAGACAGACTGCAGAACTAGCAAGATCAATAGTCTAGTGCATCAGATGATGTGCAAGTAGAAAAACACACACTGCACTTTCAGAGCACAATGTAAACTTATTTATTACTGTTTCAGGTATAAAAATACCAAGTTTAACTTACATGTTGCAGTTTCATATTGTTGCATGTTTCAATGTGTACTTAAACACTAGGAGCTCTGAAATGAGAAGGGTTTTTTCAGTTTCATGAGAAGGACATTGTTATTGCTGCTTGTACACTTTGATAATAGAGAAAATACATACACATAAGTGTTATGATTGTATTTTCACAATAACATAATCTACAATGATTTGCTTTTTACCTAATCCAGTGAATATGTTTGGGAGATAGCATTCGTGAAATGCCAGATGGAAAGTAAGACAGTGTAATCACATCAAAAAGGAGTTTTCACATTCCAGGACTATTTCTGTTAACACTAAACTACTGTCCTGGCAATGTCACCGTGTAATTTCTGTAGTTCTTGTCTCTTACATGTATCTTTTACCATGGTATGGAATGTCAGTGGACAAAGCAAGGTTAGGCCTTCTGTCGTTTATATCAGAGCTCACCAGTCAAAAGTAATTAGTACTGTGATGGAGAGATTCACTGGAAAAGTTGGTGCCAAGGCTGTCTTTCATCCTTATGCTTCACTCTTCATATATCCTTTAAATGCCTTACTAGTCTTCTGCTGTAGCACAGGCCTTGGTACAAGGCAGTCCACCTTCCTGCACTGGTGTTGTCTGCCTCAGTGTCCCAGGGCTGCCGATGCTTGGGGCCCATCGGCCTCAGTCTGGGGCAGTGTTGTGGCACGGGACTGAGCCTTGCCAGCAAGCTCAACTGAGGGGGCAGGACTTTGAAGCAAGGTGCGCAATGGCACTGTGTAAGAGTTTGCATGTGCTGTGGATGAAGTTGTCATGCTATAGTCCACATCTGAATGTGTAGGTGTGAGTTGTTTGTTCTCTTGACAGCGCAATTCAGACAGGACTCTTGTGGGAGTTACTGTACTGGAGTTGTGCCACCTCTTGGCTGGGAATGACTCAGACTGTCCAGTTCCAGGCATAAACCTGCTGCAGGAGAGGAAAGGTGCTGTTTCCCTGCCTCCTGTGCAACTGCAGTGAGAGAGTGGAGTGGCTTTACTTTTTGAAAATACAAACCCCAGCAAAATGAAACAAAAATGCCAGAAGCTCTGTGCTGTTATTGATTATCTTCACTGTGATACCATTGCTACTGGCTCTGTATTTATGATCCCTCCTACCCCATATACTGCAATTCTATCAACAACAGTAATCTGAGGTTGGAAACATGGGAGAAAATGCCCATAGGGTCAGTATGTCATTGTGGAGGAGAAGGACTCGTTGTGTTTTATCAAATCCTCAACAGCTTGGTCTACTGGGGAGAAATGTTTTTCCTTTACTGCTCTCTGGAATGCTGGTATTCTTCAACCAGCATGATCCTATGGTGTGCAAGTGAATTGAGATTCGTATGGTGTGAATTGTCATCACAAAAGCATATTTGAGAATTGCCTGGAAAACTTGCCACCTGAGGGGAGATGTTCACAGGATAAATGCATTCTCCAGCCTCCATCACCTTCAACACTAAGTCAAATGTTGCCATACTGAGTAAACCAAACTCTGTTGGGTAACTGCAAGCACACCAGTGGTCTTGTTGCCCCTCAGACAGGACTCTGGCCTCCTTAGCCATCATTCAGGGAGGGTCTGGTTTGATGTATTAAAGTTTTTTCTCTCCTTTTTACTAAGAAGCCTCAGGGAAATGCTTGAAGGTACAGATGCTCTTGGGCTGTAGATCCATGCCCCTGGCACCGAGTTCTGCTAAAAAGAACTTTCCAGATGTGGTGGCAGAGTTTTGATTTTCTTCTTGCATTGTTACAGAAGTGAGCAGATTTGAGACATTAAGTGAAAGCAAATTAATTCTCACACTGTGAATTTTGAAGAAGTGTAGTATTTTTGTCACTCACTTCCCTAGCATATTTCAACTTGCATCTTCAGAAGCAGGAGGGGTGGGAGCTACCCAAGCATCTCTAACTAATGACTGCTTGAGTTGGAGGTTAATTATCAGATTGCCTTAAAATATCTGTAATTTATAGTGATTATCAATGGAGAGTGAAGTTCTGGATTAGGCTCTTGTATATGATTGTCTGATCAAATTATTTGTTTGTGTACCTAGTACTTTTAATTAGACCATGCGTTTTATAAAGCCTTCATACTAAATTTATCTCATTTCTTTTTATTATTCATATTTACACTCCCTAGTCCTCATAAATCATGTTTCTGGCTTGAAATAATATTGCTGGCAACTTATGTTAATTTGCCTCAAGCTTTTGCAACCTTATTTCACATTTTTAAACCTTTCTTCCCCAAAGCAATGGTGGCTAGAAACTTTTAAAGAGAGTTATTTGACATTGAGAGAGCTATCAAATATTGCAACACTTGTAATCCATTCACAAGAGGCAAGGCAGAGCATTTTGAAGATGTAGATGACTATGTACCTATTACATTCACTTACAGAAATTATTTCTAAGTAGCTCTGTACAGAAAATGTCCCTCAGTAATTGCTCATCTTGGCATTCAAGCTTCCTTATTGCTTATGGCTTGAAATGTATGTTTTGGGTACAAATCAGGCTTCCGCATTTGAAAGCCTGGCTGAAGTCTGTGATGCAATCAAGAGCATTATTTTCTCCTTAGCATAACAGAGCTTAGTGCCAGCAATGTTGCTTATACTTTTCTGATGGAAGCCAAATACATTAAAGCCATGTTGTTACCCTCCATCTGCTAAGTTGAGTGCTGCTTGTGGTCTGTTCAAGCATTGTATCAGATGTCATTGCCATAGTGCAGCCCATCACTTCATCTCTGCTGCTGTCAACACACTGCGTCTGGCAAGACCTGATTTTCTGCTTTAACAAAGTGTGCTTCATTTCTGTGTTAGCTCACAAAGGGGAGTAGGTGCTTGAACCTTCTGGATCTTAATCCCAGGGATCTGGGATAATGTGGGAGGAGGACAAGTGCCTTGATACAGTGCTGTGGCTTTTAGGCGTAATGGCAATACAAATACTTAAGTAATACTCCAAATGTTTCAGGGATTAGACTGAAGTTTACATTAATTTCCTTGTGCTGTATAAGGACATACAAATTTAAGGACAACTTGCATTTTATTTTCCAGTTGTCTGTCCAGCTATGTGGTTGAAAGTTCAAGGAGAACCTGGAAAGCAGCCAGCCTCTAACTATGAGTTGCAGCCATTTGTAAAGCTCTGGTTTTTTGATTTTTTCAACAAAGTTGTGATAAATGCAATTATTCATCGATTAAAACTGAGTTAAAATTGTTTTCTCTTAACAGGCAGAGAAAGCAAAGTTAGGCCGATTCTCTTATTCTTTTCACTTTGCAGCACTTGCATTGTTTATATTTTCCACCTGTACAGCATTTTATACTTCTTATATTTAATTATCTCATAAACACACCTCCCCTCTCCGCAACTTCCAGGAAGAAGAAAATTCAGTCTAAGTATATGTAATCAGGGAGATGTGATATTAAATGTGATACATGAAATGCTCTGACAATCTCCTAAGTCTTTGCTTATTGGTTGTCAGATGATATTAGGCTGCACCGTTAGCAGAATGTTTGATTTTTCATTCTGTGCAGCATCTCCTCTCTCACAGTGCAGCCTGATTCAAGCTGTAATGACTTAGCATGCTATCTAAAGATGTGTTGACTGTGGTTACAAACACAAGAGGTGTGCAGTTTAAAACTTCAAACAAGTGTTTGACTTTCTGTCCCTCTGAATAACCGTGGAAATCATAACCTTTTTGCATAGGTACCAAGCCAATATAAAGCTTATAAACATTTTAGCCACTTTCTGCAGATATCCAAAACCAAGGCACAAAAAGCAGAGGGAATATCCTAAGGCCTGAAGGACACCACCAGATCTGACAGCATTATTTTTTTCTTAGCTGGTTCTTTCATAGGTTTCTTCTTATCTTTGTTTTATTTGATTTTCTTTTCAATAATTTTCTTCTCCTTCAAACATTAAAGAAGGTACTGGTAGAGTCCCAAAATCTTGGCTCCAACCCCTTGAACACATCAGTGTAAGAATATTGAATCCCTCTGAATTCCCTTTGAATGGGCCAAATATGCACGGTTGATGTGAACATCTTGAACACATGTCCAATTAAACTGAAGCTGTTGTATGCATAATAAGTTGCAATTCATCATTCTGTTCAGCATTTCTAAAATTCACTGACTTTTAGTCAAAGCTGGTATCTTCATGGTTTAGGAATGTACTGCAGTAGAGCAGAGGAAAGATGAGCACAGCTCTTTGTGGTTCTAAGCTTCCAAAATGATGGATCTCAACATATTTGTAGTCAGCTTTACAGTGGAATAGGCAGCATATCACTTCTTTCCCTTGCTTTCCTGCTCTAACCACATCCTGTCAGCCTGGGGCTGCTTTCATTGGATTCTAATGGACAGGTGTTCTACTTTCGTCACATTCTGCTGCCTTTATAGATTACATTTGTATACATTCCAGGAGCTAAACCTAAATTGGTACCGGGTTTCAAATGTCATTTCAAGAGATTCTTTGTGCTGCTTCGTTATGGTCATCAGTCTCAAGCAGCTTCACAGATAAACATTTTTTTTTTTTTTTTTTTGATGAATGTTCTATGGGAAAAGTGGATGAAGAGGAGATGATGTCATTCAAGTCATGCTAATGCAAGCAAAGTACCTAGCCTGGAGGAGAGGGCTATCAGCCATGCTGACCTGCAAGGGTGATGGAGAAAACTCGTTTCACTACACTGTAATTTTACTTGTTTGTATGCATATCCTACATATCTTCAGCTTTCCATCTCTGGAAGTCTATGCGATTAATAATGCAAAACCCTACAGATTTAAAAAAAATTTGGGAGTCAGAGGCTGGGCTGTGTAGTCACAATAGAGTTCACCCTGTTACCTGCTAAGAGTAGAGCTTAATAAGAAGAAATAGCTAAATATTTTTATCCTGGCCAGTTTTTATTGATCCCCTGGCATGCAGTGACTGAGTAGCATGTAGCAAACTTCTCTAAAACCCCAAGGAATATACCGCTTACAGAAGAGAACTGTAAGTAAAAACTACTCCCCAGTCTGTAAGAAAAAGATTCTCACGCTAGTGGCCTGATTCATTGTAATATTTATGAACAGTAATTTAAGCACAGAAAAAAAGGGAAGGAAGAATTATATCTATCTTTAAATTTTTCACCAGCATATTTAAGACAACAATCTGGGACTGCAAAATACGTAAACTGCCTTCTAATTAAAGCAGTTCAATATACAAAGGCTTCACAGCTTCCTGCTGTAACTTCTAAGGTACAAGATGAATTTAATTATCCCCAAGGCAAAAATTACTTTTGGAGTGATGTAATTCTCCCCATACACAGAAAAGTAGGGTTTACTGAACTGGGCCAGGCTTTAACAAGGCCTATAACAGCAATACTTCTTGTGACTCCTTGGAGTTAACCAAGTAGACATTTAAAAATCTCATTAGCACAAAATGCATTATTATATTTTTGGTCAAGACTAATTTATTTTTAACAGGATTATTGAAGTGATATGAAATGCAGATTGTTTCTGCTAGGTATTACACAAAACCTGCTCCCAGTGAGGCTGGCCAAAATTCAGCATCATTATTTCAGTGACTTATGCAGATGTATAACACTGTCACGAGAATAACACTTAATTCTTTAATTCTTCCATAAGTAAAATGCTTCATTGCAAAGTGACCCACCTCTCATTTGTTGTCATTTCTATTGCCTTTAAATTAGAACAAAGCAAGGTGTTGAACATGTAAAATTGCCTAATAACAGCAATTGTTTGATTTACGGTTATGCTGCCTTTTAAAATCAATTGGATTGTTTTCTGTATTTAGTGTTTAGTAATCATACATCCTAAGATTTTGCAGGAACAGGGTCTAAGTTGCTTCAGAAATTCCAGAGCAGACTTTAGTTTTATTTTTTCATTTAGCTGTCAAAAACCAAGCACAATATTTGTTCTTTCAAACCCTGTTTGTACTGTTGAAGCATGCCTTTTTTTAGGCAAGGATCTGAATGTGGTTAAAAGTTGGGCTCCTGCTGTTTTGTCATTCTGTAAAATGACCTGCAAAACCTTATTGACTGAGAATGTGCAGAGCCTGGAGCAAACACCATGTTTTAAAGTGTTATACTACTCTCTTAAAATGACCAATAGATATATTGAAGGATGCCAGAATGTTCCATGTACTGTATTTATTTACTCTTTTCACTTTAATTAAGGAAGAAGCAGAGGGAGAGGTTTCTGAGGCTATGATTTCACAGAGCTTTAAGAAGTAGGAGTGTATAGCAGCTGCTGAAGTCACTGACTGAAGTGTTTGAATCCTGTCTGTTCATGGCTCCTTCATGGATGACTGTTCCTGAGCTCTGTTAGTATTGTATTTGTTCATCCCAGCTGATCATGGGAGAAACAGCTTACCTAGTTACTTCTAGTAAAGTACTAGTTAAGTCCAGTGCTTGCAGTACCTTGCAGTACAATAATAGTAACTGTGACCTTTATCACAAATGAAGAGGGTCAGACAAATTTCCATCTCCATTTTACAAACAGGAGTACTTCATAGGCTTAACACACTTTTCAGAAATCTGTATTTTGAACCTGAAGATGGGATGGATTTTAAGCCACTGATGCCACTGATGTGGTAAATATTTTGGAGGTTAGGATAGCCTGTAGGAAATTCTGAGCTAAGCAAAATTTGTTTTCAAAGGTGTTTTTACAAAATGGTGTGCAGTTTGACCACAAGTTCGTCTCTGATCATCCTTTGGAAATTATTAGTAAAGAACAGGTTATGTTGGATAATAGTGGTTTCTTTTATGTCTTGGCCTCCTTCTGAAAGTTTATGTAGCTGTTAAGGCACTCTTTAGTCTAATAAGAATAGAGGTTAATCAAACTTTTTGGTATGTTTGCTTTCATTTGTACAAATATTTTTTTTTTCACTTTTCCATGGAGAACTATAGTAAGTAAAAAGCCACCTTTTTTTTTGTCTTTTTCTTCCTGGTAGAAGGGAATTGAACAACAAAAACATGTGTACCTGTCCTAGCACTAAGTAAATTACAAAGTCCTGACATTAAAATTGATGATTATTTGCAAATCTGTAGAACAGCTTAGTAAAGTTCTTCCCTGTATTTATGTTCATATTTTAAACTTGAAAAAATGAATTTTCCAATTCACTGTCTCTTAAATCAGATAATTATCAAATATGGACAATCATAAATTTATATTCTGGGTGGAAAGTTCCTCACCCTTTCCTCTTGCATCAGAAGGAACATATGTGCACACAGTTCATAGCATCAAAAGTAAGAAGTATTGTGATTTCTTTTCCATTTAATGTTCAGAATTATGTGGAGTGTCCATATATCAAGGCAGAAAAGAAGTATATTACACCTTTTGTTCCCAGCTATTCTGGATGAAAAATTAAAATAACACAGGCAGTTAACTAAAACCTCCCTAGGTTTGGATTGATGTACCTTAGTTTTGTCTCAGTGTATTTTGAGATTAATTTGCTTGTTTATATACAGTGTTTATTAGAACCTCAAAGTGGTTAGTAAAGTTACTGGTCTAATAAAAACAGATATACATTAATCTTGAGCAAAGGAACAAGTCAGACAAAAACTTAAGTCTGCAGTTTTAAATTTAATTTCATTCCATTTCTGCAGTGACATTTAATTTGAAGAATGTTTTACACGTTTCATTTTGTGATTATCTGTACTAGGGAGTTACTCCTCTACGAATGTGCCTCTTCCTTAGCCTGCTGTGAAGGGATCCAAAAGCACCCGGAATGCTGTCAGCAGGCCTCCTAACTTACAACTCCATATGCAAATCATTGCATCTCTCTCCCAAACTGAGATTTTCAAGCCAAATGCCCACCTTTTGAACCAAATGCTGTCCCTTCAAATCTCTCTAGGAGCGGGCATCATCCACAACCTACTGCTGATGGGTTGGGTACTTCTGCTTCAACTGCTTCTTCAAAAGGAAGTCCGAGGGAGTGTCTGATACCCACAGAAATATCCTGAAAGCGGGGTTTCTGAGCATGACTCTCCTTCAATAAGTACAGCAGGGCTCTGCCAGGGAATGAAACGTGAGATGGAACCTGACAGCACTTTCTCCAGCACCTGGAGGTCAGTGCATTGCTTGGCTCTGCTGTCTGCTCTGCCAGGCAGGAAGGATTCTGCCATTACCGCTGCAAACTTTGTCACCATTTCCCGTATCTGTAGCTCATGAAAATGAGGGCAGATATCAGACTGTTCTGCCATCTAATGACCTGCAGCTCCCCTTTATTTGAGACTGGCATGCCTTTGGTAGTTATGTCATGGTTAAGCAGTATCTTACTAATAGGTTGGTACTGTTTGGCAGGAGTCAGACTTTGGTTCAGGAGATCTGAAGGCAACGTTTGCCTCCTACTGCTAAGTACCTTAGTGAGCCGAAGAACATAAAATCCTCAGCTTTGTCCACTGAAAGAAAAGGATCACTGTGAAGATTTAATCTTAGTGCAAGGTTTTTGAAGAGAGACACAAATATATTCTACAGAGGTAACAGTTTTAGTTTTAGAGCTGTTTGGACAGTTTTGTACTCCCAAGATTTTGTGAAATACTGGATTGTGGCAGAAAAAGAAGAGTTGAAGACCTGCAGAATATTTTTTTTTAACACCTGTGGTTTGAATTTAGACTAATATGGTGCATCTTTATTAACATTTGGAACACTTTTTGTAGCTCAAAGCATTTAGGGACGTGATAAAATTTTGAAAACAATACATACTAGAGAAAGAACTGTACTTCAAATCTTGTTTGAGCAGATTTAGGAAAATAATGAGGTATGGCTGTATGAGACCTCTTCCAAGTGGCAAGATCTACAGTACAGGGTAGATTTTGTACTGGCATTGATGGAGATAGGAGACATGGAGAATAAATAGTTTGTTTGAGTTTATGTTGAAGTGGAGCAAGAGGTAGAAGATACAGAATGGAAAGAAAGTGTGGCAAGGTAGGCTGGTTTAAACCAGGTCTTAAAGAATGAGGAGAAATTACATCACTTTCAAGGTTAAATATGCTCCCTGCCCTTCTCCCCAGTGAGAAGCTTCAAACTCTAGAGGTACATACCAGTTAACAACATTTCTCTCTGTGATTTCAGTTCAGTGGTTATTCTGATTCACCCCCCTTATCCAAGAGCAGATAAAACGATCCACATAGAGTTGGTCCTTGGATTTCTTGGAAGAAATGTGCAATAAAAATCAACCACCTTCTTTATCCCTGTGGTCTAGTGCCCTAGTTAGAATAGGATGGACCTTCTGGAATGAATTCTGGTTGGTTGGTTTTCAAAAGGGGGGAACTGTAGTTAAATCACTTGTTTTGTGTCATTCTGTGCAAGACAGAAAATTTTGTATATTTCAGTAACATCACTCCGGTAAAGTTGTCCCATCCATTGTTTCCTGCTATTCTATAGCCAAGGAACAAAACTGTTATTTTTTTGAAAATGTGAATATTAGGAGGGATTGGTATTTTAAACTGTGTTGGGTTATCCTTTAGGGACACAAGGTGGATTTTGCTGGTAGGAGACTTTATTCACTGCAGCAAGCTTAGGTTGGGCAGTCTGGCAGAACATGGCAGGCAATAACCGTGGAAATTGGAAAATTGTGTCTTTACAATTGGAAAAAAGTCCACTTTCAGAGGTTTGGTGTAGAAGAGATATTTTCCTCCTGTATATTGTCTGGCTACATTTTTAAGCTGTCAAGAGATAAGTTAAGATCTTAAAATAGAAAAACATTGGTTTCTCACACTATTGTTTATGTTCTTTCCTGGTTACTATACTCTATAGATACATGCACATTCACAGAACATTATTAAAGAACAAAGTTTAAAACTCATGAAGTGCCAGAATGTCCAGTCTTAATTTTACCTCTTATAATTATATCCATTATGGCACAGTCTTTAATTATATGAATCATAGTATTTTTAGTACAAGATAATACTTGATTCATCACAGAGGATAGATGATGTTCACATAATGAGTAGCTATGCAATATTTTTTGCTCTCATTGTTCAGTTAATGCCTGTGTGGCTTATTTACTGAAATAATTCAAGCCTTGCTCAGAAGAAAAATGCTGTTCATTTCCTTATGTGTCTTATTCTTATAGTTTTGAATACTTCACATACTGATTTGTTTCTACACCAGCCCATGGAGGTGGGGAAATGATCATGGTGTCATAAGTCCTGTGTGTGTCGCCATTTCCCACTGGGGAGCTGAGAAGAAAGGGCCTTCAAAAGTATTTACTGATTTTGAAGAGTCCAATTTGAGATGTGTATGAGCAGAATTACATTCTGTGACACCACATATTCAAAAAGTATCCCCCATATATTTCACTAGGATGCTGAAAAACTGATGGAAATGCAATCTTTCTGCACGCATTCAAGCTTCCTGCCTTTCAAAGAAACCTGCCTCCAAAAAACCCAAAGAGCAAGCCAGAGCAAAGAGTTAAACAGGGAATTTTTTAATGTGCTTTACCAGTGGCAAGTAGTTATGATGGAAGAAGTCAGGCTGGGTAGGAATCTATCTTCAAGATATCCCAAAACTAAAATTCACATTTTGGAAATACAGTGTTGAAAATACTAATAAGTCCTTGTAGTACCTTTCTCTTCAGGTTCAAATATTTTTTATCAGTAGAAAAAGGTCAGTATCAGGTGCATTAAAAAAATACTCTACCTCAATGGGGTCAGTATCAGGTGCATTAAAAAAATACTCTACCTCAATGGAGTCCCTCAATGTATGTAACTGGGTGTACATTTGTTGCGTGTGCAATGGAGCAGAAATTTATTAAGGCATAATCTGTGGCAGAGGACAGACTGCTTTGACATGCAATTATAGCAACCCCCTATCACACATTCCTTATTGTATCCTGCTTTTTGTTATATACCAGTTGGTGATACATGTGTAGTTTGTGGCTTAATGATGACACCAAAGAGCCCCAGGGTGTTAAGGCAGAACACTCCGAAGTCAGAGAACCTGCAAATATAGATTTTCCTGATATGTTCAAGGTGAAGGTGAAATGGTGGTATAAATTGCAGTGGTTTAGACACTTTCTTTGGGTTTATATCAGCTTTTGAATTTCCCTGTGCTGCCCATGGAAACTGTTCTTTCTTAGTACTTAAGAACATCATGCAAAAAGGAGATTAATTTAAATGATATCCGTAGAGGTACCCATGCATACCTTCTGTCAGGTGATGTCTCCTAGACAGCATGGCACTGTGGTCAGAGCAGCTGTGACACTTCTGTTTGGTATCATTTTCTCAGGAGTTGAGAAGTTCAGGAGAATGTAATAAGATCCTTTTCCCTCTGTACTTCACAAAATCCTGCAAAGTAGGATGGACCTTTTTGCCCTTTCATCATTATGTACCGAGAAAAATTAGGCTTTCATTGCAGACATGCTTAAGGCACATTACATGAACTCCAGAAGAATAAATGCTTGGAATTGTCCAGCACAATTTTCAGGAGAGAACAGAAGAACAACAGGAAAGTAATACAGACTTGAGCAAAAGCTGAAATAATGAATGTTGTTCTGTGTTTAAAAACCCTGAAGAAAATCGAAGTCATCAGTCTTTACTTCACAGTCCCCATGCACAGTGTCTCCTTGTATTACCCACATCTGCACAGTGACCTGTGGTACTGTGGAGTAACGGCAGTAATTCCTAGAGGGGAATTTACTTCTTTTTAATGCACCAGATACTTAAGAAACAACATTAGAAGAGAATGTAGAACCCTGAGAGAATAAGAAGGGTATGCTCTTGGGCTTATCCTCTTCTGAACTACAGGGCTGTACCTGGATCCAAAATGAGAGAAGGGTGAGCATGTGGTCTTATCTCTGTATCACACAGATTTGGAGATGGAGCAGGAACAGGCAATGTGAAGGCAAACTGAGGCTCTCCTGAGAGCTGTTTTTCCTTCCTGAGGGCCTTCCTGTGCTTGCCTACAGCTGATGTATTGCTGATGGAGCCTCCCCTCCACTAACTGGTTTGGCACTAGGCCTTCTTGTCACTGCTGTGCTAGCAGCAGCTCACTCGTGATCTCTTCAGCTTCTCTGCCTTCATTACATGTCACCTTAGTAGCACCTGGGGATCGTGGCTGGCATTGAATCAGTTCAGTCTTTTAAAGGTAAGTGGTGAGTACTTTTAAAGGGAATTTCAGTTTTCTGCCCTTTTCCCCCTGCCACATTTGAAAGGAAGGGATAGGATTGTTTTTCTGAGGCAAGAGAAAAGCAAACCCCAAACTTATATTCTTTATCTTTTGGTCTGGAGGAGCCTCCTTATCATACTGGTCACAACTGCAGCTTCTTCAGCCTTCAGATGAATGGCAAAACTGCTTTTACAAAGTGTTTCTTTTTAAACCTTTTTTCTCAGGAATTGGAAATAAACCTTGTGTCTTCCTGACTTAATATTCCCTCAGGTCTCCTTGTATGGCAAGGTTTTAGCTTTTGTGGAGTCATCATCTACCAACTAACAAGACTTCCAGTGCAAGTGAAGGTCTGATCTTCTTGTAATGAAAGACAGGCCAGAGAGAGGAAGGGAAGAAAACAAACCTCCTGAGTAAAAACCTTATGTAGCTTCTCTCTGCTCTTCACAAAGATGAAAATCAGTGACCAAACTTTTCTTTTCCTTTCAAACTTTTGGCTGTTGTAAAAAGAGCATGGCAAAGGCAAAGTCACAATTATCTTTTCATACAAAATTAAAAAGTTGAAAGACAACTTTAAAGTGATTACCCATTTTTCTGCTTCCTTACACCATCCAAGGGAAAGAGGAAGAAAAGAAGGAAAATGCTGGAGTGGAAAGAGACAGAAATAAAGGAAAGTACTTCTTCTGACAACCAGTAGCATTTTCATGTTATGATCTGGGCAGTTTGATGGAGTAAAACTTAAGTTGTATTTTAGATAAGATTTCACAGACAATACCAGTGTATATTAGAAGTAAAGCTCTGATTTCTCCTGGCAACAGAATCAGTCTGAATAACCAATATTGAAATCTCTATGAAATGGGATTGGTGGCTTCCAGGTGAATATCTCAATCAACAGAGCCTTTCTCACCCTTTTGCTTGCTTTCTCCTTGCATGTATTTAGCACATTATAATAAAATTAAGCAGGTAACACACAGGGGCGTATTTTGGATGCTCTCACATTTAAGACTTTGATTTGACCTTCTAAACTTAAAAAAGTGTTTTCAATTAAAGTTCTCTTCTTTTTATCCAGACTGTCTTTAGTAGGAACCAGCAATGCTTCAGAGTTTTGGGCAAGAAAGTTTTTTGAGAAACACTAATAGCACCTTTGGGACCTCAGGTGGCATCAGTATAGTTGGATGAGCAGACTCATCATGATGAAGTAGAGATATCTGTATTGTTAATATTGCTTTTGTTCTTCCTGTTTTCCCTAAGAACTATTAAATTCCCAAACAATAAGTAGAAATGCATCTGTTAACATTATTAACCTAAGGATTTCCTTGAAAATATATTTTCTTATAGGATAACCCCCGTTAGATATTCAATTTGTAAAGTACGTTTTTTCCAGCCTTTCTTTGGTAGAACCTAAAATACCAATTGAGCATTTGGCTCTATGGCTTCCGACAGACTTGGGATAAGATGGTCAACATTCAGTCCCATCCTCTTGCTCCAAAAATCTAAAAATCCAATAACAACCAGTTTTATTTTGCTGTCTTATGTTGTTACTGAACTGTGGAAGATTTTGCTGTTAAAACCACAGCACACCTTCTGCATTGAATTTCTCAGTATTTTCTTTTCCTGTTTAAAAATAAAACTAAAGGTGACAGTATGTGTTCACTAAAGGAAAACTGTTTCCCTAGAAGAAAAAAAAAAATAAAAGGATTCATTAACCTATGCTGTTTATTCTGAGGGAAGAAATGATGTAAAAATTTCATGAAATAATCAAACCTTGAAAAGAGAAGAGAAACATTGTTTGATTGATGGCTTCAAGAGCTTTGTTTGCCAGCAAAATCACTAATTGAACTGGACACTGACAGTATCAATTTTCTGGTTTTAGGACACTGCCCTGGGGATTTAAGCAAGAGGTGTTAGAAAATTACATGTTCTAATGCTTTGTAAAAAACCAGAATTTCCTTTCATCCTGTCAAATCATAGTCACATATACTGTGTGCATTAACTAACTGTTGTGGCACTGGAGTGGATCCAGTGCCCTTTTCTGAAACTTTGTATGTCTCCCAGAGCTCTGGTTTGCAGCATGATACACCAGCTACACCAAAGGGATTGGTAATCAGTGCTGATTGGCAACAGAAGGTTTTTTGAACACAGAATTGTACAGAGGGAAACATACCCAGCAAATGACCTCTCTGATATTTAATCATCTGACAGAGAGATGTGTTTACAGGGCTGGCTCTGGATTACCCACAAGGTTGTTTCTCAGAGAAAAGGCTTAAAAGAAAGTGCACACTAGTGACAGAAAGATACTGTCTCAGTAGGAGTTAATTATCATCCTGTGAATGCTTTATTTTTTCCACTGGGGTCTGGCACTTCACTGCACAAGAACTTTTTGCTCTGGGCTGGAAGAGTCTGATCCACTAGTGCCTTATCAAAGAGCTTCAAGATACTGCTATTGTAAGTCATATTTTGAAAATGATCTTGGAGGAATTTAGAAGGTGTCAAGGCTATGACTAATGTTGGTTTTCTGATGTGTGTTGGACACTTAAGAAGTGCTGTATAGATGTGTGAGGTATTGCAGTGGTTGATCCTAGATGTTTTGCTAAGCTCAGGATCAGGTGATGTGCTGTTCCCTGATGAACTAGATCAGAGCAACTGGAAGTTAAATAGAAAGTTCAGATATTGTATTCTGCTTTTGAAGAAAATAAAAGATTTTGAACACTCAATTATCTGTTTTACAGATGAAAAATTATTTTTGTCCAAAGGTTCTTTGAGATACCACACAGGGGTATCTCAGACTTGGTTAAAACATCAAGGTATTACTATGCTCTTAATGGAAATTATTTCTTACCACCCTCTTTTGCTCTCTCCTTATTTTGAAGACTATTTAAGATATCTTTTGACATAGTGGTAAAATGAGTATTTTGGCTTGTTGTATGTTTTTGACTAGAGACAGACTTTCTTCATTTTCCAAAAGATATTTTGATAAATTCACGTTTAATATTTTTCAAATTTGTAATGTCAGTTTTGCAAGCTTTAACAATCTAAACCTCATTGTTATTATTCCCTCATTTAGTAACCCAGGAGGAGAGGACACAAACACTTAGACTTGAATTACTGAAATATTTATGTGTCTATGCAATGACCTTGAGACTTGCAAATTTTTGTGTACAAGGCAAGAAATAAAGCACCTGGAAAAAAAAAAGCCTAACTTTTGAAGATTATGGTCAACTAAACTGTCTATTAAACATTTGATGAGTATATATTTTTCACTAAAGAATTGTAAGAGGATCACTGATCCCATGGTAATTGCTTTGATCTTAAAATGTAGGTTTTTTCACTTGTCACCAGATTTGCTTATAGTTTGATGGCTACTTTCATTGAAACTATTCTTTTAATGGTAGAGGTTGAATTTGTTTTCACAGAATTTTTTTCCCCTAACACTCTTTTGATCGAACAGAATGAGAATTACCACTGAGAAATCTGAATAACAGTGGGGAAATTCTGCAGGATCTCAAAAACAGAGAACATGTGAGGAGTTACTGTGCATCTTGCTTGAGAGACAGAATGGGCCAGGGGCAGCCTAGGGAGTGATACTCTTAGCTGCTGGACCTACCTCAGAGCTGCTGGAGTAGTTTCTGTTGCAAATAGAATCACAGAATCATCATGGTTGGAAAGGACCTTCAAAATCAAGCCCAACCGTCAGTACTATATTACCTTAACCACTAAATCATCTCCCAGAGTGCCACATCTACATAATGAGGGTTTATTGAACTCAAGTGAATTTTGTACTTATTTTGCATAAAAGTAGTGGGGTTTTTTTCATATTTAGTGGGTGTTTTTCAGTTGAATTTAGAAACACAGTTGGTTAGTTTGTCTTAAGTTGTTTCCATCTAGAGGTGCTCAAAAGAGCACCTTATTTCCCGTCTCATGTGAACCACAAACTACAACCACAGTAAGAATGTGGTCACAATCCTGGCTGCCCCTGGGGCATTGTGTCTGAGGCATCTAGTGCTGTTGCATTATTTTGTCCATCTTGCTCTTACCCAGGTGCTTGTCTGTACTCTGATGGATTCATTACTTGCCAGTGCTATGGTTCTCCACCTCCCTCTCTTTGTCCCTGGCTCCTACTCTTTGACTCACTTGCCAACAAATGAACTTTCTGTCCTGGAAATGATCTGCCCATATTCTCCATTTCCCTCTTTGCACAGACCAGTATACATTTCAGAGTTCTGAATGTTGCCCTTTGCTAACACAAAGTTACAAGGAGAAAAAAGACTTTTCCCCTTTCTTCCTTCCCCTTCTGTTCCTAGAGAAGAATGACTGGAAAAACAAGGTAAAACAAGCACAGAGCAGAATGCCTAATAGATTCTGAAGGGATTCCCTCCAGCTAAGGCTTCCTGAGACTTACTAATTTTGGCACATTTAGCAGGAAAATTGTTCTTTCACTCTGAAATTAATTTTTGAGAGAAGTAAGGTTTGAAATATTTGACAGAAGCTTCATTCGTTGAATCTCTTCGCATCTTCAAGGCCTACATCAACAGGAGCAAAGCACAGATTGCTTCAATAAGCTAATAATGATGGGTATTTTCTTATTCCTGTATCCTGTTTCACTGCAAGCTGTGTTCATTTAACTGCAGTTCCAAGTCTATAGCTAAAAAAGAAAAACTGAAGATCTGGCTACTATTGAGCTGCCAGTACCATTAATCTGTGAGCACTAGTGATTCTGCATGCTTTGTTAAAGACAACGGTGGTGTAAACAGAGATCTTTAGCTAATGGACCATATTCTACCTGCGTAGGATCACAGAATGGTTGAGGTTGAAGGGCATCTCTGGAAATCGTCTAGTACAGCCCCCCTGCTTAAAGCAGAGCCAAAGCAGTTTATTTGGACATATTGATAAGATGCTACTAGATCCTTCGCCAAAGAAGACTCTCCAATCTAAATAATCCCAACTCTGTCAGCTTCTCCTTGTATGTCAGATGCTGCAGTCTGTACCATCTTCATCTCAGCTGTTAGTCTAACATCTTCTTATCAAAGTGTCTGGAAAAGATTGTGGCTGTAGAGTTGAGAATTCTTTCTTTTGGCAGAATTCACGTCTGAATTAGTTGAAGTGATGTGTTTGTGGCCACAGAGTTCAGTGCTTCTAGCAAAGAGGATCTGCTCCATCTATCCATCTTAGAAAGAGTGTTGCTGCTTAAACAGGTTGACACATCCACTGTTTTGGCCTTAGACTACATTTTCAGTGATCCTTTAGCGGAGTCTTGTGGTGAACTTCTGTGTGTTAAATCTGTTTCCCCACTTTCATAATAAGTAGACATCATGAAGCTTTACTTAGGGATATGTTAAGGACTTCCAAGTGCGTTTCCCTGGCCTCTCATATTCAAAGTCAGGGAATTATATCATGGTATGGTGCTGTGTTAAAATGTTAAAAGATCGTCTTTCAGAAGTAAATACATTATGCTGGTGTATCAATACGGTCAGAGGAATAACACTAACTTGTATAGTGAGAGTTAAGTAAAATTGAATTTGTTTTGTTTGCCCACTCGATTGTGTGTGTTTGAAAAGAAATTCCCTCAAGAGAGGGATCACTGTGTATTTTTGAGCCAGTTACATTATTTTCTGTATAATCATTGCTCTCTGAGAACTTAGATGTTTGACTTAGCAAGTTACAAGGCAAGTTCTTGAATTTACATGGTTAGCATCAGCGGGAGTGAAATGTAACACATAGATTTACCATTTCTCTTGTTGCCATGGAACAATGATTTACATGGGACATTACCTGCTTGGAAATTAACATTTTGCTTCCACCAAGCACCTCAGGATACAAACTTGTCCCTGTGAAAGTAGGAGAGGAGAGGACAAGGTGCCTAACCTAAATCTTTCTTTTTCATGAAGTAGAAATAGCAAAACAGCAGAATGGGAATGCAGGAGTTGCTTGTACTTGGCATACTCTGAAAGGGTTTTGTTCACATTTGCAAAGCAATGTGAAAAATCTGAAAGGCTGAAACAGAAAATGACCAATTGCAACCAAAGCATTTGCTGCCTATTTGTTCTGAGTATGCAATTGTCCTTGGTCTTTTAATTATAATCCATAAAGATGGCTCTGTTCCCTAGCCACCCTTGGGCTTCCAGGAGCACCGTGTACTTAGAGATTGGGTTGCTAATGCTATAATTGACACAGATACTCTGCTCTCTAAGTACTTTATTCATTCACCTTCAAAAATGTTGATGGATCTGTGTTGTGTTCTAGGCCTTTTCTATCAATGTGAATCTCAAACACAGCCACTTGCTAGATAGAACTAATGAAGAATTTGCTACGGCTTTGTTGTGTTGTATCAGTTTTTAAAAGGAGAAGGAAACGGAGTGAGGGGAAGACTGCTTTTAGGCCATAAAGCTCTTTGGACTAAATTCAATTTACGTACAAGACCAGACATCCCAGTTATCTGTTATTCTCAATGACTTAAACTGAAAGTGAATGTAAAATATTACTAGGCCAAAAGGCCATAATTTTTACATTCTGCACTGATTTTTAAATTAGTGCATACAGAGAAGAGCCTCTGGGAATTGTGCTGTCCACGAGCAGAGCTCTGGAAGGGGCCCACACTAATTCCTGAAGGTCTCAGACTAGTGATTGCTCTGCAGCTCTTGTGCCTTGGGAATATGGTAAATGGTGTTGCAGACCTTGTTAAAGCCTGAAAACCTTAAGCAACCAACAGAAGCTCAAGTATACCCATAGCCTTTCTCAATACACCTTACTTTACCTGTTGTCTTTCCTTGTCTTTGTGTTCAAGTAATTTTAAAATTACTATCCAGAAAATCTGACATTTTAATCATGTCAGATTAATGCCTCAGCAGTAAGTCACCCTAGTGTGAGCTAATGGCAAAGCTGGGATGCAGCTGGCAGTGGCTAACTTGGGTGTATTCATAGGGCTGTGGCAGAGATAAAGTTACTTATTGAAATGCAATCACTCGACTGCCCTGATCGAGTTTTAGCCTAATAGCATTTAGCTTCCTGCCCAATGCTCAGCTCCGTGCATCCTACAGACTCTGGCATCTCTAACCTCCTTGTGACTAGAATTCAATATATCCTGAGGCAGGATGCGAAAAGGGTCTCATGAAAAAAGGGTTGTGCAGGAGCATCTGAACTCTCAATTACCCAGGAGATGGTTCACCCAAGAACAAGCTGAAACTGCAGAAAAAAAAGAGCTAGGGAGAGGCCAGGGAGTCAGTGGTTCGTAGACTGTTTTTTATTCAACAGTATTGATTGTTCTTGGCAGCTCCAAAGACTGAGAGCTTTGTGGTTATGTTTGCTAGGGAAAATTACAGGTCATTGTGAGACTTGGAGAGTCAATAAATCTGAATTTTGATTGAAAAGGCAAATCCTACTATGAATCATGGATTCTCAGGCAATTCACACGGGAAAGCAGTAAGGGAGGAAGGAAAGGGCTGAGAATTTTACTGTGTACTCCCCATCAGCCTGCAGCACTCAGCTTATGGTTGTATGCTGTTTAGGAGAGGAGGAATGGCAAGGAAATGGTCTTACAAAAGAGTACTCTGAAAAATCTTCTTGATGTGACATGAAACAGATGAACTGTGTCAGGAATTGCGGTCTTGATGTTGCTACCCTGTCTGGGTTGCCTGAAGGGGAGTTGACAATATGTACTCCTACACAAATACTTTGTATACCTCCAGCCTTTGCTGTCTGAAGTGCTCCAAGGTTATTGCCGGTTCTTAAAGTAGAGCTCATCCTTGCTCGGAGTTTGATTTCTAAATTCAAAACAAGATTTAAGTCCAACTCTAGAAATTATGCCTGGATTGATCTGGCCTTTCTCACTGAACGGGATACTGTTAAGTTAGTCAAGCCTTACAATATCCTCAGGCACCGAGTATGCTTTTTGTACCTAAGTTCACAGAAATGTCACAGTGTTTCTAAAGTCACACTGGAATATCATAGCAGGGACTTTTCACACCATTTCTGCCTCGTGCGGGAATTATGGAGCTGTTTTCTTTCCAATCTGTGACTAATACAGGTGAGCTTGCAAGCGAGACTTGCTCTTTGAGGCTGAGCTCATGTTTCTGAGCTTCCCAGGATGCTGCAGTGCATGCTGTCCTTCCCAGAATGCTGTCTAAAGGCAAGAGCTCTCCCAGCACATTACTGAATTGCAATTATTGATGTAATTTAAAAATAAAGAAAAAAAAAGACTACTTGAATGTGAAAAACAAGTTAGTGTGATCCTGCAACAAACAGCTTTGTCAGGGTTGCTGCGTTTGGGATGCATGAAAAAGCCTAGGTATTTTCTGTATCAATAAACACTGAAGACAGTTGTCATGATTTCATGCTGTTTTAAAATCACCAATCAAAAACACTTTCAATTTCATTGGCAATATCAATAAATTTACTTCTTGGTTTAGGTACCTCTTAATTTGACTGTGAGTAGACAGTAAATTATACTAGATCTTAAGCAGTCTGTTTTCTATGCATGTTCCTTGTCAAGGCTTTTCTTATTTATGTTTAAAGGAAGTATATATGCCCAGTGTTGAGACTAACAGGCAAATGTATGCCTTGCTAAATGCACATCCCTGTGCTTGGAGTTCTGGGGAGCTGAGGTTCCAGCCAGTGGATTAAGCTTGTATTTTAAGGCAGTGGCTGATGTAGTCATTTGTTCTTGGCTTCACTTCTGGATATTCAGCATTGCCTGTTATGATTCTCTTTCTCAGAAATATCCCATACTAAATGAGGGAGATTAAATCAGTGGAACAGAAACACGCACAACACATCTGTCAAAAGTTAGTCCTGACCATAGGCAGCATTTCTTCAGTTTGGACCTACAAAGTAGATGTTTTTCTCATATATATTCCCAATATATATATTCCCACCACCTCTCCCTCTTTGTCCATCCCTCCTGAAGCAGATGCTGGCCTCCCAAGATCCATTTCTATGAGTACAGCGACCAGGTGATTGTTTTAGTCTTTTTAACATATTTCTCTCTTTAAAGTTGAGTCATACAATTCAAGGGCTTCCTTCCCCAACAGGGTGACTCTTAATACCTGCTACGTAAGCAATACGTACACAACCTTTCTGCATTCCAAGCTTCATTTTTCTCTGTCCAAGTCCTTCTTAATGAGTCACTTCTTTCAAGAAGTCTGTTTGAAGGGAGCGAATTTTCTTTCATGCTACCCCTCACATTGCTTATGTGTAGACATTTTCTGTTGTACCGTTTTATCGGAGATATTTAACTTCTATTTATTTTGCACTGTTTTATTTTTGTTTACATATCTATTTTGCACTTCTTATGGCATACCCTATGTCTGATGCAATCAGATGCTTTCTTCTGTGTTGCATCCAAAGACTGTAAATAGCTGAAGTTATGGGAAAAGAGGCATTTACTCAGGATTATCTGCCAGCCTTTTTGATTTCTGTGAATCTCTGAAATCTGATCAGGCTAGACACCAGACACCTCTCACCAAACAGCTTTTTATGGGGTTTGACCTGATCAATGGGTTTTAGGAACCTCTTACAGGAGTCTGGGATTGTCCTGTAGTGAGTGGACATTAGTGTATACTCCTGTCCGGAGTATATGTTCTGTAAATTCTTCTGACCCTTAAAATCCAAACTAGCCTTCATCTAGTCCTTTACCTTTCTTTGGATACATTGATGCCTGATTTGGGAGACTAAGTTAGTACAGCTGTTAGATAATTGCAATATACCCCTAAAGGATACAGAGTGAAGCAAAAATCTTAAGTAAAACCTTCCCTCTGATCAAGTCTTTCAGGCTTTGAGCCTGAAATCGTATTCCACCATACAGGTGGTAAGCAGACACAATATTTCACAATATTTCAGAATATTTTCCTCCTACCTGTTTTGTTAAAAGCCGTTGCTGAGTGCTGAGGTCAAAATTCCAGTTTAATTGGTCTCCCAGAAATGGCTATTGAACCATATTGAGTCAGTTATTTCCAAAAATGTTGCCATTACTTTCCTCTTCAAAAAGACATACTGTTTTTCTGAAACCTTGCCTGTACTTCACTGTAATTAAATTTTATTTAAAAAAAACCACAACAACAAACCAAAAAACAAAACTTCCAGTATTTAAATAAAAAATGAAACCTAGTGTTTGGCACACCTAAGCAGTTCTGTACATTGGGTTGAAAGGAAGAAATGTTCTTCTAATCCTCAAAGACAATTAACTTATTCCCTGAAGCATGGAATTTAATTACCCTCATCAAAAGCAGCATGATGCGGTGGACTAGGACACTGCAATAAGAATCAGGCATTTTAATCTCTGATCCTAGTTCTGCTATCTGGTTGTTGACTAAATGAGTTATATAACCTGCCTAGACCTCCTTTTCACCCACATGAAAAATGAGATGTTTGATTTCCTTGCTAAGAGGCTGTGAGGTCTGCATAAGCATCTAAAGATGTAATGGTTTGTATGGAATCTAAGTGTTGTTGGGATTGCTTTGGCTTGCATGCTGCCAGCAGTTATTGCAATTTGGTTTCATTGAATGAAATCTCGTTTTTTGGCAGTGTTTGTTTCATTAAAGGAAGTGTAATCAAGCTCATATGCAAATAGGGAGAGGACTATGAGAGGAGGTGACACTGAAGAGCTGTTGTGCAGTTTTGATGCTGTATCTCAGATACAGTTACTAATTATACCATCCCAGGAGAGCCTCCAACTGTGTACTGCTCAAAGGGTGGAAGAAAGTCTTCTCCATCTTCATTGTTTAGCTGGGGAACAGAAAGGAAAGTTCAGTGCCAAATGAACATATTCCTCTGGGCAAGTTGTTTACTTCTACTGTACTTGCAGTTGCAGAAGTCTCTTACTGGATTAGTCATGTCATGGCAGTAGGAAGATCCCCCAGAAAATCTCAGAAGTGTTTATTGGATGTGATGAAGTTCTGTTATTTAAAAAAACAATGCTTTCTCATGTCACAGCCTGACTTAGCCAGCAGAATTTTTAGTAAGTTTCTTAGTATGCCTGTAGCATTAAGTTTACATTTCATAATGGTCAGTAACAAAAATTGTCCTATAAGCAACTGGATTAGTCTTTCCACCAACATTTTAAAAAGGAAAGAAGAACTCATAATAACCCTGACATTTAGTGGGTAGTATTCCAGAGCAAAGGTGCCAGATTACTCTGTTGGAAAGAAGTTTGCCCTTAACCAAAAAGCGTAATTTTATTGTCTGTCGTTGAATACAACCTGTGTTAAATGCCATTAATAGTTTCTAATTTGTAAACACAAGAGATAGATTTAGCTAATCTTCAGTTACTTACCCAATCCAATTCTTTACAGCACTTAAATATAAATCAATAAATTTTCAGATCAGGGAATTTGCTTCAACCAGTTTAGTTCAAACCAGATCTTTATAACAATTGCTTTTCTACAAGGTGCTCATGAAAGTCATTTTTATAAAGTATTATTTTTCACCCTATAGGCATTAACAGGAAAAATATTTTTTCTGCAGGTTTTATCTTCTGCAGTTTTCTCTCATAGAGTAGTTGTGCTTTGGTCTTGTAGCATGCTATAAATAGAGGATGAGATGTCACCTATGGAGCTCTAGTAGCTTAATTGCAAATTTCCATTGTTATCCAAGAGTAAGTCTGGCATTAAACTATCTTTTATGGGCTACTTGTGTCTCATTGAAACCTAAAGCAAGATTTGCCATATTGTGATATCTCCTCAGTTTTACAGTTCTCTGTAAAGTAGCTGTACGAAAGAACCAAGCTTTGCAATCCTAAAGGGAGGGTAGAGTTAGCTTCCTTCCACATGAGGCAGCTGCAGTATGTAGCCAAAATCCTGTGCTAGGCAAGTTAATTACATACTGTGTCTGAATCATTGGTCAAACATAGAATTACAGAGAATTTTCTTGGAGGGTGTGTGTGTCTTATTAGCTTTATCTTAAACGTATTAAAAGAGCAAAAGGAACTAATATAATTGCAATTATTTAATCTTTTTTTTATGGCAAAAAAAATTGTGAAGCCATCTTCTAAAGGCTTTCTGAGGGAAGAATGGGGAAGCATTCTTTGCAATGGTAACAGGGATGTTAAAGTTCTGATTCAGGGAAATTAACAAAGGTCTTAACTATATTTACCAGTCACCAACAGTTAAGTCTTACTTCTGCGAAAGGCCATAGTAAAGGGTAAAAAGACAAATGTCATTATATCAGTAGAGGAAAATGTATACCCTTGTTCATTCTTTTATTAAATAGAGTTATCTGTGAGCAAAAGAGTTTGCATTGCAAAATTTCTGCATTGCACATCAAGAATTATTTCCTTTAATGTTAAATATTTTTCATTAATATACAATAACTTTATATATTTCCATTTTAGATAGTAGATCCTTTTCAAGACTATTATCATCATGCATCAAATTCAATCCCTGGTGCTTTTGAAGTCATTTTAAGATCAGTAAACTGAAATGAAATTTACATTGATAATTAATAGTAATTACAAGGCAGTGTATTGTATTGTTTGAACTAAAGAAAAAAGAATTTACATAGCCTCCTTTTTCTTTTCTCCTCCTGTCTCTTAGACATGTATTGGCAACATCTTGAAAACATTTTTCACCTTTCTATTTGCTGCTGCCTGAAAGGTCTAGTCTAGTTCTTACTTTGTGTAGTATCCATTAATTGCTGAAGCAAAAGAAAGTCTGGAGCAGTGTGGAGGCAAGATTAAAACCGGAATAATTATGCAATAGCATGCAGGATGGAGAAATTCACCTAGTAAATGGAAAAAAAATCTCTTTTGGACTCTTACTGATAATTTTTAATTCTGCCCTTAACAGGGTTTCATTCTCAAAAATCAGCTTCAAATTTTTTCACTCCTTTTATTGTGCTGCAGGTGGATTTTGATGTGAGATACTGTGATGCAGCTGCTATTATTGCTATTTGGTTTTATAATTCACGAAAGTTTGCTGAACCTTTTTTCCAAATAGATAAGCTAGGTCCCTGCTGAGACATACTGCATTTTCCTCCTAGGCATACTGCGTAAGTGTTGGCAGCAATATGAGGATTTTAGGTGGGAGAGAGCCTGGACCTGGAGAAATAAAATCACACTGTAACTCCACTTAGGCATGAAAAGTCTGTTAAATTCCAGAAGTTTGGGTTTTTGAGGTTTTGTTTGTTTGTTTGTTCAGTTGGTTGTGGGTTTTGTTTGCTTGTTTGTTTGGTTTTGGGGGGGGGGGAGGCTGTTTTGTTTTGTGGTGAATGGAGACAAGGGAGTAAAACAGTTTGTATTCAAAGAGCTTTTTTCTTAAGGGGAGGAGGTAGTTTGAAGTGCTTCTCTCCCCCCAGCCTCCTGTCAATGACTGCTTAAAGTGTACAGGCTGAATCATGACCTAGCAGGGGCCAGGCACCTCTTCATTTCCCATATCGCAATTCAGGTGCATTGAGCCCTCATTTACTGTACATAAGGCACAAACATTTAGGAGCTGGTTCATTTGCTAGTTCTTTTCCTGGTCTTCTCATATGTTGAAGGCTTTTGCTTTCAGAATGGACTCTAAATGTGAGAAAACAGTGGCTTTATCAGAGCCAGACTGAGGTTGTGTTCTGCATCAAATTTATCGTAGGTGCCTGTGCAAACCAACAGTACTGAAGACATAGATGGCAACACAGATGTCAGGCTGACTGATGCCTCAGAAATTAACTCCACCTTCCAGATACAGATAGATCTCTGGAGAATAGTCACAAAGATGGTAACTGTACTTGGGTTATCAAGACTGAGGTCCCAAAGCTTGCTGTAATCAAGCCTTTTGAAACCATTCTTTAGCAAGACAAAAAGCATCCAATGTGTGTGTTAATTGGGTTCAAAATAGTTTATACATGAAGACAGACAAGTGCAGAATGCACTTGTGCACTTGAGATTTTAATTGAGAGATCTAGCACATTTATTTTTTTAATTCACTACATCTAAGAGAGCATCCTGAATTGTATTTGCAATTAATTAGTACTGTAATTACCCAGATAAACATTCAAAATAGCATATAAAGCATTAGTGTATTGATTAGATTTAATCACGAATGTGTTCCTTCTGAAGCTACATGCTGCATGAACAGCCAAAGAGTGTCTAAACTATAAATATCTCTTGGAAATTAAGTTTCCATGAAAACTAGCTTATGGCTTAAAACTGGGTCACTATATGTGAAAGAAAAGGTGGGGACCAAAGCCTGGCACCCGGCAAACTGGGTCAGGGGTGTCAGCATTAAATGTGTAGGTTACAGAGAAGTACTTTGGCTTGTTCAGGATCTAACACTTAATCCTTGCATGGCTGTACAAGACCCCAGGTTTTTTCTACCATACCTTCATGTTAAGAAGTGTGAATGAATATACAGAAGGTCATTTGAAAATTCACCCCTGTACTGTGTCCATGTTCTGTCAGCAGCATTTTCTGTTCTCGAGAAGAGCAACACAACATCATAACAGAAATGCTGGATGTTGCCTAGGCTTTCTTTAAGCAACAAGCTCTCTCTAGATAATATATCCAGGATATGGCCTGCTGTATCAAGACACAGAGCAGTGCCTAGACAATAGAATGTAGTGTGTTGCTTTACAGCACAAAGGGCTAAATTAATATGTTAAATTGTGGTCTTCTTTATTGCTTGAGGCAGTACCTAGAGAGGTCATTGTGGTTATTACGGACAATGTGGTGGTAAAAAATAAATTTTTATGTTGAAGGCTGTGCAGAGATGATAGCTATGTGCACAGGAAGTGACCCTTTGTCCTTGCAGTTGGCAGCTTACCAGTCTGATTCATCACAATGTGGAGTGCTTGGAGGTTATGCAGAGGACAACAGGAGCAATCTGTTATCTCCTGCTCTATGCTTTTGGGACCTAAGTTTCAAAGAATTTTACAATGGCTGAGGTTGGAAGGAACCTCTGAGACTGACTAGTCTGACTTCCTGATCAAGGCAGGGTCACCAAAGAGCCATATCCAGACAAGTTTTGAGTATCCTCAAGGCTGGACACTCCGTAAATTTTCTGGGCAACTACTTGTTCCGACGTTTAATCATCCTTCGAGTAAGCAAATTTTCTCTTGTGTTTATATGGAGTTTCTTGTCTTTCAATCCAAGCAAATGTGCCTTGCACTTTTCTGAAAAGATCCTTCCTGAATCTTCTCCAGCCTAAACAGTCCAATTTTCCAAACCTCTTCTATGTTGAATGCTCAGGTTCCTTAATCATCTCCATGGCTGTTTGCTGGGCTCTCTTCAGTAAGTCTGTCTCTTTCTTGTGCTGGACAGTCCAGCACTTGACTCAGTGCACCAGATGTTTCTCCCCATTGCTGAACAGAGTGAAGAAGCATCTCTTTGATCTGCTTTTTCCAGTGCAGTCATGGAAGCTACTGGCCTTCTTTGTCAATGAGGACACATTGCTAGCTTATGTTCAACCTTTTTTTTCCCCCAGGACCCACAAGCTGTCTTCTGCAAAACCACTTTCCAGCCTGTGCTGGTGCATGGAGCTGTTCCTTCCAAGAAGCATCATTTTGCATTTCCCTTTGTTGAACTTCATGGAATTTCCAGCCTGTAAATGCCACTCTCAGTGGCAGCCCAACCATACTGTGTATCAAACATTCCTCCAAATTTGGCCAAAACCTTGCTGATGGTGCAGCCTGCCCCATTATCCAGGTCATTAATGAAGGTAGAAAATGTTATTAGCCTACTCTGGGCCCAGACATTAGTCACACTAGTGACTAGCCTCCAGTTGGACTTTCTGTGACAGATGATAACACTCTTTAAGCCTTGCACTTGAGCCAGTTTTCAATTTGTATTTCCATCAGTTTCTTGGTGAAGATAGGATGGGAAACAGCACTGAAAACCTTACTAAAGTCAAGATTCATTGCTCCCTCATTGACCAAGCTTATCATTTCAGCATGGAAACTTATCAAGCTGGTTAAACATGATTTCAGTATAAAAAGTTTTTCCACATTGCATTTCCCCATTTATCTCAAAAGATGACTGAAGTAGCTTTTCTATTACCTTGCTAAAATGAATTCTAAAATTAGTTTTGTAAAATGTAGGCTACTAATATAAATCGAGTAATGCTACCACTAATGCTTATCAGTTATGATGAAGCAAAGTAGCCTGTAGTACAGATCTGCCAAAGAGTATGAGTCTGTTAAATACAGGGTGTTTTATGGAAAGGTCTGGAAATCAGAGTCAGATATCACAGAAATCAGAGTGTTAGGGGTTGGAAGGGACCTCAAGACATCATCAAATTGAACCCCCCTGCCAGAGAAGGACCACCTAGTGTAGGTGACATGGGAATGCATCCAGGTGAGTTTTGAATGTCCCCAGAGAAGGCGACTCCACAACCTCCCTGGGCAGCCTATTCCAGTGTTCTGTCACCTTCACAGTGAAAAAGCTTTTTCTTACATTTACACAGAACCTCCTATGCTCCAGTTTGCTTCCATTACCCTTTGTCCTGTCATTGGTCATCACTGAAAAGATCCTGGCTTCGTCCTCCTGACACTCACCCTTTACATGTTTATAAACATTAATGAGGTTGCCCCTCAGTCTCTTCCGAGCTGAAGAGCCCCAGCTCCCTCAGCCTTGCCTCATAAGGGAGACGTTCCACTCCCTTCATCACTTCTGTGGCTCTGTGCTGGACTCTCTCAAGCAGTTCCCGGTCCTTCTGGAACTGAGGGGCCCAGAACTGGACACAATATTCCAGATGTGGCCTCACCAGGGCAGAGGAGAACCTCTCTCGACCTCCTAACCACACCCCTTCAAATACAATGGAGGATGCCATTGGCCTTCTTGGCCACAAGGGCACATTGTTGGCTCATGGCCATCCTTCCATCCACCAGCACCCCCAGGTCCCTTTCCTCTGTGCTGCTCTGCAACAGCTCAGTCCCCAACCCATACTGGTACCTGGGGTTGTTCTTTCACAGATGCAAGATTTCACACTTGCCCTTGTTGTAATTCATCTCCCTGACCAACTCTCCAGTCTGTCTAGGTCCCTGTGAAAGGCAGCACAGCCTTCTGGGGTGTCAGCCACCCCACCAAGTTTTGTGTTATCAGCAAACTTGCTGAGAACACATTCTGTCCCATCATTGAGGTCATTGATAAAGATGTTGAACAGGACTGGACCCAGCACTGATCCTTGGGGGACTCCACTAGTTATAGGTCTCCAGCTGGAATTCTGTTCTACATTTCCTGAGCTTACTCACGAGGATGTTATGGAAGACTGTATCAAAAGCCTTGCTAAGGTCAAGCTAGACTGCATCCACTGGTCCCCTTGCCTCCTAACCCATTCAGTCACAGCATCATAGAAGGCCATCAGATTAGTCAAGCATGATTTCCCCTTGGTAAATCCATGCTGACTACTGATAACCTTTCTCTCTTCCATGGCTTAGAGATGACCTCCAGAACAAGCTGCTCCATCATTCGTCCAGGGATGGAGGTGAGGCTGTCTGGTCTGTAATTGCCTGGATCTTCCTTCTTGCCCTTTTTGAAGACTGGAGTGACACTGGCTTTCCTCCAGTCCTCAGGCACCTCTCCTGTTTGCCATGATCTCTTGAAAATGATGGAGAATGGTAGGGTGATAACATCAGCCAGCTCTCTCAGCACTCCTGGGTGCATCCCATCAGGGCCCATGAACCTGTGTAGGATCAGTTTGAGTAACAGATCTCTAACCCAGTTTTCACTGACTACTGGATAGTCTTCCCTCCTCCAGGCTTTCTCTTTCATACCCAGGGTCTGGAGTTCACAGTGCTGCTCATAGGAGTAAAGACTGAAGAAAACAAGGTATTCAGCAACTCTGCCTTCTCTGCATCTTCTGTTATCAGGGCTCCTGCACCATTCAGCAGTGGGCCCACATTTTCCCCACTCTTACTTTTACAATGGATATATTTGAACAAGTGCTTCTTATTTTTTCCTCTTATTTTTTCTGCTATTTTGAGTTCTGAGAGGGCTTTGGCCATTCTTGTGGCCTTCCTACACTCTCTATCAACATCCCTATAGTTCTCCCAAGTGACAAGTCCCTTCTTCCATGGGCTGAAATTTTCTTTCTTCCATGAGACTTTCTTCAGAAGCTCCTTGCTGATCCCTGCAGGTCTCTTACCACCTCTACCCAATTTTTTACTCAAAAGAATGCACCTATCTTGAGCTTGAAAAAAGTGGTATTTAAAAACTGACCAACTTGCTTGGTCAACCCTTCCCTTCCAGAGTCTTAGCCCATGCGATTCCTGCAAGTAGATCCTTAAAGAGTACAAAGTTAGTCCTGCGGAACTCGAGGGCTGTAATTCTCCTTATTGCCTTTCTTCTTCCATGTAAAATACTGAACTCCACCATGTCATGGTCACTGTCACCAAGGTATTTAAAACCTTAATGTCCCCAAGCAGACATTTCACTAATACAAGGTCCAGTAGTGCAACTCTCCTCATTGTTTCTTCAACTGTCTGCATCAGAAAATTATTGCTGATGCACTGCAAGAGCCTTTTGGACTGAATATCCTGGATGTGTGGGCTTTCCAACAAATATCAGAGTGATTGCAATCACCCATAAGAACTAAGGGGTGTGATCTAGAAGCTACTTCTGGCTGACTGTAGAAGGCTTCATCAACATCTTGGGTTGGTGGTCTATAGCAGACACTCACAATGATTTCACTCCCCTTTGCATGTCCTTTAATTCTTACCACAAACTTTCAACCTCTTCCACCTCTCCCCCAGGTAGAACTCAGTACATTCCAGCTGTTCTCACACCTAAAGAGCGACACCACCACTTCTCCTTGTCAGTCTGTCTTTCCTAAATAGTACATAGCCATCCGTGACCACATTCCAGTCATGGGATCTGTCCCATCAAGTTTCAGTGACTGGAATTATATCATAGCCATGCAACCTAACACAGATCTCCAAATCCTCCAGTTATTCCCCATACTCTGTGCATTGCTATATAAACATTTCAGAGAGGGAGTCAAGCAATTAGTTTTCACTTTTGGCATCTGACCATCCCCAGCCACTTCCCTGGTTACTAACCTATTAGTGGGCCCTGTTGTTTTGCTGTCACATTTATTAACATTCCCCACCTTGAGTGGGGAGTCCATATTCTGCCACAACAGTAGAACTGACTGTTCCAAATTTGCCTGTGATTCTCTGTACTGACCCAGTAGCTATTTTTAGTGTCTCTGACAAATCCACCAGTTAGTGGCAAGGTGACCTGCTTAATGAATGAGGGGAAGGCAGTGGGTGATGTCTACTGAGATTTTGTAAAGCCTTTGACACTGTTTCCCACAGCCTTCTCTTGCAGAAATTCAGTGTTCATGGCTTAGATGGGTGTACTGGGTAAAAAACTGACTGGATGGCTAGGCCCAAAGCGTTGGGATGGATGGAGTTCAATCCAGTTGGCAGCAGGTCACAAGTGATGTTCCCTGGGACTCATCACTGGGGCCAGGTCTCTTTAATATCTTTATCAATTATATGGATGAGGGTATTGAGTGCACCCTCAGTAAGTTTGCAGATGACACCAAGTTGGAAAGGGGTATAAGATTCAACAAGGCTCAGTGTTGGATCTTGCATTTTGGTCACAAAATGGGGAAGAGTGGTGGCCTTGGCAGTGTGCTACATTAACGGTTGAACTTGATAATTTTAAAGGTGTTTTCCAACCAAAATGGTTCCATGATTCTGTTTTCATGTCTCTGAAAAAAAGAAGATGATACTTGGGATTTCTTTTCACATGAATTGTTGAATCTCAGAAAACCTACTGTAGGAATTTATACCGCAAAATATATTTTTTGAGTAATCTTGACTTGAGTCAGTTTGCCTTTTCCAGTCTTCAATTGCCATGATAAAAAATACCTGCTTGGCAACTGCTCTGGGAGTTAATAAAGTTTCTGTGGTAAACTATGAGAGGCCTGAGAATTCAAAACTAAAGTTATTGCACCAGTAACTCAGAAAAGCAATTCCTAGAACTCCTGAAACATTTATGCAGAGGGTTAGCAGTAGGACAGAAATGGAAATCATTGTTGAGAGCCACTGCATACTTGGAATTAAAATCCATCACTCTTCTGAAGCTGAGAACAATTTTCATGACATACAGCAGCTTCTGTATTTCATAACCAAAATTAAATCTAGGGTTTTTTTTTACTCAACTTGCAGGGGAGTTCAGGTCCTCTAATCCCTACAATATACCTAAGTTGAGGTGACATCAAAAGAAATATCAGAAACATACAGAAGCTAGGCATTTAAAATACTCTCAGTGCTTTATTTTATTAAATTTCAGTAGAAGCAGATTTATTGATTTAAGGAAGTGGAACAGAAAAGGAGTGGCAATGCCAACATCCCTTCTCAAGCGGAACCTTGAACTCAGAAATCAAAGGATGATATATGGAAATGAAAATAACTGTAAACAAAAAACCAAAACTTATCAGCTTAGTTTCACTCTTCTTGCTGGAAAAGGACAGAGAAGGAAACCTAGTAAATCATGAGTAAATCAAAACCATCTTTTGCTTTTATGAGTTTCAGTTTGAACTGTGTTAGCTGTCAGCAGGGTCTTTATGCAGCCCCTGGTTAGGACTTTTTTAGGTCCTACACACCTGCCTGTTGGCAGCTTCCTTGAATGCTGGGAATTTTGTCATTTCAGAGAAACATAATGACACCATTGACATAATAATGACGCCTGATGAGATAAACAGTATTTGTGTCTCTGGAGCAAAGAAAAGTCTCCTAGCTGGTAGCAGTATAGGGTTTGTGATTTGGAGTTCATCCATTCTGGTAGCAGGCAAAAATGATGGTTTATTGGTGCAAATGTCATATGTATATGCTGTTATATTTCATAGAATCATAGAAACATTAAGGTTGGAAAAAACCTCTAAGATAAGCAAGTCCAGCCATCAACCCAGCACCACCATGCCAACTCAACCCTGTCCTGAAGTGCTATGTCCACTTATTTTTTGAACAGCTCCAGGGATGGTGACCACCACTTCCCTGAGCAGCCCATTCCAGTGCCTGACCACTCTTTTCAGTAAAGACTTTTTTCCTAATATCCAATCTAAACCTCTTCTAGCCCGACTTGAGGCTATTTCCTCTCATCATATCATGTGGGAGAAGAGACCGACTCCCACTTCACTGCAGTCTTCTTTCAGGCAGTTGTAGAAAGCAGTAAGTTCAGCTTCCTCTTCTCTGAACTAAACAATCCCAATGCCCTCAGACACTCCTCTTAAGACTTGTACTCCAGACCCTTCACCAGCTTCATTGCTCTTCTCTGGACCCACTCCAGCACCTCAATGGACTTTTCTAGTGAGGAACCCAGAACTGAACATAGCATTCAAGGTGCAGCCTCACCAGTGCCGAGTACAGGGTAACAATCACACCCACAGTCCTGCTGGCCACACTGTGATGCAGGCCAGGATGCTGGTCACACTGCTGGCTCCTATTCAGACAACTCTCAACCAGCACCCCCAGCTCCTTCTCTGCCAGGCAGCTTTCCAGCCACTCTTCCCCAAGCCTGTAGTGTTGCCTGCGGTTATCGTGACCAAAGTGCAGGATCCAGCACTTGGCCTTGTTGAACCTCATACAATTTACATTGATCCATCCTGTCCAGGTCCTGCTGTAGAGCCTTCTTACCCTCAGGCACATCAGCACTCCTGCCTAGCTTGGTGTCATCGATAAACTTATTAAAGGTGAACTCAATCCCCTCATCCAGATCATTAATGAAGATATTAAACATGACTGGTCCCAAAACTGAGCCCTTGCTTTCAGAAGTGAGTCTTAACTTGATAACATCTTAATTTTAGCATTGTTCTGGAGAATGAGGTTGTTGTTATGGATGCCATATTTACTGTGTGGTTTTATTTAGAACATATGTTCCAGTGGGTTACCTCCCTCAAGAAAACATGTTCTTATGTACAGCCTGGGTACAGGAACAAACCCATACACTGTGAGGTGAGAGGGGTATTTGAAGTACTTATATTTTTGTAAGACCAATGAAAAATGTGTTGCCCCTGACCCACTACATCAGCTAGATATACATATGGTCTTAGTCAGAAATGCTTAATATTGGCCTTCAAAAGCAATTTAAGGAAACACAATAAGCTGAAACTGTAAAGAGTATGTCCTAATAGGCTTTATTAGACTCCCATTGTCTTGTTTCACAAGTTACAGTATGCTACTTCCTTAGTGATGCTTTTTTTATTGTAACAGAAGAGATACATGGAAAACCGGATTAGTGGTGATTTTTTTCCTGGTTTTACAGAATCTCTTGTTTCTGATCAGGTGTATGGTTAGCAAGTAGGCATTTGAATAAACTGGGGTGAAAGGGGTGAACTCTGTATCACTGCTAAATTAATACATGCCTCCTGGGAAGCAGCACTTCACAAGTGGTGCCAACAAGTGGTTTTACTGGCAACTTGTCCCCAAGGATGAAAGGTGAAATGGGCCAGAGCATGTTATCATGGAAGTATTTTATTCCTCAAGTTTTCCTTGCAGATTAGAATTCCAGGATATTGTGGAATAGATACTTACATTTTTACTGTCTATCTGTCTTGCTGTATACAGAACATCTGAAAAACAAACCAGAAGTGATGTATAAGAGCTGTATAGGTCTAAGAGTAGCTGGCATGGTGTTTCAGGTGGAGCAGCAGATCCAGATGATCAGAAGGGAGGAAATGGACATAAAAGACAGACAGGCCTTGATGTCTCCTAGTATCTCAAACAGTAAATTAAACTTACAGAGACTTTTTGTTCTAATTTACTCTTGGCAACAAGCAGACTAAGTTGAAACACTCTAGGAATGTGGGTATTAGTCATCAGGGCTGCTAATCCAGTTCCTTAGTTTCATGATTTACTTGGTGGGACTTTTGTTTGTTTGTCTGGGATGTCAAAGGGAGAAAGTGTGAGGAGAAAAGGCATGTCTTCATTGTAGTGTTTCATGCACTTGTTCCAGCCAGCCACATTAGAAGAAAACTCTTCCTTCATCAGTGATGCAGTGCTGGGAATTCTATTGACTGCACAAGCCCTAGAGACTGGCTTATTGCCTGAGTGACTAAAAGATTTTGCAGGTGAGAAGGAAAAGTGATATTTAGAGAGGGTGTGCATGTGAACTACAGATTTCACAGTTTGCTTTGCAAAGAAAGTCAGGTTGCTTTGAAGCACCAGGGAGACATTGGTGAGGAATGTGGGAGGACAGAAGTGTGACTGAAGAGAGCAATAAGCTACTATTTAGCTGGATTTTCCACACCTTACCTGACTGGATACCCTGGTTCTTAAAAGCTTGCTTCTGCAAAGTCTATGGAGGGAAAAGCCCATGGGGCACCATGAAGGGAGTGAGGGCTGGGGTAGGAGGCACAGTAGGACACCATGACAGCAGGCACAGGTGGAGCTGCTGCTCTGGGGTGTTTGATCCTTGTAATCTTTCTTACTGCTCTTATTTTTCTTTTATTTGCCATATGGTGAGACCAGCTGGGTGTTGCTCCAAAGGAGAGTTGGACATCTAGAGAAACCATTTCGGATCTCACTGGAGTACCTTGCTAATGGGAACAAGAGCATAGCTGCTGTGGATTCCTTTGCAATGAAGAACTGCAGTACAGGTAACGTATTTTGTTACTCATGGTCTTTTGATGCCTTTCTGGAGCATGATTTCGGGCTGCTAAGAACATTCACAGAATCAAAGCTCCTTGTCAAATCAATCATTTAAATAAATAAATTAGGGTTCCTTTAAGGGAAGAATTTTTTTTAATATTGCCATAGAAGTTTTTAACCTCTTGAAGGAAAGTGTTTTTTATTTTTTTTTCCCCTTTGGAAAATGCTTCTAGGAACATTTCATTTTGGAGAACCAAAATAGTATTCATCCTGGCTCTGCAGATGCCTATCCTGACAACTTCACTTTCTGCAGCAGAAAGTGCAATAGATGAGTGGTTTGGCACAGGTAGCTTGGAAGTTACCTTTTTGATGTTCCTGGTAACAAATTTCAGGGTTGTTGATTTTAAACAACTGTAGAAAACTTGGTTCTAATGAAGTCTGCCTCTGGCAATGTTCCAAAACAGTTACTGCTGAGTAACCCCTAATAGCTTAATGTAGTGCATTGAATTTTAATAATGGGCAAACTTAATGGTTTTTTTTTTTAAATACAAGCTCTGTTATCAATTGAAGTATGTAAATTTAGTGCTTCATGCCAGAAGCAGCTGCATTTTAGGACTGTCAGCTTTATGAAGCTTGTGAATCATACTGAAATCTTTAGATGCCATGTCAGTAAAGATGATTATTTTTAGCATTTAACACATTACCTGTTGTCCATTTTATTTTTCTGAGTACTGATGAGTTGCATGTCCTTATTTTCAGCCTGCCTGGGGCAGGGAAATCTGCTGGAGAATATACATTATTATTTACATTGCTTTCTACAAAGGCCACTTGTATTAAGGGTACAGTTGCACTGCCCATATATAAGGGTGATCTCTACCTCTAACAAGGAACAGTGTTGATGTAGGGAACACATCTTATTATCTCACTAAGGCTGAAAAAAAAGTATTGCAACTCCCAAAAAAAAAAAAAAAAAGTGAATGGGACAGAAGTCATTCAAATCCACAGTGCTCTGGGAATTCATTACACCAAATTTTATAACAGACTAGAGATCACAGAATCATCGAAAGTTGGAAGGGACCTCAAAAGATCATCCAGTCCAACCCCCCCTGCCAGAGCAGGGTCACCTATAGCAGGTCACACAGGAACACATCTGAACACATCCAGGTGGGCTTTGAATGTCACCAGGAAAGGAGACTCCACAACCTCCCTGGCAGCCTGTTCCAGTGCCCTGTCACCCTCACAGTGAAAAAATTCTTCCTAATATTTATATGGAACCACCTATGCGCCAGTTTATAACTGTTGCCCCTTGCCCTATTGTTAGTTACCCCTGAGAAACGCTTGACTCCATCCTGGCACTCACCCCTTACATATTTACAAACATAAATGAGGTCACCCCTTAGTCTCCTCTCCTCCAAGCTGAAGAGCCCCAGCTCCCTCAGCCTTTCCTCATAAGGGAGATGTTCCACTCCCTTCATCATCTTGGTCACTCTGTGCTGGACTCTCTCAAGCAGTTCCCGGTCCTTCTGGAACTGAGGGGCCCAGAACTGGACACAACATTCCAGATGCGGCCTCACTAGGGCAGAGTAGAGGGGCAGGAGAACCTCTCTTGACCTACTAGCCACACCCCTTCTAATGCACCCCAGGATGCCATTGGCCTTCTTGGCCACAAGGGCACATTGTTGGCTCATGGCCATCCTTCCATCCACCAGCAACCCCAGGTCCCTTTCCTCTGTGCTGCTCTCCAGCAGCTCAGTCCCCAGCCCATACTGGTACCTGGGGTTGTTCTTTCCCAGATGCAAGATTTCACACTTGCCCTTGTTGTACTTAACTAAATTTCTCCCTGCCCAACTCTCCAGCCTGTCCGGCTCCCTCTAAATGGCAGCACAGCCTTCTGGAGTGTCAGCCACTCCACATCCATTTGGGTGGGTGCTGAGAGCACAGTCTACTTCCTCCGAGTGGCCCCCATCACTCCATGAGTAAATGGCAGCCCCTCCGCTCCCTGCCGCTCCCCCGGCCCGTGGCCGAGGCCCCTTTCCCGCTCCCTCTGCCCACGGCCACGGCCCATTTGCCGCCCCCGCGGCTGCCTGGCCGCCGCGTCTGATTGGCTGAGCCACCGAGCTTCCGGGTTGCTTCCCGCCGTTCTGGGCCGCTGCTCCCGAACCCCCCGGTACAGCACCGTCCCACCCTCAGCCCCTGGGCGAACCTCTGGTGTTCGCTCTCACCGCCTCTGCTGGCCGCCGAACCACCTGAGGTGCTCGGCTCCCGCGAAAGTACGTGCGTTCTTCTTTTGGGATGCTTGAAAAAGAGCCGTAGGCAAAGGACAGTTAGCTGAGTGTGAGGAAAATGTTGTCTGGGTGAGCTCATACTGGTACCGGGCATCACTCTGCAGATGGCAGATGGAAGTGGCTGAGAATATTATGATACACTGTGAGCAAAACAAGAGGAACAAATCTCCCATTTTGTGTACATATTTGTAGCAACTGGCTGCTCCCCTGCTCTGCTTACAGGACGCAGTGTATGAATAAAACCAGCAGGGAAGAAAACCCCTTGTTCTTTTTCAGTTGTTTGAAACCAGTACGCCTTTTGCACACAGCTGGAGATAGGATTCTCTGTGTCCTTTTACGAGAAAAGGTGGTGGTGAGGAGCAGCTGAGGCACCTTAGGCTTGGAGGAAATAAGGAGAGCAATAAGAAGAGATCAATCTAAATCTAATTTTTCTGCAGCCTTTGGGCAGCATATCTGCTTAGATACCTTAATGTCATCGAAGCACCCCAAACACTGGGTGACTTTGGGAACAAAAGGTCTGAGAAACAAGTAAGAGTAACAAGCCTTCAGCCTATTTTTTCTACGCCTTTAAAAGATGATTTACAAAGCTTAAAAATAAATAACGGCGCACAGATGATTTTAGAAAATTACACTACCATTTCCATGGGCAGATACAAGTTTGGATCTAAATTAGATGCCAACAGGGGCTTGAAGAAGGTAGACATTTGAAATTGGGCCTGACTTTTGAGCATCGGGAATTCCATTTTTTGAGTTCTTTATTCATGAAAAAGTTGAAACTTCCAGTGTGTTTGAACTGAAAAAAACCCACCCCAACAACAACAACCTGTTTGGGATTAAATGGGAATTAAAATAAATGCAGATAAAAATCCTAATTATTTTAAGTTCTCAGTTTAAAAGTCCTGGATTCATTTCTCATCTAAATAAGAATTGTTGAATTGAAATGTAACTCTATCATTGCATTGTCTTAACTGTACATTTTTCTTTATTTATTCAATAGTGCAACACACTAGAAAATCAAAATTATTTGCCACTTGAATATCTTCACATTTCCCAGTTCTCATCATGTAATTGGTCTTTATTGAGTTAACTTGATAGAAAAAAGAAAAAGTCTTAGAGATTGAGGGGCTTCACCTAGTTTGGAGTTGGTTTTTTGAGGAATGGTGGGGTTGTTTTTTTCATTTGGGTTGTTTTCGGTTTTATTAAATACTCAGGATTGACCAAAACTGTATTTGATTCATCTCTTATCATTGCTGTCGTTCATCACCACCATTTTTCTCATGCACCTCATTCTCTGGCTTTAATTCTTTAAGGGCTTTCTAACACTTGACGTGTGAAGTGTTGGGGTTTTTTTATAGAAAGTTTTCCTGAACCATAGGATTAAGATCTGATCCGAAAGCCCATACAGTCACTGTTTGGACTTCTATAGGTTTTGTATTATGACAGGTAACACGTAGCATTGGTCATCATCCTACAGCCAACTGACTTCTAGTAACTGCCTAAGTTCAGTATCCAGAACAAAAAAAAAAGAAAAAATTTACAAGTTGCAGAGAAAGAACATGTTACTTTAATAATACCTGTTAAGAATTTGTTCCTTCTACAACTAAAGTAATTGGTACAGTGGCATTTTATAGTTGATGATAATTTCTAGTAATAAAAAGAGAGTTAACTTCCTAATTAATATATTGTCTTATTAATGATATTTAATGGGTTTCTTACAGATTTTTATTGCAGTTGTAAATTAATTAATTTCCTTATTTATTACAAAAAAGTCTTAATTAAAGCCCTTAGTTGTGAGCGCAAGTCAATGACAAGACATTGTTTTACTTAGCAATGTTTGATTTACCAATTCTAAGTAACTTTTAAAGTAAGGGGTCAAATACTTCTAAAGTGCATTCAAGGTTTCATGATGCTCTGAGGCTGTTTACAGCGCTCATTTCAGACACTCAGCCTGTCCAAGAGGAAATTCTTAGCGTTCTAGTTTTGAAGCTCAGTAAGCAACATAAAAAGCATATTTATTTTGAAGGGAGTCTGTGCTGTTGATTAAGTTAATGCTTCTGTCTACTCAGCATTAGCTTTTTTCAGTAGATACTGAAAGTACATAGAAGTGCAATCATTGCCTTCAGAGCTGGTAAGTAGTTCTGTAATGATCTCATGTTTGTAATACATTTGCACATTTCTGAAAGTTGAGATTAAGGTTGTACTAAAAGCAAAATCCTTGATCTGCAGCAGAGGAGATCTCAAGAAAGGAAAAAATTTGAAGACCTAGAGGTGGTTTTACTGGAAAATGAAATAGTGAAGGAAGAGTAAAAGTACGGACTTGCAACATCTGTGAAGAAATATGAAGAACTGACAGATACAATTTTTCATTATTCCGTTTGCTAAATAGTCTAGCAACATATTTATGAATCAACTGCAGGAAATTAATAAGGGATTTCTCCAAACAAAGTTGGTTATGTATCTGAATCATTACTAAAATTATGTTTTTGTGTATTGAGACAAAACATGAATATGTATTGTTTCAGGTGTCCCAGGTATGCTCACTTTCTGCACTTTGTCTTATAAATTCATTTGCTGACAGGATGTTGTGTTTAACTGAACTTAATGAAATACCAATGAGTCCCTCCTTAAAACTTTATGCTTCCCACTGGAAAATTGCTTGAAAAGTTAACCTTTTTCACACTGAGAAAAGAAATAGTATCAGCATACCTGGTAGAATCATTGAACTGGCAGAGGCCTCAGAAGATCATCTGGTCCAACTGTTCTTGGGAAAGGGATCTTAGATGAAATTATTCAGCTGCATCTTGAAAATCTCCAGTGATGGGGGCTCCACCATATCACTGCAAAGGTTGTTTCAGTGATAGTTCTTAATGTAAAAAATTTAAACATGGGTTTCTAATTGAAGTCCCACACAGAAGAGCGACACAGTTACAGCTAATTTAGATGTTAATAAGTAATTCATTAAAAATTGTATATAACTTTCAAGTATGTTTCACTTGTCTAAAATTGCAAGATATTTACAGAGGTTTTATGAAGTGATTAACTTAATTGTGTCAATTTTTTGTTATTCATATTTGCTGAGTTGTAAGTATGGAACAGTGGAAAGAGGACACATACCTTCAGTGGAACTGTGTCATTTTATATGGTCTGGAGATCCACCACTGCCCAGAAATTCAGGGAAACGGGTGCACACAAAAATGAGAAGTGTTTGTATTGTGTCGCTGTTAAAAAACAAAAAAATAGACAAGATTAAAAAAAAAAAAAAAAAAAAAAAAGTAAACTTCAGAAGTAGTTGTCTCTTCTGAGGTTTAGAACAAACATTTACCACAATCCTTACTGGGCCTATCCAGGATGCTAGAGAATTTCCAGTGGTCTTAATGCCGAGGTTAAAGATGCCAAGCCAGGGCATAGATCCAGAGATAACTGAAGTCAATGGGACTCATTCAGCATATTTGGGTTACGTTCTGAATACACGTAATTTAATAAATGAATAAATAGAGCATCTGCCTTGGAGTAACCTGTGCTATTTATGCAGTTCCACTGAGTTGTTTTTCCTATGGGCATGATTTCACTAAGTAGGCATTTGGAGAAGCCTTAATATTTTAAGAATACCTACCTCCAAATGCTTTGGCAACCACCTTCCTCTCCATTCACCTCTGCCTTCCTCATGAGGAATCCTCATTGATTATTCTAACTTCAGGTTATGTGCCAAAAAACATCTCTAACCTGTTAGTGTTTTAATCCTGTAGAGATCTTGTGTTGGAGAAAAAACTGCTTTAAAGATTACTATGGCAGCTGTAGTGAAGGTATAAAATAATTCCAAAGTGAAAATTATTTCAATTGTGGTTTGTGCCCACTCAAGTAAAATAAATTTAATGCATTTTTTATGGGGCTGATCTTTAATTTCATTTCTAATTTTTATCTTTTTTTTTAAAAAAAATATTTAGTTATATAAGGCCAGGAATTTAGTCTTAATATTGTTTCTAGAGAAGGCACAGTATCTCTAGTAGTAACTTCTTACACTAATTAATTGGTGATTATGTGTTTCTTTTATTGACTGTGAACTTCTGCTTCTTGTGAAGCCAGATTTAGAAGGTTATGCTAAACAATTTAATCTATTTAGAACAACAGTGTACTCACCAAAGAGAGGGAAAGATGAACCTGAATCATTTAGTTTTCATAGGTCTGTCATGCCTATGGCATGGTATGTTGGTAAATGGGACCTAGTGTTCTGTTATTTTATTTACTAATCAACTGATAATATATTTGGGTTTTTAAGATATGAGGAGGGGGAATAAAGGAATGGTTTAGATGGTGCAATAATGCTCATAAAGATGGTCTTTAGAGTTGTTGCATTGATACAGGAGGTAGGAAGGCTGGAGTCTGCCAGCAGGGATTGAATATGGGTGCTTCTTAGACAAAGTTACTGTCTTACCAGGGTAGGCAGGTCCATCTACTCTAATTCCAAAAAGGTTAGGTGATTTGGTTTAAGGAAAGAACTTAGGAGAAGTTAAGAAAACAAGGAAAAGAACTGAGAAATCTCAGCCTTTGAAATCCAAAGTTTTAATAATCAAAAAAGAACAACCTACTCATAGGCGGTGCAGGAAACCGATGGAGGCACAGTGCGAATCTCTCAGTTCTCCTGCAAATGTTGGGAGTTGTGGGTCTTAAGTACTTTTTTAACAGCTTGAAGAATTGGCCAATACATTATCTTTTTAATGCTGTGTATGATTTTTATCATGACCTTCTCCCTTAATTAAAGCCTATTTCAACAGGGGAGCCATTGATTCAGTGAAAGAAAATGAACTCTGTAATCTTCTTTCCCCAAATTGAACTTATTTTATTACTATTAATTGCTGCCACTTAGTTCTTGTGATATTTTAACTGCTTGGATTTATTGGAATTTATTGGATTTATTGAAACAATCATAGGATTCACTATTATCACTTGAGAAATGAGGAAGACAACGATGATTTACAGATGACCCAGTGATTTTAAACCACTATTACCCCAGACTCAGAGATTTATGCAAGTTGATTCCATTGTGTTAGTAGATGACAGTCTTATCTCTCCCTTCCTCTCTCCACCACATTTTCAAAAGACTTCTAGCTAGTAAGAGAGGGCATGCAGAACCTTGATTTTGCTAAAACAAATGGTTTGGGGTAGTTTTGTTCTGAGTTTTGTTTTAGATAGAGCCATGAAGTTCCCTGTTACCTGTGGGAAAGGTTTTTGATTTAAACAGGACTGATGTTTGAAGATACTGAGACCTGGCTATGTAACTTGATACACATTTGTGAAGAATTACAGTGATCTTTAAGAAGCGGTGAGACACAGTGGGAAAACTTAGAAAGTCAGAACAGAAGAGGGAGATAATCAAGCAAAGAGAGGAGTCAGACAGCATGAGCAAAGGAATAAATAAGAGAGGGAGAGATGAGGAAAAAAAAGGTGGTGATAAGCCAGTAACACTGAAAATAAATGACAGGCTATCAGGAAAGATAGTGGTCTAAATAGTGGAAATTATTAAAGAGTTCCACCAGCTAGACAGTGATTGAATAAATATTTACAGTTCAAATAATTGACTAAGCAATCATACTTAATCTGATAGTCACTCAGTCAACCAGAGTGAACTAAAGTGAAGGATAATGTGTTGGGCCAGCAAAGAAACTAAGTGAGACTGGGGGAAAATTCATGAATTGTGAAAATTTAATGAAATACCATAAGGATTAATCAATTAACATTTTAAATTATCAAATGCAAAGATAAATGTGTGGATGTCCAGGTGGAAGCTAGTCCCATTTTCTGACATGACTCAAAAAGGCCCAAAGAGTACTGGTGAGCGAAGTTGTGTTTGGAAGATGAAAAACAAGAATGAAGAAAGGATGGGACAAGAAGGAAAGATTATTTATGTGCACTTCCAGGTTGTGGAAGGCAAAATAATGTTTGCAGCAAGAACCTTGTTTTTCAAAAAGCCTGCATAGGTGTCATACATACAAATGCTGGATTCTGAGGTACCACTGCTCTGTAGTAATGCAACACGCAAGATATAGAGAAATGGTCTAATTCCTCCTATTTCTTTACCACATTGAAGACCGCCATAGATTTTGGCTTGGAGTACTTCAGCACCTCAGAGATTATCTTCTGAAGTATTCAAGTTCAGCTTTTTGGAACTGTCTGAGAGGTCTCATTGCAAATCTGCTCCTGTCTTGCTGTAAATCCATCTCTTTGCTTTTCTTGTCCAAAATCTTCCTCTTTCTGCCTCAGGGAGCACTGCTTACTTTGTCCTGCTGTTCTGTTTCTGCATTTCCTGCTGCAGGCAGCTTCCTTAGCAAACAAATTGCTGCACCAGATCACAGACATTGTTTAATAATTCTGCACTGTATCTAGCCTAGGACAGTTGTTGCATGTTGGTGCTAGCACTGATGCATACAGTGAAGTAGACTCACTGCCATGGAACAACTAAAAGCAAAAAAAAAGCCCAAGCCTTGTAGTTCCAAATCAAATCCATAATAAATGAATAGAAATGTCAACTGACTGAACCCAATGCATCAATTTTCTCTGAAAAATTTAAGAACCTGTAACAGAACCAAAATTTTCTGAAAAGGACTCCGTGCCCTGTCAACAAATGAGATTCCTTTATGATGTATTTGGAAATTCAAAACCAGTAGCTGCACATCTGAATCTCAGTGAAGATCATTAAACCTGTATGTTGTGATTTTTTTTTTGCTTTAAAGTCAAGAAATGATGGGGAGAGGAATTTTGAAAAGCTGCCAAGTGACTTAAGAGCACAAATTAATGGGAACAGTGCTCCTTAATGCTCCAGGAATTTTCAAAAATGCCATCATTACTGAATTGCACTGAGGGATGCCTTCCACCTGTGAGTATGAGAAAGGACAGACTGTGCACTGTTCTTCTATGGAAGCAGTTTTATGGGGTACCTTCATAAATGAGGCATAAAGGGCTATTATAAATTAAGCCTTTGAAAGCCCTGCTAGTAAGGTATATTGATTCAGAAGTCACACACAGATGGCAAGATCTTAGATTACTCAGCAGGTTTCATTATATTAAAAAAGTTTCAAGAATGCCTTTTTTTCTCCCTCCTTTTAAATGATTACCAGCTGAAGTGCTGAAGTTTTGTTCAGCTGGGAGGCTGCAAGCACATAAATGAATCAGCTGGATTCTGGGTCCAATTCCAGATTGAAGTGTATTGTTCATAGAACTTGATTGATGGTATTATCAGCAAGTTTGTAAGCAAAATAAGTAGACTGGAAATTGTTTTTTTCAGATCTACATGGAAATACAATGTAATTAACTCTTACAGAGAGATTTATCGTTTTCCAAAAATAATAGCAATGGTGGTTTGTTCCATTTGATGTGAACAGAGATGAACAACTATTTTGATACCTTAAAACTTGGAGGGTTCAGAGGCAATCTGTCTGGTTCCGTGCAAAGATGAGTTGCGACATCTAAACTGTTGGGATCTCAGCTGTTTTGGTTGATCTGTATGAGCCATAACCTAGAGTCAATGATTTTGCAGTCTACATAAGGGAATGTTCCATGCACTTACACTGAAATTATATGCTGGATTCTTAAGTTATTTAGAACTGTAAGCAAAAACTGCAGAAATCCAGCATCATGTTAGATGGTACCAAACCCCCCTGTGAATATGAAAAGAATGAAATTTCAATATTTCTGTAATATTATCAGTGTTACTGTTGATTTATAGGAATTCACTGTAAAGCCTTTAAGCATGTCATGGAATAACAGTGTATGTACATGTGTTTATGAATAGATGTTAATGAAACCATACTGACAGCGTTCACTCTTAGGTAGATATCAGTAATAAAACATCAGTAAAGTGACTCACCTGATTGCACAAATTGCCAAGTGTCTCAGACAGCAAAGTAGCAGAACTATTTACTGCATGTAAGCTGTTTCCTGGAAGTAAAGGAAGTGACAGGACCAACTATGAAGATACTTGGGTGGAGCTTCTGCTAGTGAAAGTTGTAAAGCACATTGTGCACCATCCCATTAATTGTTGGAGCTTCAACCACTTTGATCAGCTGAAGGTCTGTCACAATATATTTATCACAGCTTTTGAAAAAGGAGAAGCCTAACAACAGTTTGGATATGAAAATGACTGATTGGGACTTCCGTTTCTTTGTCATTGCTGGGCTCTTCACAGCCAGCAGAAGAGTTCAGTTTGGAAAACAGAAGAGTAGGGTGAAAGTTATAGGTGTGCCTTCATTTCATTGCAGGTAAAAGAGGCTGGAGATGGTGCTTAGTGTTTGCAATGATACATATTATTATAAAATTATATTGTTTTTTTAAAAAAATGGATTGCAAAATATATTTTATACAAAGTATATTTTCTAAAAATGTAACTTACAGCTGAATAAGACAAATGAGAAATCCAAAATAATGTTTTCTGCAAATGTTAAAAAAAGTTCTGTGCCAGGAGATGTTTGACCTATTCTTCTTTGTACAGTGCTTCACAGTAGTCTTCCATGCTTAAAGTATTTGTTTTCTGTTTTCTTCTAATTTCATTTTTGGAGCACCTTTAGCTTTCTTTGTCCACAAGTGAAATCAGACAATATCTCTTGTTTGGACAAGACCATTCCTCCTCTTTCCCTTTGGTCATAAAACATTCCTGCCTATTTAATCTCACCACAAAATCTTTAGGGCTGTTATTACCCCATATTAAGTTTACATTGTAGCAAGTATTCTTCATCTTATTTGTTGGTTTGCAGAGTGAGGGCTAGTTTTTGACTTCATGTAGCTCCCCTTAAATTATAGTACATATGTCTTCTGTTACTAGCAGTATCAGACATCAGAATTCTCTGTAAAGAACTGCAGTTGTCTTTCTCAAGTAGCATTGCAGTCAGAGCATTCTCTGCTTCACATTATTTTTTTAACATTTCAAGTAAACAATATATTCCTTTGCTGTACAATTGGGGTAATTGCTGAAATGAAACCAAATTGTCATGACTGGGCAGGATGCTACCAAATGGAAGTCAGTCATACAAAATTATTTGTGCTACACTGCAAGCCCATGGTGATACAGTTCTGTAAATACTATAGAGGAATGTTTTACTATTTCCATTTATTCATATGGCTATACCATCTCATAGCAGTACTCACAGATTGAGCAGTACTCAATGTCCCACCCAACCTTCTCTTGGAAACCTGCAGGATGAGGCATCCACAACTACTCTGGGCAACCTGTTCCAGTGTCTCACCCCCCTCACAGTGAATTATTTCTTCCTAATATCTAATCTAAATCATAGAATACTAGAGTCATCAATCAAAGTTGGAAAGGACCTTCAAGATCATCAAGTCCAGCTATCAGTCCTCCACCACCATAACCACTACATCATCTCCCATAGTGCCACACCAACCCATTCTTTGAACACCCCCAGGGACAGTAACCCCATCACCTCCCTAGGCAACATGTTCCAATGCTTTACCACTCTTTTGGTAAAGAAAGTTTTTCTAATATCCAATCTGAATCTCTCCTGGCACAACTCGAACCCATTTTCTCTAGTCCTGTTCCTTGTCACTAGAGAGAAGAGGCCAACACCCACCTCACTACAACCTCCTTTCAGGTAGTTGTAGAGAGCAATAATGTCTCCCCTCAGCCTCCTTTTCTCCAGCTGAACAGCCCTAGGTGCCTCAGCCTCTCCTTGTAAGTTCTGCAGACTCCAAGTCTACCCTCTTTCAGTTTGAAACCATTACACTCCTCCCTATCACTATGTGCCTTTGTAAAAAGACCCTCCCCAGATTTCCTTGTAGCCCCTCCAGGTACTGGAAGGCTGCTATAATGTCTCCCCAGGTCCTTCTCTTGGCTGAACAACCCCAGCGCTCTCAGTCTGATCATCTTGGTGGCCCTAGGATGACCAAAGTCCTTTGACTGTGCAGCCGTGGGTAAGCATTAGATTAGCTGGCACCTGGAATTCAGCTGGAATTAGTTAGGAGGAAATGGGAACCATTTTACATAGCCCTTTCATCAGTCTTAGAAATGAGAGAAGCAGTGAGTGAACAGAAGCAGGCTGTTTATGTCAGCAACAATAACCTACAGGTTACTGGTGCATCTCTAACAAGTCTAAGTTGAGCAATTTGACTAATGAAATAGGGAAGAGTAGGCTTGCTGTCAGCTTTTAGTTTTTACTTAATGCTAGGCATTTCCTAAACTGTGACCATGGCAATATAATTGAGTGCTGTGTCTGGGGACTCCTTTTTAGAAAATTGTGCTCATTCTGAAATTTACTTGGGCAGAGAGCTTGTCATGGCAGGGCTTTTCTGTTTGCTGGTTGGTGGCCAGCCACCAGTGGTGTCCCTCAGGGCTGTTTTGGGGCCAGTCTTGTTTAATACCTTTATTAATATCAATGATCTGGGCAAGGGGATTGAGTGCGCGCTCAGGAAGTTTGCAGACAACACTAAATGGATTGAGAGTGTTGATGTGTCTGAGGGTAAGAAGGCTCTACAGCAGGACCTGGACAGGCTGGATCACTGGGCCAAGGCCAGTTGTATGAGGTTCAGTAAGACCAAGTGCCATGTCCTCCATTTCAGTTACAACAACCCCAGGCAACACTACAGTCTTGGAGAAGAGTGGCTGGAAAGCTGCCTGGCAGAAAAGTACCCAGGGGTGCTGGTGGACACCTGTCAGCAGTGTGCCCAGGTGGCCAAGAAGGCCAACAGCATCCTGGCTTGTATCAGGGGTAGCATGGCCAGCAGGAATAGGGAAGTGATCGTGCTTCTGTACTCAGCACTGGTGAGGCCACACCTCAAATACTGTGTTCAGTTCTCTGTCACTCACTACAAGAAGGACACTGAAGTGCTGGAAAGTGTCCAGAGGAGAGCTACCAAGCTGATGAGGGGCCTGGAGAACAAGTCATACAAGGAGCAGCTGAGGGAACTGGGCATATTTAGTTTGAAGAACAGGAGGCTGAGGGGAGACCTCACTGCCCTCTACAACTGCCTGAAAGGAGGCTGCAGGGTGGTGGGTGCTGGCCTCTTCTCCTGAGTGAATAATGACAGGACCAGAGGAAATGGTCTAGAAGGGAGGTCTAGATTAGATATTTGGAAGAATTTATGTACTGACAGAGTGGTCAGGCACTGGAACAGTCTGTCCAGGGAGGTGGTTGAGTCACCATCCCTGGAGGTATATAAGAAACCTGTAGATGTGACACTTCAGGGCATGCTCTAAGTGGCTGAAATTGTAGGGGTTTTGGTTCTTTGCTTGTTGCATGTGTCTGGTTGGACTTAGTGATCTCAGAGGTCCTTTCCAACCACAACGATTCTCTGAATCTGTGATTCTGTTTGCAGAAGAAGTCTTGCTGTACTTGGGCAAGTTCTACCAAGTTCTAGGTGTTCATAAAGACTGTGTAGGAATGGCATTAAGTGAAATGAAGACAGTTTCTTTTCCAGTTTACGAAGCCGAGCAATTGACTTTTCCTTTTTCCTTATTCCTTTGTCTTGATATAGGACATACCTACATTCTGCTGATGCTAGCTCCTTTTTTTAACTTTTGAACAAAGGCCAGAAAATATTTTCAGTGGATATGAGTAAAAAAAAATCCTCTCCTCAGCCCCAACTTGCAAAGCTAATTCCCATGCAGTTCAGCACAATTCTCAGTCTAGACCTCAACTGAACTGTCAGGGAATAAAATCTATATAACAAACCAGTCATCTAATTCGTGTCATCAGAGGATTCAATCTCCCTAGGCAAGATTTAGTTCAGACATTCAGATGCTTTGTTGTATGAAGTTAGACAAGGAGGTATTCATCTTTTTGACTTCAGTTATCTGAAAGTTAGGCATCATGTCAAAGCTAGTCTCTAGGGTCCCTCTGTAGTCAACAGAGAGAAAAAGAGGCACTTCAGAGAGCAATTTATTCCACCTTTAGCATCATATCATCATCAGAGTACCAGAAAGGGAACAATGCTTTGCTTGAAGAATTGTATCCTGGAACTTCTAACAGAACTATCTTTTAAAGCCAGTGGGTGCTTTAATACCTCTAATCTATAAAGTCTGCTCACCACTTCCTCACATTTAAATGAATAGTGTCAGGCTAGGAATCTTTAACAGACTCTCTTTTGACCATCCTCAACACTCTGGTTAGCAAGCGAGATAAATCATTTTATAGTAATTATTTTGCAAGAGTTTATTCAGAGTCTGTTACAATAAACTCTAAAAAATATTAAGTGGCCGTTGAGTAAAAGATTAATAGTGCTATCCAGGAATACTTTACAATACCAGCATTACCAATAAAAGTTTCATCCATCCATCTTTGACAGGATGCTTCCAGTCAGAATTCTCTCTGTGCTAAAGCCACCTGTTCTGTTGAACCTATATAAGTTATAAACTAGAAATCAGCTCTGAGTTTTTAGCCTATGTAGGTATTATATGAGGGGGTCTAATGAAAAAACATAGTCATTTCATACAGAAGATTCAGGTACAGAAGTGGCTGGTTTGAAGTGGTAAAAGCAGAGTTATAGCCAATGGAGCCCTGTATATCATGTTGCTTCACTATATCCTCACAAAATCACTTAAATGTAAAAGCTTTGATTTTTTTTGTTTGTTTGGGGTTTTCTTTTATTTGTTTTTTTATTGTTGTTGACCACATTCCTTTATGGGAGACCTCGATGAAGGCTTTTTGAAAAATCTACGTAAATTGAGTTGCATTTGCACATTGTATCCCATGCTGCTTTCCAAACGCTTGTAATACAAGCTCCACATTATTTTTCAGTTGCTTTCTCATCAATATATGCAATTCTCTCTCTTGCATAATCTTGTTTATTGTTATTACCCTTGTGAACAACTCTGTCACTTCTGTTTCAGCAGAGGTGATAATTCAGTATCTTAATAAAACCTTTAACAATGTTGCTTCTAAATGAGGTTAAGATACGGAGCATTTGCCTAAGGTCTTAATTTTTCCTCATTCTTCATGGGTATCTGGTTACCTTCAGGAGTTGGTTATTTCAAATCACATTCCTGGAGATCATAGAGTTCTTACCTGAATTTCAACTGACAAGTCATTTTAGGCATAATGTACCACTGAGAATCATCAGAGAATTTCTATTCTTTTATGCTACTAGAATCAATGTTTTTCTTTACCAGGAAAATTTGAACAGGAATGTTTTTTCTGACAAAATACTGTAGCAAGTTTGGGTTGTGGGGTTTTTGTTGTTGTTTTTGCTTGTTTGTTTTTTACATGTTCCTTGTGTTTTAATAATTTTAAATAGTCTTCTACAAGAAAAAGCTGATTTCCTGTATGTACACATTCTTTTACCGTCAGGTTTGATTTAAATAAGTGTCTCTGTTGTGTATTTCTAAATTGAAAGAGAATTTCCTCTGTGCTTGACCATACTAGCAGTCTTTTTTTTTCCCCTTTTACATTCATCTTATTTTAGAAGCAGATGAACTGAATATCTCAGATCAAGACCAAGCTGTGCTAATGACATAGTTTTTCCAAATCTCCAAAGGTAATGGGAGTTAGTAGCAGTCTGAGTAGTATGCCCTCTTTAGAGAAGGGAAAAGTGCTTCTTCTTTCATAAATTGTTTTGCATGGAATAGTAAGGATACTATCGTGTCTCAGAATTATCTGACGTATTAGGATAAAATTTTTTAAAAGCAACTAGAGCATAGCCACTGAGTTGCTCCTGTAGTTTGTAGCACCACTGTATTGTGGTTTTTCTCCTCTAGCCCTTAAGCAGGTCACAAGAGTTGGATATTTTAATGCAGTTCAGAGAGCAGCTGCCATATGAAAATTAGAAAGGTTGACATAGAATCCTTGAGTTGTTGTGTTCTTACCTGTCTGGCTTTGGCTAGAATAAACTACAGCCTACTCACACATGCTGCTTCATCAGTGGATTAGAAGGAAAAGTGGTCCCAAACAGATGGAAGCAATAACCTCTCCAGGCAATGCAGCTGGAGGAGTGTATGTCTGCCTGTGATAAGAAGGGACTTATTTGTACCACAGCTGCAAATAACAGCACCATTTCCTAGCAGTCAAGTTTAACTCATTAGTGTTGTCAGCTGTGAGCTGAAGTGTCATTACTAAGTCTAGAGTCTTGCATTGCCTGGGATTTGTGGAAATGAGTACATTCACTGTCTGAATTTGTGACTGTATTGTTGAAAGTACCTGGGATCTGTTGACTCCTGGAGAGTAACAGCCACAGAAAAGCATGAGAGGGACCGTTTACAGTTGTTGGACCAAATACTTATGACAAATCTCGAGGTCCTTCTGTGGTATTTTTTCCTGCTATTTCTTCAAGCAGCAATTCTGTTTTGTGTTAAGTATCAGCAGAGTACAGAGGTGGGCATTCCTTAAAAGCACCTTTTTTGAGAAATAGATCACTTTTCTAAAGCATCTCTCTACCTTCAAGTACATGTCCACCAAAAAGAAGCTTGAGTCCATGTCATGTCCCACCAGGCTGGAGCTGCCCAGAGGAGAGGTCAACCTTTGCTTGGTTTATCTCTTCTAAGAACCCGTTGGGTGAAATTAAATTTTAATTCTCTGTATGGTACTCTAAGGCCATTATCCAAAAGGCTTAAGCAAAGCTTTACTTAAAATTGAGTAAGATTCTAAAGTTTGTCTAGAAACATACAATATTACTCTCAAGGCAATGGGTTACAAGTAGCAGACCTTAACAAAATTATACTCTCAAAGCAACAGGTTACAACCCACAGAACACAGCAAAATTAGAAATTATGTTATCCCTATGTGCTGAGAATAAGGTTAGAATAATAGAATTTTCAGGGATAGAAGGGACCTTTAAGATCATCTAGTTCCAACCCCCCTGCCATGGGCATGGACACCTCCCACTAGGATCATGTTGCTCACAGCCCCACCTAGCCTGACCTGAAAAACTTCCAGGGATGGGGCTTCTACCACCTCTCTGGGAAACCTGTTCCAGTGTCTCACCACCCTCATGCTGAAGAACTTCTTCCTAACATACAATCTAAATTTAGCCTCCTCTGGTTTGTTTCCATTCCCCCTAGTCCTGTCACTGCCCGACATCCTAAAAAGTCCCTCAGCAGCTTTCTTGTAGCCCCCTTCAGATACTGGAAGGCTACATTAAGGTCTCCTGGAGCCTTCTCCTCTCCAGACTGAATAACCCCAACTCTCTCACTTTACCTTCACAGGAGAGGTGCTCCAGCCCTCTGATCATCCTCATGGCATTTCTCTGGACACACTCCAGCACATCCATGTCCCTCCTGTAAAAGGGGCTCCAGAACTAGAGACAGTACTCCAGGTGGGGTCTCAGGAGAGCAGAGCAGAGGGGGAGAATCACTTCCCTTGACCTGCTGGCCACACTTCTCTTGATGCAGCCAAGGATCTGCTTGGCTTTCTGGGCTGCAAGTGTAGACTGATGTTGAATTCCTTGTCCACCAGCACTCCCAAGTCCTTGTCCTCAGGGCTGCTCTCAAGCCAGTCACTGTTCAGCCTGTATCAGTGCTTGGGATTGCCCTGACCCAGGTGCAGGACCCTGCACTTGGTCTTGTTGAACTTCATGGGGTTGGCATGGGCCCACCTCCAGCCTGTCAAGGTCAAGAAAGAGAGACACACAGAAAGAATGAGAGATGAAGAAAGAGGAGATAGAAAAGATATCAGCACTCTTGGATCCAGCAATGGTCTCAGCATGATTTTGTGGTCTTTAAATGGTGGATGCATGCACCAAGAGCTTTGAGTCCGCCTCTTCTGTGCTACCTGGCCCCTCCTCTCCTGGGTGAGGCTTGGCCTACTTTGTGCAGACTCGTGTTGGGTTCAAGAATGCTCTAGAAATTAGTCAGTGGGGCATGGGGGTCCAGGTGGTCACTTGCACCCTCAGCTGGGTTGACTGAGCAATGACTGTTACTTTCATGCATGCTCTTTGTCCTTAAACAGGAAAGTGGTCTTTCACAAGATGGCACTCGGCCTCTGCAGAGCTCCTCTTGCCTGCCACTGTTCCTTATTAAATGAGGACAGTGTCACCCTTATCAGGGTGGCTACTGAACAAGGGGCTCTCCTTGAGAAAATGGTGTCCAGATGGCTTATCAAGTAAGGCCCCTACCCAAGTGAAATGTCCAGTTTGTCACAACAGCAGTTTTGAGACAATTACTAATTTCAGGCCTCTACAGTCCAGTCTTGGTGCCAGGAGGTTTCTATTACTGTTTTCCACTACAATGAAAAGCAATTTCCACTTAAATTTGGGAAATTAGAGCAGTTCTAATAGTATGAAGTACTCCACTGACAAAGTCCAGAAGTAATTTTGGTCAGAAATTGTAAGTCTCTACTCATAATCTCATCCTAAAGCTGTAACAGATACTTAGTGCTACACCTACAAGAAATTTATTGACTCACATGGCATCAAAAATTGTCTGACACCACATATACACTGTTTATACACATATATATACACACATATATTTTAGCACTATGTATATTTTTGTGTATATGTACACGTATATACACATATATATACACACACATATACATAGTGCTCATGTGAAACTGCAAGAACAGATGGTTGTTTTTAACTGCTCTCCAGCTCTAATGTTCACACAGTTAAATCTGTGTTTTGCTAATATTCGTGTGGTTTAATACATGCCATTGAGAGAATGTTGTCAGTCCTGTCAGTGTTAATATGGTGAAAAAGTTGTTGTTTCTTTGGTGCAGTGTCTGAGTGGGTAGATTTCAGGGGACAATACCAAGCTGAAATGACCCAGAGCATCCTCAGGCAGATGCTGTATTAGCATGTGGTAATGACTCAAGTGATTCTGTCATCCTCCACGCTGGTGATTAGCATTTAGTGATACACTCAGTATAGCCTTTGACTTCAGAACCTCCATGTGTTGCACAGGGGTAAGCAGCATCTCCATTTTTTTTAATTCTAGTGGGAAAAGCCTTCTCAAAATTCCAGCCAAACTCGTGACATTTTGACAAAAAAAAAAAAAAAACCACCCACCAAACCCCCCCCCACAAATTTTAACATCTTTTCCCTGGGCTTTGTTGGGTTTGGTTTTTTGTTTGTTTGGTTTTTTTGTTTGGTTGGTTGGTTCGGTTTTGGTTTTTGGTTTTTTGGTTTTTGGGTTTTGGGGTTTTTTTTTTTGAATCTATATTAAAAGACATAAAGGAGGAATGAAATATCTGAAATGAAACAAATTTTGAACAAGTTTTCTGGAGCTAACCAATTCTTTATATCAGGTCAAATAAAATCTTCTGGACAGATGCTGAGCAAACATTTTCCTTCTACAGGGGGCATTTTCATTTTCAATAGCTCTTAAAAATGACAGTTTTTTTTTTCCCTGTGCAAACAAAAATGTGCTATTCACATAGTGTGAGTTCTAAACAGTAGCAAGGCCACGTATCCCCCACAAAGTGTTCTTTCTTTCTGTCATGGACAGTGAGATGGAAGCTTGAAGAAGTCTTGTCCAAGGTCACAGCATAAAAGCCAATTTGGAAGCCCTGTTTTGTGCTCAGTCCTTCATTATTTAATTCTTTCTTCTCTTAGCTGGTAATTGGGAAAAGGATGCCAGGATTTTTATTTATGAGGTCTTGTTGGAGAAGCTGGTAATCTAGCCATAATCTGTCTAGAACAGGCCTAGTGACTTCTCTGAAATATGTTTCACTTCTACTTTTTTTAGCAGAGACCAACCACGTTGTCCAGAGACCGTCCCAGCAGGATTGTCACTGAAGTGAACAGGAAAGGGAGGGTAAAATAGGTGTAGGATGGATGTATGCTCACAGTTCAGAGAAGACTTGGATTGTTACTGTCTGTGCTGCAACTGCTTCATATACAGGGGGGCAATAATTTGGATTTGCTACCCTGTCTTTGCCAACTCTGAGTTTGCTTGGCTGTTGTGCCATTCTGATGAAAACCATTCAGAGAATGCAGTTCTGCTATTGCCTATGAAGCCCTGCTGCTGTGTATGCAGAGCTACTGAGAATTCTGATTATCTTACCTCCTGTGGGACACTGGATCTATATTGGATTCTATGGCAAAGCCCTTTTATCATCTTTGTGACAACTCATTGACAGACTCTTTAAAATTATATTACTGACTAAAAAGTGGTGGTAATTACCTGTGGGGATAGGAAGGAAGGAAGGACATGGTTGAGAGCTTTTACTGGAACTACTGCCACTAAGAGTCATACTGATGTTCAAGAAATCCTGGGAAAGAAGGCATTTTTCTTCATTTAAGTACAAATTCCAGGGCAGGTGATTTTGCTGATAGTATTTCACTAAGCTGTCTCAATGTTGATTCCCCATGTACTCTGTGCTACATTCTGGACTTTGAGGTCTTCTGGTCATGAAGAGCAGATGGCTGGTGACATGCTGGTGAACTGTGTCCACATCCTATTAAGCTGAATCCCCAGCAGGCCTGGAAGTCAGCTTTTTGACTACTTTCTTTGTAAAAAATATATGGCAGTTAATCCAGCATCTTTGCACGTGGTATAACTTACTTATACCACAGAGAGGACCATGGGCAGCTCAGGATGAATGGAAGTACAAATACAGAGCAACTGGTGGATCACAGTAAAAAGCAGGATGTCTGTTCCCTAGGATGGCTGACCTCCCCAAGATGGCCACTGCTCAGAGAAAAGGCTTGAAAAAATGACTGTGAAAATGAATGTTAGTCTTTTAGATTGATACTTCAAGACCAAGTGTAGGAACATGTAAATGTAAAGCACTTTTTTTGTCTCCCTTAGTCTATTTTATGGACAAAATAATGCTTGGTGTTTCTTTTTTATTATTCAGTGTGTTTCTGCTGTTGAGTGAGTCCTGTTCAGTACAGCTTGTTAACTGCAACCCTCTCCTACATGGAAGGGTTATTTTTACTATGTTCTTTCAAACTGTGCCACAACCCAGAAGATCTTTGGTGGAGAGTATACTGAATTTCATCATTTCCTAAAACTGGCTTATATTTCTCTTTTTGTAGTTCCTCATTGTTGTGGTTTAGGCCCAATCTGCAACAAAGAACCATATATCCACTCCTTAACCATCTCCCCCCCACTAGAGGGCAGGGAGGAGAAAACCAAACTTAGAAGGTTATGGGTCTGGGCAAGGACAGGGAGCATTTCACTCCCTGATTATGTGGGGTAGGGGAGGCTGATGGGGTGGGGGAGGCTTCCACCAGCTTCTTACAAGAGCCACCCCATGAGCCCTGTCCCCCAAAAGCCCACCACACCAACCCAAAAATACCTTGTTGTTTTTGATTCCAAGTCAGTATGCATATACAACTGGGTTGGGTTATAGATGTAATTTCTGTTTGCTCTGCTCCTCCCTCTGGATTTCACATAATTGCTTGCCACAAAACAAGACTAACCCCACTTATTTTGCTGCAGGGCTATCAACCCCTGATACATATTCTCTTGCTAGTACTTGTTTTGTACACAAATATTGCCGTTTGCTAGATATTGATGAAGAATGAGCAGTAAGCATTGTGTCCTCCTACTTCTCTATTTTAATAATTTTTAGTTATAAAGGATTTGACTGCTAGAAAGAGAAACATTTGCATTGTACAAATGGATTTATGTAGAGTCAACAAGGTGTTACAGTTTGCTGAAACCTATTTAGCTGGGATAAGTATTTTATATAATAAAAGCAGTAGCAAATTTGTGAGAGCTTGATACTATTGGTGATAATAGTTATATGATTAATTTATGGCCAGCTGAATTGTTTATCAAAATGGGGGGAAGAGAGGTTATAAGTACCTTGAAGGGGAGATTGCACTTAGCAAGAAGCCTGCGACCAAAGTGTATATAAAGACATATTTAGGGTTGGTGTACCTTTTATGGTGACAGATCTGAAGATTAGAACTGTAGAAGAAATTACTGTCAGTTCTGAGTAACTGTGAAAAATCTGTGAGTTTAATTGCACAGTCTACTCATTGAAAGGTAAAGATCTTAAAGATAATCTAGATTCAGAAGGAGAGACAAAAGACATGTTCTGTCTCCTTGATCTGTACACATAACAACTATATTAAGATTCCTATCACAGTATTAAAAATTGTAAAAGCCATTTTAATATTATTTAACTTTTATCTAACTATTTTACTGAGGCTTGTAACCCACTGTCTCATCCTCGGGGCATGGTAATTCTGAGTAATGATACTGATCAGCTGTTATAGTTCTCTCTGCACCTCATTATATGTTTGGGAAAGAGATACTGTAGGAAAAGATTTAACTAAAGTGTCTTTTACCATGCCACAAGACAGTAGAGAGAGACTGCATGAAACCCAAGTGATCATCATTTATGAGGAGAGGCTGAGGGAGCTGGGGCTGTCCAGCCTGGAGAAGAGGAGGCTCAGGGGAGACCTCATCACTCTCTACAACTACCTGAAAGGAGGCTGTAGCCAGGTGGGGGTTGGTCTCTTTTCCCAGGCACCTCTCAGCAAGACAAGAGGACACGGTCTTAAGTTGTGCCGGGGAGGTTTAGGTTGGATATTAGAAAGAATTTCTTTACCGAGAGGGTGATCAGGCATCGGAATGGGCTGCCCAGGGATTCTCCGTCCCTGGAGATATTTAAAAAGAGACTGGATGTGGCACTCAGTGCCATGGTCTGGTAACTGCAGCGGTAGTGAATCAAGGGTTGGACTTGATGATCTCTGAGGTCTGTTCCAACCCAGACAATTCTATGATTCTATGATCTTGGAATTGTAATGCCATCCATTCTTGTGTTTTTCCCCTAATACCTTGGTTTACACAGAGCTAATCATGGCATCTTGCTTTTTTTCTGTAAGCATCCAATTAGTAAGTCTTCCACATGTTCAGGAGCTAGCAGAAATCCTCCAGCAGAGATATAAACTCTGAAAAGGTGTCTTCTCCAGGCTTTTTTTGATTTTGAGGGCCATTGACCTTCAGCAGCTTTGCTCCTAGGATAATTTTATTTGAGTGGAGCAAGGCTTTGAAGCACATTCTGATACACAAGAGCAAAGAACTTCTGCTTCCATGTCCCTTTGGATTGGCATCAAAGTACTGACATGAACACAGTCTTCAGTGCCTCATAGTGTTGGGTTGATGGTTGGACTTGATGGTCTTAGAGGTCTTTTCCAACCTTAATGATTCTATGATTCAGCTGGAACAGTCAGCAGTGAGTCATACAACCTACCAGTATACTGCTGCTAGGGGTGTGTGGAGGATAACACAGTAAACACTGCAGCTTTTGCTTTGGCTTCCCTAGAGGTGAAAGCTGGATAGCCTCTCAGTGGCAAACTTGTTATGTATCACCAGCACTATTGCTCTCCTTCAAAGCCAAGTGCTCATGTGCAAATTTTACTTTGCTTCTGTTTCGAATTTTTGAGTTATCATTGCTCAGTTTTCAAACAAAGTGGAAATGAGTTACTTGATAACCATTTTTTTTCCATTCACACAACTGCACAGCTTTGTAGAGACTGGCAAAGTGGAGAGAAGCACAACATGAAACTTTCTTCCCCATAAAGTTCCTTCTTCTACCTGGAACAGCTACTGCTCTTCCCTTAGGTGGCTACTGCTTTGCCACAGTAGAGCATTCAGCTGTTGGTGTGAGGATCCGTCACTGCACCCTATTGAAAGGGAACTCATAGTGCTTGTGATTGTTCTGATTTGTGATATTCCACTCAGCTCCCCCAGCAACTGGTCTGCAGTAAGGCAATAAACCTTAATTTAATACTACTGACAGCTAAAAGAGAGATACTGCTTTAAACAGTTAAAGAAGCAAAATTACATTTTAGAAATGAAAAATATGATTCCTATCTAAAATGACAGTTGGATACAATTAAGTTTCATACCTCTATTTGTGTTTTTCATTACATTACAGGTACAAGAAGTACAAATGTACCTCTGTTGATCGATTTGGCAGTGCTAAAAGGGCATGACTGAGAGATTACTGAGATGCTAACACTGTGAGGTTCAGAGAGAGGCTGTATCTGACCTGTGTGAAATAAGCTATTGACAAGCCAAACATTATTCTTCATTCTCTTCTTTAGGTGCCCTTTTTCTTGAACCTGAGCAACTTCAGTTTGGCAGAGGTTTAAACAAGGGTTACAGAGTTACTCTGGTTTGAGCAATTTAAAGTCTCATTGTGTTTAAAATGTTAATGATGTTTTCCTCAATGTGGTGCTTTTAAGAAATAAGAATGGGGAAAAAATCTACTCTATGTAGTCACAGCGTTATTTATGCTTGGAACTCGAGATTCTGAACAATCAAAGCTAAAATTTACTTGAGTAATTGAAAGTAGATTTGAACCTTCTAGGAAGAAAACTGTGAAAATTTACATGTGTTGCCTATCCAAAAGAAGCACACATGAAGTTTGGAAGCACTATTTACATGACATGTCTCCAGTAGCCTTGTTTTGTTTCACACTCGGTTCCATGTCTGATGTTGAGAGTAGACCAGTGTGAAATCTGATCCTCTTGTCTATAAATAATCTAATATATCTTAGCCACCTTATGATTTTGTCAGTGTCCACCTCATGTGGCAAGCAACATTCATCTTCCATCGAGCTAGCAATCAGGCTGGCAGGCACTTCCCAAGGGTCAGGTTGCTGGCTGATAAAAGCTGATCTCCTAGCCCATTCACACCCAGAGACCTCTACTGGGAATTTCAGAGCTAATAATAGAAAGGTGAGCATTTTTATTCTCTCTCTCTCCAAGGTTTGTACTTTGAAAAATGCACAGATAATCACATGAAAGATTGTTTTGGTATTTTTAACCAGTTGCTTACTACTAGAGATGTACCGATCACTGCTTTTAGGAGGGATGTGAAAGCTGGGAAGTTTTGTTCATATGTTTTGTGGGGGTTTGTGGTGTTTTTTTAATGTCATGAAGATGGAGTGGTACCTGAGAGAAAAGGGAACCAAACAGCAAATGCAGTCTGATATTGAAACAAGGGCAACAGAAAGCAGTGAAAAGAAATTAGGTTTGGGAATTACTGTATCCCACTGCATTGTCCTAACTTAGGATGTTCATATTTAGGGATGAAAATTTTAAAGATCTAGATCTTTGTGCTAGATGTATTTATTTATTTAAAAAAAAAAAAAAAAAAAAAAAGTCTAATGACTATGCAAACACAGTGTTTAATAGGTGTTTGGGAATAGGTATTAATTTTCTGTTTCTTTTGTCCTCTTTCAATTTTGTAGATACCTCGGAATATGTAGGTATCAATGCATGCTGAAAGATATACTTCTTTTATATCATTTGCTGCTGATGATGTTTACTTGCCTGATATTGATTTTTGGATGTACTGTTGGAGCTGCTTACTGATTAGTTAGCAAATCAGGGGAGAAAATATGTATGATACCATGAGTCGTAATAAAAACAAAAAAGTAGCAAGATTTTATGCAAGATTAATAGGGGTAAATATTGCCATGTTATTTATTGCACTCAGCAATCATTTTCTGTCTCAGGAGTTATGAAGATAAATACTAGTTCCTCAGTCAGCTTACCTAATTGAAAAGTGAGATAGCATGAAATATATCTGACTTTCTCATTCCACACTCTTCATTATACTTGTAGGGAAGTTGGTTGTTGCTGTAAATTCAGGAAAGCTACATCACACCAACACTGAAGCTGGAAAATCATTCAGTCAAAAATTAGGGAAAGTAATTAGATCTGATCAAAAGCATTCCCAAGAATACACAGAGGGCCTGAATAATCAAAATGCTGTCAGGCTCTGTAGAAGGTTCATGCTACTAAAAAGTAGTACTGAGTGAGTGTCCTCTCCTCAGGTGTGCTATGAAGCTTTCTTAAGTGTAGGCAATCATATTGGCATTTGGCAAGGCTGAAGGAACAGAAGTTTTATAATTTGCATACTAAGCATATTTTGCTTTGAAACAGCAAAGCAGAGATAGAGAGCATATTACAAGTGAGCTGGCTAGATTATTGACACAAGTGAGTCCCAAAACAGTACATTTCCCTTTGAGTTTCCTGCCCAACATTTTATCTTTGTTTGAATTCAAATATCAAATTTCTTGAGTTTATGGGAATAATTAGTTATGTGTTTAAACTTCTTAAGTTTGTGTTTCCATCCCAGAATTGTATTGAAACCTTTGTTCTGTGAGATATTTTGGCATTTTTATTTTATGGTTAGGTACCATAAATTAATTGATAAAATATTGATATTTTTTGTGAAATGAAAGATCTGTTTCTATGTGGCTCTTATGAACAAGATTTTTCACCTTGGACTAGCTCACTGTGGAAGTGCTGTGCCCTTAGCATGCAGGGCAAGGGGTTCTCCTTCAACAGGAAGGTATTTGCTATCCTCGGTCCTGCTTTCATCTGATGTAAAGCCCTAGCATTATGCTATTTTATACCATAATATATTCAAACTGCATTGTGAAGACAGAGTATATAATTTCATTACAGGTTTTTTCATGGCTCAGTTATCATGACATCTTTGTTCCTAACAAATGAGACACGAACATCGTAGATCTCTTGTGATGGGTTTATTCCCACCTTATGTATAGGAAGTGAAGTAAGAAGATTAAAGCCAATTTATTTAACTGAAAAAGTGTGCAAGCTTTCAGGCATGTACAAATTTTGTCTGTATCAGGCAATCTAATAAAAAAAGAGCACCTTCTCCTACAGTTGTGGCTTCACTTGCATCCTTTGGTAGTGACAGCAACAAAAACAATGCTGTTACAAAGATTAAAGACAGGAATTATGAAATTTGACAAATTTTGGCTGGCTGGTGTGAGAAACCTGGAGTCCAATCTTTTTTCAAGGCATTTTTTGAGGGCACTGTGTTTTCCAAGTCTCTCTCTCACTGGTCTCGTTTGCAGCTACGACCATTTGGCTTCTTTGCAGATCTGAATATGGGTGTTCTGAGGTGGGTGGCTAGAAAATGAGGGCAGTGGAGCTTACTGTGAACATTTTAATTTATGTGATGATGTTGGAGTTCAATGGCCATTTGTCAAGGATTACTTCAGTTCCCTTAAACACAAACTCATCTTAGTCTTCTTTCACTTTCCTACCTCCTTTATTTTATACCTTCCAATTTCTCTAATGGTGGAAGCACTATTAATGACTCATATCAATAGAAAATTTACTTTGTCCTGGAATATGGCTATCTCAGCACCAAATGAGCCACAAACCTTCAAATTTCTGCACTGCTATAAGACTGGAGGGCTGGAGATGAAGAGTGAGGAAATGATGGGCCCATCAGAAATGGCAAGTCACAGAAAAATCAATAATCAGAAACTCCTCAGAATTCTATCATTTTATAGATAGGATGATGTTCTTTGTTTCAGACAACATTTGAAATCCCCCAAGTAATCTCTTTTTAAGTATCTCTGAGTCAAGTCCTTGACCTCAAACCAGATGAAATTGAGAAGTTAATGACAAGTACTTGTGACAGATAAGCATTTTCAGTGAGGTTGCACAATACATGATTTTTAGTGGCACTTAGTGGCGGATGTTAGACTATAGCACTAACCTATTCAGAAATACTATTTAAGAGGTATAATTAAATAATAGGAAAGTTTCTCTTTTTTGAGGGGTAGTGCATATAGTGTGATAAGCATGGTAGAGTTCTATGGGCAGATATTTACTACTACATGCATGCATTTAAAAATAGGTATTTTTCACTATGTTTGCATACAAGGTCTTGCCCCAATAACTGTTGGGAGTCAATTTGTCTGTGTTCAGCCCAGATAGCTGCTTTTTGGTCAAACATGTATGAGGGTGCATGTTCATTCTGCATCTTTGCCATTTCTGTTTATCCTTTTTTGCAGAATAGAAATGGCAGGGATTTTAAGAACAGCGGAGTACTGCCCTATTAAGTGTCCTTATTTTGATGTGTGCTGGGTGGAAGATCTTTACCTGACTCTTTGTCCCAAAAGCTTTCAGTAGCATTAAAAATTATGGCCTGAGAAACTGGATGTAACAGGTGAAGGTGTAATTATGTTCAGCTTGATTAATCCTGCATAATAATTAACAGCTTAGCCAGTTACCAAGATAAGGGATGTCTTTAGAAATGTCTCTAAGAATATCAGCCTTTCCTCCTACCCTGTGATTACAGTAAGGTGAAGGTTCCCATTTTGCACTGATCAAACATCACATATGTGTCCATTCCTGGACACGTTCCTCAGAGACAGATAAGCCAGCATTTGCCAGTGCACTTCAATTTCTGTGCTGATCAAGGGAGAAGAGAAGAATAAATACAGTTGGAGAAATTCTGCTGAGAACTGAAATATATCCCCTTTGGCCCCACAGTCTGAGCAGTTAACTTGCTTATTATACTTTAGGCTAATCCACATAATTTTCCCCTTTCGTGCTGATCTGCTGCATGGGAATTTAAGTTCAAAAGCATGAGCAGTCAAGAGCCTGGTTTGTCATTTGTGTCCAGGGTCTGGTGCTGAATTTGAACACTGCCAAGGACCGTGTTCAGTTTCTACCTGTTGATGTGGAAAGTCAGCTCTTTTCCCCCATGGAATTATTTGTTTCTCCCTCCCTTCAATTTAGAGTCTGAAATGCCATTTGTTTAATATTGCTGCTTAAATAATGATTTATAGGACTCCAAGCCAGCTGTGGTACAGCTTAATGACTGCTGTAATTTATGAATGCCACTGGGTACATAAACACTGCTGTAAATATAGAGGATGTCTCCCACAAATTTTACTTGGATACTTATTTGGTGCCATTCATTTTTCTTTCCTTATATATCTTCTGTGTGTGAGTTGGGACCACTTGACTTAGCGATCCAGGTCATTCTTACCTTGCCAGGAGTGATTTGGGATGATGAAAAGGAAAGGATCAAATATCTTTTTTTTTTTTATAAAATACTTGAATTAAAAATTAAACTTCCTTGAGCTTGAATGCAAACAATTGCATCAAGTGTCCCATTAAAGGGTCATTTGTGTTTGGGCTTTTTTTAGTTATTTATTTGCTTTACAAGTTCATCATCTCCTTTATTCAATTCGTTTTGCCGTTGTGTACACTGTAATCATAGAACAGCTTAGGTTGGAAGGGACCTTAGAGACCATCTACACCAACCTCCCTGCCATGGGTAGGGATGCCTCTCAACTAGACAAGATTGCTCAAAGCTTCATCCAGGCTGACCTTGAACACCTCCAGGGAGGGAGCATCCACAGCTCTGGGCAAATCTGCTCCAGAGTCTCACCATCCTTGTACTGAAAAACTTCTCCCTAAGACTTAGGCTAAACCTGTTCTTCTTCAATTTAAAACCATTTCCCCCTGTCCTATCACTCTTATGAAAAGTACCTCTCCATTCTTCCTGTAGGTTCCCTACAGGTATTGGTTGGCAGTTTTAAAATCCCCCTGGAGTCTTCTCTTCTCCAGGCTGAACAATCCCAGCTCTTTCAGCCTCTCTTCATAGCAGAGGTGCTCCAGCCCCCTGATCATCTTTGTGGCTCTTCCCTGGACTCATTCCAACAGATCTATGTCCTGGTGGAGACACCAGAAGGCTGTGCTGCCATTCAGAGGGGCCTGGACAGACTGGAGAGCTGGGCAGGAAGAAATTTAATGAATTACAACAAGGGCAAGTGTAAAGTCTTACATCTGGGAAAGCACAACCCCAGGTACCAGTATGGGCTGGGGACGGAGTTGCTGGAGAGCAGCACAGAGGAAAGGGACCTGGAGGTGCTGGTGGATGGAAGGATGGCCATGAGCCAACAACGTGCCCTTGTGGCCAAGAAGGCCAATGGCATCATGGGGTGCATTAGAAGGGTGGCTAGTAGGTCAAGAGAGGTTCTCCTCCCCCTCTACTCTGCCCTGGTGAGGCCACATCTGGAATGTTGTGTCCAGTTCTGGGCCCCTCAGTTCCAGAAGGACCGGGAACTGCTTGAGAGAGTCCAGCAGAGAGCCACAGAGATGATGAAGGGAGTGGAACATCTCCCTTATGAGGCAAGGCTGAGGGAGCTGGGGCTCTTCAGCTTGGAGAAGAGGAGAATGAGGGGTGACCTCATTAATGATTATACATATGTAAGATATGAGTGCCAGGAGGATGGAGTAAAGTTTTTATCAGTGGTTACTAATAATAGGACAAGGGGCAACAGTTATAAACTGGAGCATAGGCAGTTCCGTATAAATATTAGGAAGAATTTTTATACTGCGAGGGTGACAGAGCACTGGAAGAGGCTGCCAGGGAGCTTGTGGAGTCTCCTTCCCTGGAGCCATTCAAAGCCCACCTGGATGTGTTCCTGTGTGACCTGCTTAGGTGACCCTGCTCTGGCAGGGGGGGTTGGACTGCATGATCTTTGAGGTCCCTTCCAACCTCTGACTTTCTATGATTCTATGATTCCTTCAGGACCCCTGTATCTCATCAGGTCCCATGGACTTGTGTACTTTCAGGTTTTCTAGGTGTTCCCGGGTGTGATCTGCACTTACCTAGTTTGGTTCTTCACTCTCCCAGACCCAGCCATTGCCCTCTGTGACTTGGGTGCTGTGGCCCAAGAAAGCAAGCATACAGGAGACAGGAATAAATCATGCGTGGTCACAGAGCCCTGCCATTCCCCAGGCTGCATCTTTGTGATTTGTGTTCTATAACCTATACAAGGAACATGTATAAATGTGCCTAATGCAAATCTGAGCTAATTGAAGCTCTGTCTCCGCAGAGATGAATGACCATGTAAATCTGCCACTTTGTTTTGGAGGAAAAGCTCCTGGAATTGCTTGATACCTAGTTGCTACTGACAGTTTTTAAATACCATAGTCAGTTGACTTCAGGAGATTTGTGCTTCTGAGCTGCAACAAACACGCCTGGGAAGATAGTAGGTGCTCTTGCATGCCTTGGTTCCGTTATAATTAGTGTTAATTAAGTCATGTGCTTAGAAAACTGAGTGCCTTTGCAAAGTGAAAATTAATTGAGTAAACAAAAAATTCCATTGCCTACAATAACGTCTCCTCCGAATCTCTGCATATGGCATCTCAGAGGTGCTGGAATAAAACAGAGACATTGCTGAAAACATCAGAGATAAACGGAGTAGGACATGAAACCTGGGAATAAATGTGGGCATTTCTTCAAAAACATTTGTGGGGTAATTCAGAAAGACAAAAGTACTTCTGAATTTGATTAGGACTTAGGCATTTTAAGAGTTGTGATGTTACCAACCTTATGAAAGCACTCTGGGCCTTGTCTCTGAATTTTTCTTGAAGCAGTGCTTCCAGCAATATGGTGCCATATGGTTTCATTACATACTCCTAGGAGATGCAGTCACCTACTGAGTTACCAGAGTTGCCTCTTATGTTTTCTACCATCCATTGGCACACTAACCTGAACCTGCTGTGACTGGCTTGTGGCATGCAAAGAGCTTTGCTTCTAATATAAGGAAAGCTCTTAGCAGTGTCAATAGGAGTGCATTTTTGCAAGCAGCACAGGAAGGCCAAGGAAGATATCTTCTCATGGCCTCATGCCCTTACCAAGTGGCCTGCAGGAACTGTTAGCAATCAGCTCTGAGTCACTTGGTCTATTTTTTTCTGCAGAGCTCTACTCTGTAGTCAGGCTTGACCCTGACTGAAATAAAGAGCACTGTGCAGCCTGTATGTAGCAAGCTAGAATTGCTCTAAGGCAGTAAAAAACCATCAAGCTGACAGTAACACAGAACACCCTTTTCAGGAGCCGAGGTCCTTTATTAAAAAGGCTTGGCATGTATTCCCCCACTCCTGAACTGATTTGCACCATAAAATAAGCTTGAAGGGAAATAGTGGTTGTTTTCCTACATGCTTCATTAATTTTTAGTTTTGTCAGGCAATATAAATAAAAGTATCAAGTGCGCATCTAATTGAATCACCAGTGATTCCCAACTCCCTGTAGTACCAGAGAACATGATGTAGCTGTGATGTTCAGCAAGCATGGATGAGTTAGCCAAACAAAGCCTCACTGTGCCCAGAGGCTTTGGTTTAATCTTGAGCATATACCCATTTAATAAGAGACAGGGCAGGAGTTGTTGCAGTAGGGAATTCACAGTACAAACCTCTCTGTACATCTAGGATTGTTTTAGGGGCTTGTTTTAGGAGTGGTGAGCTGGAAGCACATCTCTGCATAGAGTCAGGAAGGTTTTGGTGAACTGCATCAACACCCAGATTTTTGTGGAAGGGACTCTTAAAATCCTCAAGCTTGGCCTCCTCCATATGTACTGACTAAGATGTTGCTGAACTAATTCCTGCCTCCTCCCGGTGGCTGATCTAGAGCAAGTGTCTCTTAGGAAAAAGTTTGGTTTGGTTTTTAATTCTCTCACTTGGCTGCAATCAAAAACTTTGGGATGAGAGAATTTCTACAATTAAAAAAAAAAATTATACCCATCCAGCTGGATGATCTCTGTCTTCTCAGCTGTCAAGGGAACCAAGTGCCTCCAGAAATTCACAGTACTAAGGGACAAGTACTCAAGACCATTTCTGAATGGATGATACCAGGCTCTGATTGTGAAGTTCAGTTATCTCATTTCCTCAGAGCTGGCTCCTTTCCTAGCTGGCTTTTGCTGCTTGGAATAGGTAAAATGATTTAGTGATGTTCAGATCTTGATCATTCAGATCATTATTTGCTGTGGGCTCCATGCCTCAAGGGAAAGGGAGTGCAGGATGCTGGAGCAGGAATTGGATATAAAAGAGGAAGAAAACTACAAGGAGAGATCAGACTGTTTATTATCTTGCAGAGAGGCTATGACATGATACATCCAAGTCATAGGTTGACAGGAGGGTATGATGAAAGGTTGTGTTTTTTCCAGACAATACAGCCATGTTATTCCTAAGCTAGACAGAGAGGATATCAGTCTTCAGAAGTGTCAGTCAGTCCAGCATTAAATTCACACACAGTCACAAATCTATTATGAGTATGATGTTGTCCTTGAGAAATATCACAGAGCAAGCTGCAGGATTTCAACCCTCTTTTAAAGGGTCAAAGATGCCTTCTAAGTTAAAACACCAGAAATGTTTGAGGAAGAGAAGTTTTCTGTTAGGTAGACCGTTAGATGTTTGACAAGATTAAACAGGTCAAACAAAATAAAATAATTACTTTATCAAGTAATGTTTGGATTTAGGGATTTTCACAGTGTGTTTTCCCCTTCAGTGTTATTCAGCATCCTGTGACCTATTGGTTGAGAGGCAGAAAATTCAGTAATTTTAAGTGGGTTTTGTTTTCTTTTTCCTCTAGGATATGCTTCTGGCTCAAAAATGGCTCTGGAGGGTTCCTTCAGCTGCTGGAATGGAACAGCAATCAGACTGGGGCAGGCGTGTGACTTCATCAGGGACTGCATCAAGGGAGAAGATGAGGGAGATATATGCAGTGAGTAAATTCTAGCCCCCAGGCTGCATCCTCCTTTCCCCAAAACATTGATTGTTTTGCATTTTTATGCCTAAGATCTTAGGCTTAAGACCTAAGACACTAGGACTTACTTGGTACTATTAAAACACCAGTACCCTCTACAATACATGCAGTTTCTCTGTGTGTCTGCCTGGAGCCAACTGTTTAATATGTTGCTGCACTCACCTGCAGCAGGTTCTTAAGATGCTCCTAGTGATTCATCTCCTACAAAGTCCTGATTAAAATGCAAAGGAAGCACAGCCAGTATAGGTAGCTGTCTTCCAGAGTTGCAAAGTGTGTGGTTTCTTAGACCTTTTAATCAAAATGTATTGCAGCATGTGGCAGAAGGGAGATGAATGAGAAGACATATAAAATGAGGCATTACTAGACCCAGTAGCTTGTTTTTGACCAGTTCCTGTGTCTTTGTAATTCCTCTTGTTTTCTACCCTCTCTAGCAACCAGTGGTCTAGTACTGACAGAATATAGATATAGAATAGCTAGCAGCCTGAGTTTTGTGAAAACTTGCTGTGCCTGACTACTTTGTAGTTGTGCTGCATAAGCAAGATACTTTAGGACCTTCCTTTAATCTCCTTGAGGATGCTTATCTCTTTATGTTCTACTTCCAATGTCTTCTCCTTTGCCAGTCTACAGATAGTTAGGAGTGGTGGCTTGTCAACTGTATGGTTGTCTTCGGGTCAAGTGTATCAAGAAAAATAATTGTAGGGAGTTCATTATTTAACAATCTAAAGTGTGTGCCAGCTAATCTAGGCTATGGACTTTTGTTGACAGAGCTGCATTGATTTGCTATAAAAAAAAAGCATTTCCCTGACCAAAACACCCGTCTTGGCAAAAGTCTTTGAAATAGAAGAGGCACTTATTATCAGTTTAGATTTCATATGCTAGAGCAGAGGAAAATCTGGGTAATTCCAACAAGCTGTGTTGATATATGTGATGTCTAGACTAACAGACCATTGATGTTTGTAGTCTGAACTTAAGTAACACACAACTTCTAGCAGACTCGGGCTCTGTGCTGCTAACAAAGAATTAAAGCAGCAGATTTAATTGGTGTGGAGACCAGTGGTTTGACCTGAGGTCATTTAGTAAACTAGTTAAAAGCTTGAAATGATACAGGTCTCCATAATGTTAGATGTTGCTACAATTGAAAATTGTATTCAGAAACAATACATGCTCAGTGAGCAATAAATTCACTTTCAGAGGAACGTGTCATCACTGTGCACTTTGTAGCTTCTTAAAACCAATAACCTGCCATGTTAGTAGCACTGAAACCTTCTTCTTGCCTAAGAGCTTTAAAACAGAGCTCTGAAACCTCATAATGTTATTTCTATTGTCTTCTACATTTTATTAAAAAATACATAGTAAAGTATGATAATCAGTAAGTTGAATGCATGAAGTAGAGATACGTATTATTTACTATATATCCAGATACACTGTTGTGTCTTTCAGCTATAAATGGCTCTGCCTTGTGAGGGATCCTGCATATACCAGTGAGAGCAGCAGAGCTCAGAGGTTGGAGTTGTACCAATCATGGATGCAAATTAAATACCCCCAGAGGAGGGGGCAGGCCCAGAGGAACAGGCTTACCTGTTATTTTTAAATATCAAGTGCATTTCTGGCTGATGTCTTGTTCATATTCACACACCAGAAGGCTGGATCTGCTTTTGTCCCTAGCTGCCACCCTGTATTCCATGATGAGCCAATTGGTAAAGTGACCAATCCCTTTCTCTCACATAGGGTATCCACAGAGGCTGAAGGGTGTGCTTTTTCCCCCTCCATGCAGCATTCATCTGTAGATATTTGCATAAAGCTGTATAGAACTTAAGAGTTGTGTCAGCAAAGAATGTTCTGAGAATGTGAATGAGAATATGTAAAAAGCAGAACATATTTAAATGCCTATTTAGCAGAGCATCACTCCCTACCTTAAGACCACATAGCTTGCTTTCAAGCACAGGTACTTGGAATGAGAGTTCTTGCTACCTGCCCAAAGGCCTGAAAAGCACTATCCAAGGAACATAAATGACTGGCTTGCCTCAGCAAGGGTGTGAGTTGTGACTGTGTCAGCTTATCCACAACCAAGCCTGTTCAGTTCTGTGGTCAATTTCTCTGCTTTTGTCTCCTTTACTGGGCTGATTATTGTTGTCATAAGACTTCTTACTCAAAACAAAGAAATTATGTGATGTTTTAGATGTCAGTGACATCTGTGTGGCAACTCAACACAAAACATATGTCATCTTTCAACATCTTTGGTTGTCATTTTGCTCCTGAGTAACACAGATGTTTTCATCAGCTTTTTGCAAATGTGGCAAAAAGTGATTCAGATATATAAAGCAGAGGAAAGGGTTTCCCAAATGCTTCTGCTTACACAAAAGAGCTGTCAGAAAAAGATGTAGCCATGCTCAAAACTGATAAAAACTGAGCTCAAAAAAAAGATCAAAACTGAGCTTTTGAAATTATCATTAACCAAAGGCTTCTATCTTCGAGTGTCAAGATATTGTTTATTTTTTTCCTTTCAGTCTGTGCAGGTACTAAATGTTTCAGCTGAAAAAATAATCTCCCTAATGCCAACTGTTTGTTAACATCTCTTCGCTTATCAATAGCCAATGAAATGTCATGGTGCTTGTTCTGCATGCAACCAATTAGTCTGTGTAAAGAGTGTAAAACCAGAGAGGGGTGACCCCTGGAGAAGAGCATGTTACTGTTTGAGTCATAATCAAATACTCTTGCAGGAGCAAAATACAGCTTCAAAGAGGCAGATGTGGAACTAGATGCCTAACTGCGTTGATCTGGGATCAGACATACAGATTTAACAGACTGATGGAAGTGTCACACTGGAAATTACTTTGCAGAAGCATACTTTACAGACACACATTAAGACTTCAGATTGTGGTGTTCCTGCGTCTTTGCTAGTAAATTCCTATTTTTATGGATTATAACTTACTGCAAAAACAAAATAAGATAGTTCCTCTTATTGTAATAGGGAATCATGTATGCAATATATCTGGTATGGTACATGACAGAGGTGAAAACTCAAATTGTTTACTAATACAGATTGGCAGAGCTCTGCCTACAGAAAGGAGGACTTTGTTTCAGTAGTTCTGTACTTGTCTTTTTAGTTAACAGTATCTTGGATTTTGAGGGGGCCAGGCTAATTTTATGATACCTATAAAAGGACCAAAAGGAAGTGTCTTAAGGACTTGAAGTGATCCAGAAGGGGAGGAACAGAGAGGCCTTACTGCAAGGGACCCTCAGATACTTGTCTATGATCATTGAGATAGTGTTGTGTATATATATTCATATATATTTGTTCCTCATCCCACGTGTTATTATCTCTTCCCTGTTCCAATAAACCTCTTCCAGTTTTAACTTCCAGTCTTTAGGTCTGCCTTTCTAATAAGAAAGAATTCCCCACCTACCTTTCCTTGGGAGGGTGAAGGGGGGAAACAGAGAGCAATCCTGTTCTCCGTTTTTTTTTGGCCCTGACTACTAAACCAAGACAAAGGCTTACTCAAATCTCTCCTGAGGTTGGTCTTCCACATTTTATATATGTTAGCTGAAACAGAGATTGAAAGTAATGTCCTCCATTTCAAATAAATCTCATAACCACTGGGTTATAGGGTAATTTTCACTCTTTGCCTCATTTCTTTGAATATTTAAAGATGTTAAACACATTGACAGATGAGATAAGGAAGGCTAAAATCTGATTCATGAAAGGAGTGACTCGGGCTGTGCTATGTGGTTGGAGGACTGCATGCATGAACATATCAGTCAAAAGATCAGATGGCAGCTAGAATAGGAATCTATAAAGTTTGAATTTGTGATAACATGAGGAACGGACCAAAAAAGCATAGGTAATTAATTCTATAGGGGCCAGTTTGATTTTGAGGAAAAAATGCATGAAGAAACCACTGAATTTATTTATGTTGTAATGACATAAATGCATGCAGAGTCTCCCTGCAAGCAAAATGAATTAGCAACCTGTTCTCATGTCGTGCTCTCTTATGGTTCTTGTCTTGCATACACTACATGCTTTTGCTTCTCTCTTGATCAAAAGCAGCACCTCTAGCAATGAATTCTAACCTATGGCAATTCTCAACTCAGCAAATCCTTCTAGCATTACAGCATATTTTCCCTTTTTATACTTCATTTCTGTTAGAATTTGGCAGACCAATTTTACTAGCATAGTGGCAGCCATCTTATGTTTAAGATTCATGTGCTTCTCTTAAGTTATTGGAGTAGATGATCTTTTGCCTTCTGAGATTTCCTCCTACATTTGGTAAAGGTCCATATATACCAGAGCAGACTTTTATGCTTGTGTCTTTTGTATGTCTGGAATTTTACTCAAAAGATTAAATGGTAGTGCCTGGTTGATTGACACCTAGTTTCATTAAAAATTAATTTGTAGAGGAGGAGTAAAATTTTCTGGAAAAGTAATAGCTTTTTATTTGTGCCCTTGCTTGTTCATTGACAGAGATTTTTCTGACCTCCAGAAAGGCATTCCCACTTAGATGACTCCTACTGCTGCTCTGACTTGTTTATGTCATCCTAGACAGCACATGGCCATGAGATGGATTCATTTGGACACCAAGCCAAGCTGTTTCAACAGGAATTAAGGACACATTATAATTTGTCATTTTCTTTGTATCTCAGCCCCAGGCTATGCAATGAAATATAATCAGGTTCTGTAGAGAGGTAAAAAACAAGGAAGCAACTCTCCACTTAAAAGTTCCACATCTGAAGATGAGGTTGAATCAATCTGGAGATTTTTTTTAAAAGGAAAAACCTAAATGCTTTAACTCCAGTACAGGTTTTGATCTCATAAAGAATTTGAATGATTGCATAAAATAGCAATAAAACATGTCTCTCTTCTCCATGTCAGGTTCCAGGTTCAAATTTATCCCTACTGGAAAGATTTGTTTCAGTTTTCTCTGTGAAAAGAGTTGTGATTGAGGCCCCTATAAAATCAAATAGTTGTGGCCTAAATACTGCAGTTGTGTTTCCCCAGCTGTTCTCTCAGTAGAGACCACTGACAGCTCATTGCCTTTTGAGCAGTGTGAGTCAAAGCTGAGGCCCTGTGAGCAGATATATAATTGATGTGCAGTCTCAGCCAGGGGGTTCTGCCGATATTTAAACATCTTAAATTACCTGAGGGATGGATTCTGATGCGTCACTTCATACATAGAACATTTCAGAGGGAAAAATAATCTCAACAAAATCTGAGTTCAGGAGTCCCATCTTCTCATAGAGAAGCTAGTGAAATTTCCTCTATGATATGACCAGCACATCCTCTAGTTCTAGAAAATTTTAATCTATACTGCATTTTGAAAGTGGATTAATTCTTAGTCTGATTTTGGCAACTGAAAGGAAAAGCCATTTTCCTCCATATGGGAGTATATGGTGTGATTGCACATTAAATTTCATTTTTATCTTGCAATTTGAAATACATTTTTGTCTCATTTTCCTTTTTTTTAAAAAAACCCCTCCAAAACAGAAAAACCAAAACCAATTGACAAAAACCCAAACAAAACAAACCCCTCCCCAAAAACCAACTCAAAACCAAAAAAAAACAAAGATAGAAGAACAATGAAGTTAAAAAAACCTCCATGGACTAAACAGGTCTTTAATTCAGATTTGAGTATAATATTATATAGAAACTCTGAGAAGTCAGGAATATAATCATACATTTTATGGATACATCTGTTCATCACAGACGTTTTTCCTGGTTTATTGGAAGAAGGGCCATCCCCACTGAACAAGCGTGCTCAGGGGGTTTGTACTGCCAGCCCCAAGAACTGGTTAGTCTAACTAGCAAGATTAAATTAATGGTTTCTCTTCCTTAGTTCTCTTCTGGCATTTTTAATGCCTCATGTAACTATATTAAAAGGGCATCTTTTTCTGACAGGGTAGCTTTATGTTTCACCCTTTTCACGATAAAACCCAATTTGTGCCCTCTTGCTACTCGGAAGCCTTCTGGTACCTGAGGCACCTTGGGTCCAGAATCTATATTAAAGGTCATCAGTGATTCACTAAAAGGGAAAATCCTGTTATCATGGATGTAATTTTACATGGTATTTACAAGGTTCATGTTCTGCTGAGGTTGCTTAATAAGTACAAAGTCTGGCTTCATGTTAAACAAGAAGAATGTAAAGGTATAACTAGACAACTGTAGAAACTAAGGAGGCAGTACGTGTTTACTGAGGATGATGGGGAAAAATATTTCATGAGTTTTGAAGGAAATGTGTGACTTGTGGTCTAGTAGAGGATGCTCACTTATGATATGTAAGTCTATGTCTGAGGGTAAGAGGAGCAGTGCTTTGCACCCTTTGTAAAACCTTGGAATGTAAGTAGAGAAGGAGATGAAGAAGTAATGAAATTACCTTCTGCTTTGAATGAGATGACTGTTACTTTAAAACTGGTTAATTTCTCTTATGTTATACTTGTTAATGTATCTTTATCATTCGGAACTGGAAATTTCCTGAAATACCAAGCTGGTGACAGAATGAATGGGTTTCAAAGCCTGAAAGTATGGCTTAAAATAAACTATGCTTTCTTCATCCTCTTATCTCACCAAACAGATTCAGTGCTTTACCTGAGGCAGCATCAGTGCTCACAGAGAGAACAGTTTGTATTGTGAGCTGGTCTGACTAGAGATCTTAAGAAAGAGGGGAATCATATTAAGAACATATCCCTCTTCAAGATTTCCCTCCATGGGGCTGCAGAAGCAGTGGTTAGGAAAGCCATTTCCAAGGTATAACCTTGAGTAGATTTATACCTGTATTTAGGAGAACCCATAGTGTACATTGAGATGTGTCCTCGCTCTTGGATGCATCAAAGTGTGGGGGGAGTCAGTCACAGTCTGGGTTTTTTTTCCTTTGCCACTACCCTCCCCATGGTCAGGCATGTGCATGACTACCCAAAAGGACTGAGTAGCTGTGAGGGTTCCTGCATGCCCTGAGCAACCTGGTCAGCATAGTCACTGCAGCTTCTCTGTGTGCTCTCTGTCAGGAGCCTCCTCCTCAGCTCACCTGGGTTCTTCTGTATGGGTGTCTGTGTTTTCCTCTTGCAGAAAATCTTCCTTCTGGCTTTTATTGTTCTTTTGAAGAAGGAGACTGTGGCTGGATGCAGGGCTCTTCTGCATCCCATCCTTCTCCGTGGCGGATTGGAAGCCCAGACCACAACCGTTTTCCTCCAGTAGAAGGTGTGTGAGAGTAAAAATAGTAAGTGCACAGTATGAACAGTTGAATTGAAAAAATGATGCATATAAAGTGGGGAGAGGGATGTTTTCTTATGTCCTTACATATTCAACCTCCAGTGAAACAAAAGCCATCTTTCTACTCTAAGTGCATTGAGCAAAAGACTGTCCTGCTCACTTTCTGTCTTGAGAGTATAGACTAATACTTCAGGTCTCCACAACTGGCACCAGATACTAATCCTGATCCTTTATTAACAATTTCACACCAAGTATTCATCCTGCATGATCTTACTCCGTATTGACCTGATTTTTAATTTCTGATTTTCCTATTTTCTTCCTCTGATTGTCTGTTCTGCTTCTTTTTTCCACTTCTCATTTCCTAATCTTTCTTCTCTTTGCTCCACTGTCTCTTTGAGTTCCACTTCTGTAAGGGAGGAAAAACACCAACGACCAGGACAGATTAGGGGAGGTCCTGCTGGAAAGCAGCTCCATGGAGAAAGACCTTGGAGTCCTACTGGACAGTAAATTCTCCATGGATCAACAATGTGCCCTTGTGGCCAAGAGGGCAAATGATATCCTAGGGTGCATCAGGTAAAGTGTGTCCAGCAGATCTAGGGAGTTTTTCCTCCCCTTCTACTCTGCCCTCGTGAGACCACACCTGGAATACTGTATACAGTTTTGGGAGCCACAGTTCAAGAGAGACAGGGATCTACTGTTGAGAGTCCAATGAAGAATTACGAGGATGATTAAGGGAGTGGAACGTCTCTCCTATGAAGAGAGACTGAGAGAACTGGGGCTGTTTAGCTGTGAGAAAAGAAGGCTAAGAGGGGATCTTATTAATATCTATAAATATCCATAAATATCTGAGGGGTGGGTGTCAACAGGATTAGAGCAGTCTCTTTTCAGTGATGCCCAGTAATAGGACAAGGAAGAATGCATTTCAACTAGAACATAGAAAGTTCCACCTCAAAATGAGGAGAAACTTCTTTACTGTGAGGGTGGCAGAGCACTGGAACAGGCTGCCCAGAGAGGTTGTGTAGTCTTCTTCTCTGTAGACTCAAAATCCACCTGGATGCATTCCTGTGTGGCCTGCTGTAGGTGATCCTGCTTTGGCAGGGGGATTGGATTAGATGATCTCTAGAGGTCCCTTCCAACTCCTAACATTCTACAATTCTATGTATAATTACTCCATACTTGGTTCCTCCAGCCAAATTGCAGTGGTTCATTTCTAATTTTTCTCATACAAACAATTGAAGGTTTATACATTGAGGATTGAACTGGGTAAGTTTTTTCAACCAATGAACTACTGGTTGAATTTTGTCAGACAGGATGCCTGCCAGGATAAACTTATTCATAATGCAATAATTGGAGGTGTTTATTGCTGAGGCACAGAAGATAAAGGGATACAAAAGTGGGATTCTCTACTTTTGTGTGAACTGCTCTAGGCTACAGTGCATTTATGTCATCTGATGGCCCAGCCCACAGTATTACAGACCACAGTCATGGAAGTATAGGAAAATGTGAAGGCAAAGAAACAGAAAGGGTACTGTGAGGAGCTGACAAGAAACTGCTGATGATTCATTTGTCTGTGCTATACAGGTGATTTCAATGAAAGCCCAAATATCTGGACTTTAAGGAGTGGTACCCTCTTGAGCTGGAGGATAGAGCCAAAATAGTGCAAATACACACTTCTTCGTGCAGAGCTTCCAGGAAAAATCCTGGTATTACTACTCTGTGCATTCCTCTTTTTATAGAAAATTATTAAAGGAGCAAAGAGGCTTCCAGCTGCATTAATAATCCTCTTGGTGGCATTTTGGGATTGGCCAAGGTAAATACTCTCTTTCAAGTTACTTTTCATTCCTAAAAGATACATTTTGTTATTCAACCTTTCAAGGAGGATGAATCTGTAATTACAGAGGAACAGAAGATAGCTTTAGGGAGAAGGTAGACAGACGCCTTAAACTTATTTCTTGAGTGTGTTTTTTAGGTGAAGCTACCTCCTTAATAATTTGAAAAAGCTTGTAATTCTCCTTTATAGGAGCTACCTGCCACCAGCCCTGAAACCAGAAGGTGAGTGCTGCAGTTTGACCTTCTTTCTGCTCTTTTATCCAGGTTGTGCACTCCTCCTTAACACCAGCAAAGTACCAGCAATAGCAAACACTGTCATGACCAGCACTGCATTTCCAGCTCCTTTGAGGAATTCCCCCTGCAAGGCAAGTCTCAATGTTCTCTCCTTTTTTTGTAATTTATAGAAGTTTTCTTGTCTGTCTGATGCTGGTTTTCAAATACAGGCACTAGGTCAGTAGCACAGCAACCACTTTCTCTAAATGGTTTATCTCTAGTGGGTTATCTATAAAATATACTAATTTAATGCTACTGTGTACAGGGGAAAGATATGTTCAGATGCTTGAGCTGCCACAAAATGTGCTCTGAAAAGCTTGGAACATTTTGTCCTCATTATGGGGCCTCACTTTATGTGTTGCATCTTCATAATTAGGTGTATGTGCTGTAAAGGTAGGGCAGCCAGTATTACATAAATGCAAAGAGGAAGAAGCATACTGCAAGAACAAGCAATATATTTGCAAGATTCAAGATAAAACGGGCTTTATGACAGCCCCTGAGCTGCTCAGAAAATACAATGCATGCTTTCTTTATCTGGGATTTATGCTGCCAGATCTTCATCATGGTACATCTCAAGCCTACAAGTATACCACAGTTTAGGCCCAGCTGGCATCTGCTCCTCATAGTGCCCCCCCCTCCCCACCTTCACCCCCCAAACACACACTGTGGGATAGGGAGAAGAAAATCCAACTAAAAGGTCAAAACAGACTCAACTTGGGGAAAAAAAAAATCAATTAATCAGAACAGGAGAAAGGTGTGGTCTTATTTTCTCTTAAATACCTCCCCCTCACACCCTCCCTTCTTCCTGGGGCCAAATTACTTCACTCTTGCCTCCCCCCCCAGCAGGGGACAGGGGGAGGGGAGTATTAGGTCAGTTCACCACGCGTTGATTCTGCCACCCCTCCTCCTCAGAGGGAGGACTCCTCACAGCTATCCCCCCACTCCGAAGTCGACTCCCTCTCATGGGAGAGAATCCTTCATGAACCTCACCAACGAGTCCGTTCCATGAGGTGCAGGCCTTAAGAAACAGACTGCTCCAGCACGGGCTTCCCATAGATCCACAGCCTACTACAGAACAGTCACCTTCCCTGGCATGGAGTCCCCTATGTCTGCAGTTCCACATGTGCCCCACCATGATTCTCCATGGCTGCAGATCCATGTCTTCCCCACCATGGTCCTTCACAGGCTTCTCCACGGGCTGCAGGGAAATCTCTGCTTGGGCACCTCCTCCCTCTCCTTCCTCAAAGACCTTGATATCTCTGCTCTAGCACTGCTTTCACTGCTCCTTCTCATCTCCCTGCAGGTCTTTTTACAGTTTGTATTTTCCACTTCTTGGATACATTTCTTGCAGATGTCAATCCACCTTTGCTGATCTTCTCCATCTTGGCCAAAGGTGGGGAAAGACCTGGAGCTGGGGGTAGCTTCCAGCAGCTTCTCACAGGAGCCACCCCTGTGTCCCACCTCCACTACTGAAACACCTCTGCACTAACCCCAAAACCCAGTCCTCAAGTAAGCCTTGTTCATAGGTGCACTGAAGTTAACACCAGTAGAGACAAAGTCATGTAGAATGGAAACATGTTCTTATTAAAGCAGAGAAATTGTTAACAATCATAAGACATCAGCTCAAGCAAGTGTATCAAAGTTTGCCAACCCTATACAAATGGCTGTCATTTCTGAGGCTGTTGTACTTAGCCATTAAACTGCAGATTACAGAAAGATGACCTATCTTCATCTTTTTACTCTAGTCTGTAGCTTCACAAATTATTTTCTCAGTGATAGGGTTTATGGATTTAGGACTTAATTTATTGATTTAAGGTTTAATGATGCATTAGGAAGTTCTCTGGAATTAAAGTACTTAGAAGATGGTGTTTCAAGTCGAAGATGCCTTTCAAGTTTAGTTTGGTTCACTTCTGTTGAATATTTCAGTTCATATAGCAAAATGCATCTGTTTTACTCTCTAGATAAATTCATGTCCTTCTTCTTTAGAAAATACATTCTACTGTGGTTTTTCTTCCTTTCTGTGACAAAGGCATATGTAGGTTCTTAATATTTTAAGATATTGTTCTGCTATGGACCAACAAGAGCAAGCATTTTTCATAATCAACCTGACACAGGAATCAGAGTGAACAAAGTGAATGATTTCTCAATATGTGTATTTTTTTTTCTTGTGTATAGAACAATATAGAATAATTAAACTTGCTTGGGGGGGAAGGTGCCATGTATTTCACCTGCTTACATGCCATCCCACCTGTCACTCCTCTTGGCACTTAAAGGCATCTTAACACATCCAGCACTGTAGCTGTTGGTAGTAAAGAGTGAAGGAGTTTGGCAAGGCTCTTATCTCTTGCCTTTTCATATAGTATAAAAGCTTCTCTTCTCAATGAGCCCCTGGTGGTTTCAAATTCTATTTTACTGGAACAATCTCTGCAAGCAAAATAATTTAATTTCACTTTTCAGCACAATGAAAGAAGAGAAAGGATAGATTCCCCCGCCATGCACTTACTCCTCCAATGGGTGCCAACAAACTTACAGTAAAATTATAGTCAGAAAAGAGGCTGTGAAAATACCATAATGCTCTCCTGTATTTATTCACCCTCAGTCACTTTCCAATTGAACTGATTGAAGTTCAGACACTGAAAGATGAGTTTTCTTCTATCTATCACTGCTCACAACTCCACCTGATGTGTCACAGCCAGGACAGATTCTCTGGCAACTGAAATCCCATTGACAAAACTCACTCCTGATTCATGTGGCAAGGGCATCTCAGCAGGTGTGTGCAAATTAGACCCATTTATTCTTCCACAGTCAGAGCAAGCCATAAACCTCCTCTTGTATTTGATCCAGCTCACATGTTCCTTTAGATATCTGCTTGTTCTCCTTACATAGAGGCTAGCTGTAGCAGCTGATTCCAGTACATCAGAGATTTGGCTCAGCCTCACATCCTTCTCCAAGATATATTAATGATGGAGGCTGTCCTTAAGCCTGTAATTTAACATCCTTCCTCCTTCTTGTATGTCCTATCTGCCCCAGTACCAACATGCCTAGCTAAACTGGAGATGGGACAGAATGTACTGCCCTGGCTTGCTCAGCTTTCACCTCTGCTCTGTGTGCAGGACTTAATCAAAGGCTTGCATATTCTGGAAGCTCTGAAAGCCAGCGGACAACCCTAATTTGCTGATGATATTGACTCCTCTCCCTGCTTTGTGGATGGTCTGGGGCACTACTAGGCAAGCTCTTTACTGAAGCTACTATTTTTTCCCATTATCCCTTAAATTGCTTTTGTTTTATCCAGTCATGTGTAGACAGTTACACCCACCATAGCAGATCCTGGCACCCTGCTTTTTAGCCTGAGGCGTACATAGGAACTACAGTGTCAGGGGTCTACCTGCTGCACTGTTATTTACCAAGCTGAAGGATTCTGGGCTTTGTCCAGAATGTCCTTGGAACCAAGACCCGATGCTGATAAAGCAGCAGTTAAGCAGTCTGTGGTGGATGCCAGCCACAAAGTTTGCTAATGCTTCAGGCTTGTTTGTACCCCTCAGCCTGTCTGTTTAATCTTCCACTGTAACAGACTGCCAATGGAGACAACTGAACAGTCTCAGAAAATGACTGATAATGCACTTAGAGACTCCAGGCCTCTCAGTATTACCTCTTAGTGCAGGACAAGTGTGACCCTCCCTCTTGATGCTCTCCCCATCTTGAAAGTGGTCACCAGGAGTGTGCTGGGCTGCTTGCAGACTGTGCTGCTCTGTGGTTTCCCATGCTCTGTGCGAGGCTCCTCATTAACCTGAAAAAGGGAAAAATCTGCCTGACCTGCTCTGTACTGCCTCACATGCATTGAATGATGAGAAGAGAGTAAAAATGGATGCAGGAGATGCAGTAACAAACACAGGCTGTATTTTTCCACGCATGTTTGAGATTGGTCCTAATCTGCCTCACACTTTGTGTATAGCTTTGTATTACACTTTTTTCCTGTTTGTTTTAGGCAGCTTTATTTTTTCATTTTCTTTGTTCTTCAGTGCTTTTGGCAGGTCAGAGTGCTCAGCTTGTGATGCTTCCCTTTGTTCTTGGTTCAGTTAGGTCTTCTTTCTGTTTTTTTACTAAATCTTGCTTAGAGTATCCTGGCTTCAAAGAATCTCTGTTGTTTGCAGTCCTGACAGTCTTCATTATCTTTTAATGTTGCATATTAGGTAGAGTCCTTTGCTGATTTATCCATTAACTGTGTGTTTAAAACACGGCATATGTGGTAGAGAGAAACCATGGCACTTCTAAATCTTGGGAGAATGCAGGAAGTAATACACATAGTCTATGAGGAGATGCTCCACTATGCAGAAGTAGCCAGAAAAGGGAAGACACAAAAAGAAGCTTATGAAATGCTACAGAAATCAAACTGAGTCACAGTAATCAAGAGTGGAAATCTTTTAACACACGTGTAAAAATTCCTTGCAAACAAAGCCTGTGTACTTCAGCATAGGAATATACATACAGAATGAAAAACCAATCCAAACAGTGGGCTGATTTAAAGGCAGAATTTATAGAGCTTGAGCAATAAAACACAGCATTATCCAACCCTTCACGTCATGATTTCCCCTTCTCTGAGTGGGAATCACTTGGCTTCCACAAGGATGAAAGGGCAAAGAGGATTAGGGGGTAGTTAGACATTTTCTCATTTTGAAAATTGACTGTTTCTTCTTTCTGAAAGCCACTGCAGATACATGAGAAGTCTTGAGACTGGGTTTTAGAAAGACTATGTGTCACAGTTTAATGCTGGGACAGCAATCAGCTGAATGACAGATGCTTTCTATTAACCCCCCTCCTCTCCCTGGTAAAGAAAGGAGAGAGAATAAGGGAGAAATTTATAGGCTGGAAACTAAACTACACAGCTTTAATGAAAACAGTAATGATAAAAAAAGGGAAAATTGTTAAATATATACAAATATACACAAAACAATACCGCATTCCTACTCCCTCCCCCCCCAGTAACACATCACCACCAAAGCTGCAGGGCAGACCTGGAAAAGTCCCAGGCTGAGTTGCTGGAGTCAGCAGCAGTTGGGAGCTGGAGGCAGGAACACACAGATTCAGGCTGGCACAGATTGGGACCACAGGCAGATAAATGAAGTGAATCCTCCCAGGATGTCAAAGAAGACAGCAGGAAGAAAGGGGTTTGACCCTCATGATCCCCCAAATTTGTACCGAGTGTGACATGTATGGGATGGAATACTCCATTTGGTCAATTTTGGTCATTTATCTTGTCCTCTCCTCCCTAAAGGAGGATCGAAGGTGTGACCTCTTTACTCCCTTTCTCTTTCCAGAGCATAAGGTATTCCTCAGAACTGAGCAGTGGCCTTGGTTCTGGATAGCATTCTCTGGCTGTAACTGTAAACAATGCGGATTATCACTCCAAGAAGCAGGCACTGACTGAGAAACTGGCTGCTAATTTCAGCAAGTGCAGCTACTTAGAAGCGACTTAACTGAAAGAAAATTACAAGATGGAATATTAGTTCTGTCCTGGCCTAAACCAGGACACTGTGCTTTGCTCAGCACAAAGGAATCTCTGATAGACCTTAGTATTCTATATCTGAGAAGTAAAGGCCATGCAGGCAGTTTTGGGGTAGACTATAATAGAGAAGGAGAATAAAAACAGAGGTGGTGTTGCCTGGATGGTGATGGACTTGAAATTAGCCTTAGGTGTTATTGCATGCATCCTCAAAAGAAGGTGACTTGTTTCAAGAGGGACTACATTGTGATTTGGAGCCAGGTTATTTAGATTTTCTTTTAGATTTTAGATAAAATCACTTTAAAGTGATTTTACAAAAATAAACATAAGTAAGAAATAGTGTGAAAATAAATAGCTTGTATTTCATATGAAGAGATTCTTATGCTATCTCATGCCTGCCTAGGTGTTTTAAAGCTATGTGATCAGATGAGTTTATGATATAATTTTATTATTTAAGTAAGGTTTTAGCATGCACATTTGACTCTTCAGAAACAACAGAAGTGCAAGCAGACTGCATGATAAACTGATCATGCCTAGTTGTTGATCTGGCCAAAGAACAGGAAGACCTTTTGGTCACCTTTCTTGTTCATAAGAGTCCAACTCTAAATTGCTGAGCAGTCCTAATAGATGTCTTTGCTTGCGTTGTTGTTTGCAACCATTTCTCATTTCTAGTAAGAAAATATTGCCAATGTGATAAACTTCATGCCTCAAATGTAGCTCATATTCAAGTACAAACCTTGACAAAGCTGTCTGCAGCTATTTTCTAATTCTGTGTAAACTACATTCCAACTTGCAAATTTTGTTGTTATTAAATGATGAGGTGTTTTCCAAGCTCCCTTAATTCCTGACCTACATTTAATAGATCAGTGCATTGACATCTGAAAACATCTACTGTTTCCTGTCTTCCTTACTTCTTCCTGAAGAAGACCTAAGACAAGAGCTATGTTTTTCAGAAAAATTAGTGTGCGTTTGAAAAAATCCACATTTTCTGGTGAGGAACAGTTTGAGCCATTTATTTGAGTAAATATTATGTTATTGTTAAGGATCAGGGTTTTTTGTTCTTGGACTAATTGGCTGTCCTGTTTGTCAGTTCAGCAATTCCACAAATGCAGAGGCCAAGGTGATTCTCAGAAGGCATCTTTGCAGATGGTATTTGCAGTACGGCGCATGTGGCCATCTGACTCAAGTTTTTCCTCAATACACTACGTGTTTCTCATAAGCTCTCTCTCCCTTTAATTTTCCCCAAATCAATTTAGAGCATTTAATTTACTGAGTGTGTGGGTTTACATGTGAGCAGCTAATTGCCAGCTACAGTGGGTTTTAAAGCTGGAAAGCAAGGTGTCATTGAGCCAATGTCTACATGCAATGCTTAATTAATTTCTCAGTGATGCTTCTAGTTTCTGAATATTTTATTGCTGGTTTAACACAGAGGGAGATGTTTGGTATAGCATGTTAGGTGTATGCCACAAACAGCCCAGATTCAGTGTTTTCCAAATCTGCCACTGCACTACTTACAGGACTCATCATGTATGTAGCACCATCTGCCATTATTGATGGCATATTCTGTAGAATGAGTGCCAGCCCCATTTGGAAGTCTTTATGATGGCATCCAGCTCATCATCTGCTCTGGTTGACTTTAGCAGGTGTGAAAAAAACAGGACTGCCCTGCTATGAAGCTTAGAAACCATGGAAATCTGAGCCAAAAATACCCATTTGGAGACAGTGCCAGTCAATTCACTGGAGCCAGGTCATTAGGGTTGGCATATTGCACTTTGCCAGCCAGCTGATCTCCCACATCTAATGCCAACTACGTCTTTCCTACAAACAGCTGACATGTGTACAAAGGCATCTAATCCAACCATCAATTGCTTCAGCTTTTGCTCTAGTGTTATGTTAATAGCTATCAAAGGCTTACTCTTTTCTCACTTCTGATCTTGTAGGTATTGCCTCTTACTGCCTGGCAGCTCTTCAGAAGAGAGAGAGGTCTGAAAGGTCCTGTACAATAGGAGCTTCAGGGCTTTGCCTCTCAAATATTGAAGTTGCTCCAACTTACCTGTATGAGAATTTTCACATAGTACACCATGGTGGAGTTGGAATAGGGTCCTAAAAGTGCTTCACATGTGGACTGTCAGTAAGAGTTGTTCTCCCAATAGGAGAACAACTATAGGTTGAGTGCTTTAAGTCTCCACTGGCATTCCTAAGTTGTTAAAAATAAAACAAACAAAATTTAAATCTTGACTGTATTTCTCAAAGGAAATTACCTAAGTGGGTCTGAAAGGTATTCTAATGTATTTGAGGGAGAGCAGCCTTCTCTGTAATTTCAGTATTTGCATTTCTTAGGCACTTGAAGGTGTAAAATGCCCAACGGGTTATTTCATCTTGATTGTCCATTGACATTAAGACCATGTATGCAGCCGTGCATATGTCATGTCTGAAGGCATCATCCTCTGACACCATAAACCTTTGGCAGCAGTGTCTTCCATGGCTGTTGGTTCTGGTGAACTTGTGGGCATGAACTCAGCCATCCCTCAGCTGCTTCCCTGGCCATCTCTTTGTATCGTATCAGAAGCAGTTCTTCTCAGTCCTCATCAGCTGTGTTTTTTCACTCCGTTGCCTGCAAGGTGAAAAACCTGACAATTCATCCTATGGTTTCCATTTTCTGACATTATGGAAAAGGACTTGGGACTCCACAAGTTCTTTCCTGGAGTTGGGGTGAGAATGAGCTGGTAGTCAGACTTGAAAAGTGGTATGTCCCTGGAAGTGTTGTGGTCTGGTGTTGATGTAAGGGTTAATATAAAATGCCCGCTAGTAATTGTCTGGGGGTCATACTGACCTGTTAGAAGCTAACATAGAATGCTTGTTTAATAGAAACTAAGTAATTGAGAAACAATACCAACACTTCTGTCCTTTTGAGCCCTAATTCAACTTGTCTGACAAGACACGCTTTTATCATGAGACAGGAGCAGCAAGCAAAATCTAGCAGTTTTGTTTTATGCTAAGAAATGGATATGAATGTTCTATGCTATCAAAGCAAGAAAGTAATGTTATCAGGTATTCCTGTATAAAACATATATTTAATTCCTAGCCTCCCAACTTAGTTGTTGGCTTTGAAGTGTATAAAAACTAGAGGGCTACTTTTTTACATTCATGGGTGCTAGATACACTGCTGGACACATTCTTGTGTCCAAAAATTCAGTGTTAATGTAACTTCAGCAAACTCATTCGTTCAGCAACTTCACCTCTGCTGGTTATTGAGATGACACCCAGCTCCTGCATGCAATACATATGTGTATTTTAATTATGTTCTTTATCAACAAAGAGCTAGCTCTTCTTGCCAAGAAAATCAGAAGACTATATTAATACAATATGGATTCTGAGACTAGCCTGATGTGGAAGGGATTGTTTTTCTTTTCATACAAAAATGAAGGAAAAATCATAAAATGAGAACTAGATGAAATAATTTTGCATAGGGGATAAATACATAGCAATGGACTCAATTACATTAAAAGTAACAAAAAATGTTAGAAAACAGATTCCCTAAGGTATTTTAATTAATCAAAATCCTCATTATTACTGAAGTTGAATTGGAAATTCTGTAGAAACTTGGAAGGAGGCAAAGACAAAATTGATTTTTGAAAAGAGTATCTGGGGGATGAGGATGTGATTACTAGTGAATTGAGGGGTTTGTGATTAGAAAACAAAAGTGAAAGAAGAGTTGGACATTTTTTAACTTTTGCATAATGTCTGTGATGTTTAATCTCATATGTCCTCTTTCTTCTAGCTACGAATGTCATGGCTCATCCGTGGTGTCTTGCTGGGAAATATCTCTCTTGTGCTGGTCGAGAACAAAACAGGAAAAGAACAGAGACAGACTTTCTGGCATTCAGATAACAGCGAAACTTCGGGAATATGGCAGTGGATGATCTTGCCTCTCCCAGATATACTGGATAGGTATGAATCTCCTCATCATCATCCTTCATAGTGATCAGTCATTTCATCACTAGCTACCTGGCAATGAAAATGGCCTACATCACTCATAGAAGAGGTTCCTCAGGGAGAGGAAGCACTGTGTCTCTGGGAGGTATCTTTTGTTACAGGTGGGGAATGAAAACAACTGAATAATTAGAGAAAAGCTCCAATCCTGAGTGGTGGTCTTGGTTCAAAAACTGGGTCACTGTGTGGTCTACAGCAAAGTGCTTAAAATTATGTCTCTGCATTTTATTGACTGGAAATAATAATTCCCCGCGCATGCTGTTCCATGTAGCATGTTTGATCTTTTTGTGTGGTTTGCTAGAGTTGCACGTGAGCTCCACAGTTACATTTTTTTCTGGGTACCAAAGTCTGCAGTGTTTAACATAGCTCTACCTGAGGATGAGGTGGGAGAATAACCTGCTAAAAATCAGACAAGGATGCATCTGAACACCTATACATTACCTGCAGCAAGCAGCTCAGCCCAAAAAAGGGCTGTCTCAGTTACGACTGTATTCTGTCTCCAAGCATAGGGGGTTTATCTGGTAGCATATGTTTAATCTGGTAGAATATGCTTATTTAAAGAGTGTTGGTTTAGCTGCTGTGTACAAGTCAGCTTTAAGGAAATACTCTGTTTTTCATTGTTTACTTTTTGGAAATGTTCTGGCTTATGCTGTTTATTGAGAAGATACAAACATATTTCTCCTCCAGCTGCCCTGGCCCTTAGGCTATAAGATGCATCTGCAGTTAGTGGAATGAACAATGTGTCCTTTGTCTTTTTGGAAATCTGTGCCCTAGAAATAATGGATTTCATTAAGGGATAATTTGCCTCATAAGACATTTGAACAAACGTATGAATATGTCTCTCATTTTGCTGGCTCTTGGGGATGCATGTAGGCTGCAAATACAACCAGGACACCGCTAATGCTTTGGTCTTGAATGTATAATTAATGTGTGTGTGTAAAGATTTTAAAAATGTTAGCATTATGTTTACTGTGCTGTCACTGCTGAAGCACCATTTGGTAAAATACCTTGTTGCTTCATTCCATTTGGCTGTTTCCTTTGAAGAATGGCATACTTTGCCATTATTACTTACGTGATTTATTTTCTAATGGTGCCAGGGTAATGTTTTGTACCTGAATTATTCTGTACTACTGCTTTCTGTGAAATTTTCTCTAGTTGCATAGTCAGACAGAAAACACTTTGATCTCGGGAGCCAGGCTAGCAGCAGGTCACGTGGAATCACAGATCCAACTGATACATGATGCTGACTCTTACGCATAATGAGCTGATACCTTTACTTCTCTATGTCTTACAGAGAAGGACAGCTGGGTTCACTGCAGGGAGGGAGTTTCTTGGAGCTTAAGATAGGAAGGGAAAACTTCAAAGTTTAGTAATTTCTTGAAAAGTTTTCTTACTTATTCCCAGGAAGTTCACTACTTTAATGATTTTTTTTTATTATTTTTTTTTTTCTAAGATTGGTTTAGTTGAAACCAGTCCTTCTTGGGAAGGAAGTAATCTCCAGTGAGACCTGGAAATACTGCAGGCATCTTTCTCAGTGTCTTGAAACCTATTTCTGAGGAAATCTGGACTGATACACAAATGAGGAAGGAAGTCTCTGCAAGTATACAACAAAATGGTAGTGGACAGACTGTAGTATTTATACTTTCGAGATAAATGACAGTTCTGTAATAGTATTTAATTGATGATAACACAATGCTGGTGCTGCTGAAAGCTTGCTGTGTCTGTCTTTTTCTAATTAGTTCTGATATGGGAGCACCAGCTGTGAGGGTCTGTGTTAGAAGCATGATATTATAGATATTCCTACAGAAGGAGCTGAAACTTTAAGTCACCTCCCAGAAGTTCTTGAATAAAGCATACCAGTGTACTAGTTCCACACAAAATTAGACATTCCATTGTGATTGGGAATCTGAATGGAAATCTCATTAATAACAAGATAACATGCATTAAACTGCTCAAAGCACGCTTGTTGAAAAGCTGCTTAACCATTATTTCCATGTTTGGCTTACAGCACTTCAAAGAATCATTAGAAAGGCTTCCAAGAAATCAGATCAGCTTTATCTTTAAAAACAGAGCTTTAAAAAATATTTATATTCCTCAGGCTGTTGGGAGAAATTATATTTTGTCAGATTATCACAGAACATTTCAGGTGATTTGTCAGGAACAGAAAGTAGGGGGAGGTATAACAAAGATGCTAAGTTGGGACTGAGTGATGTTAGTTGGATTTCTGGCACTGTGTTAGCCTGGACAACCCTAGGCATATACTTAATTTCTAAAAGTATGATGAGGAAAGGATTGTCTTCTTCCCTCCCATATGATCCTTAGGAAAGCATCCAGTTGAAACTTCACCGTGTGCAAGATCTTCCCTTTTCTGTGTGGACTTTAAGGAGGCTGAAGTCCTGGCTTTTTACAGCTGCCTAAAGTCATTCTTTTCCTGGAAGGTGTGGGCAAAACAGTCTTTACAGTTGGCACATGTGGTGTAGAGGTTAATAGAGCTGTAACCCAGTTATAAATTATCAGTATCTTCTAGGGGGTGGGGGGAAGAAGAGCAAAGGGCCTTTGCTCTTGGGGTGAAGGATATGCCATCAAAGCAGCTACAAAGAAGCCAGTTGTAGGCAAGAGCTCCTTGAACTCTGCAAGGAGCAGATTGTGTTTACCAGAGACAGAAGGCAAAGTCTTCAGACATGTCATATTTTAACTTGCCACTTAAATACACTCGACAGTAACTAATAATGCTTACTATACCTCGTTTGGCCCCCATGGAGCCACCTACCCATCCCTGAAGGACACATTATCTGCAAATCTGGTAATCTGCACAGATTAGTGAAAGCTATGGAATTGTTCATTTTTACTTACTGGAATTTACACATTAATGCAGTATTAAGGTATTGGGATTAAAAGTAGTGTGGAGAACTGTGTTATTGTCTTGTTGTTTTGTTTTGGGGGTTTTTTGTGTGAAAATTACTATTTGTTTTCCCATTTTAAGTGATGAGCCTGTTGAGAATTGTTCTTCTTTAACTTCACAGAAATGCGAGTAGGAAAGCTCTGTTGTAGTTGATTTGGCTTGCTTTTTTTCCCTACATTTGTTTTTAGTATGTAAACGTGAGTTTAAATTTCAATAATGGTCATGCGATTGTGACAGCAAGAGCAAACAGATGCCTGATGTAATTGAAGATGAGTGATTTGTGTAGCCAATAATGAGACATTCTTTTAGCTTAACAATATGATTAAGGTGTATCATGTAGGTAAATCACAAGCACATGTAACAAAGTAATTCTCTGGAGCTCTTTGTAGGCTGATGCTTAATATAACCAACCTGCCTAGCAACTGTTTTTTCTAGGAAGTGTAAAAGGTGGAAAAGGATTAGCTCTAATAAGGTGAAGCCTGGCTGGAAAATTAATGCTTTAACAAGCCAATTCTAATTCTCTTTATTTCTGCTCCCTCGATGAAGCTGAGGTCAGCCATGTGGAATAATATGTAGACAACATGTTCCGTGGGTCCATCTACCACATGGCTGGCACTGCCTGGGAAGTGGACTCTGCATAAGCCAGATCATGTCTTTTAAGGCCTGTATTCTCTACTTAATCTGTCTGTTTCTTTAAATATTTCATTGTAATTTCTGTGAGAGGAGCATTTTTACAAATGGCATGTATAAATAGCAATCTGTCCAAACTCAGTACAGTCTTCTGGTAGAAGAAGATTGTATAGAAATATAAAAGGAATATAAATATGTCTACTGATTAAGAAGGTTCCTTGGCATCCTTCCTTTTTAAGTGTATTTTTTTGCCATTACAAAGTCTAGTTTTGTAGCCAGTCTTAAGTAGTAATGACCAGGTAGTGGAAGGGGTATAGAGACGAGGTGGTTACTTGGGGTCCCTAGAAACTAAATTGATAGTCATAAAAAAATTTAGCAGCGCCATTTGCATTGTCAATGATAGCAAAACTAGGTTTTGCACTTTTAATAGGGCAACACATTGAGAAAGTTAAAAACAATTTTCTCTTGGTCCCATTGTGCTCAGAATGCTTTAAATTTTTTTTCTTTCTGATGACCTCCTGAACACCAACAGAGGAATTTTACTGTGTTGGAAGAGAAAAATGTGACTTACCTGAAAGTCTAGGTCTGTATGTGACCTTCTGGAGGAAGATAACAAAGTCTACAACCTTAAGTTATCCCAGAAGGGTATATTCTGTTGCAGCAAGTCAAAATTCATGTCCAGGTTATTATACTTTCTTTCTTCAAACTGGCTTCTCTACCTATTTGAGTCCTTCTGTCTCTCTGGATTTTTATGGACCACATTGGTGCTCATCGTTTTTTTGTCTGCATATCAAAGTGGGATCCTCTTTCAGTCCTTGGGAGTGAGACACTTCATTCTGTCAGGCTACTTCTAATCGTAAGAGCAGCTCTAATCATAATGGCAGCTAAAGCAGCTGGGGAACCTCCAGTTCACTGCTGCAGTAAAAAGAGCAGTAAAAAGAAGTTGTCTCATAGTCATACAGTTCTGCTGCATTTTTAGCAGTTGTGGCTAAGCACCCTTCATTTCTAATAATTTGTTCTTGCATTGCTCTCTCTCTCCCTCACACTGCTTTCAGATTTTTCTTTTCTAATAAGTTTCTAGGCATCAGGTCTCCCATCAAGGAAATAAAAGGTTTTGTCAGCCTTCTGTACCCAGAGACCTGTTTGTCTGCTGTTATTCCTGAACTTTTTTTCCATTCTGCTGTGAAGAAACAGGGACCCTCCACGAGCTAGACATTTGTCTCCCTACTCATTACCACTTATGTATTTGTGGTCACATCTACACCCAGAACTCTTTATTCTTTCTGTTGCCCCAATGTGGTCCTATATTACTTGGTTAAAAGAAGAATGAGGCTTTTCTGCTCTGTAGCATTAACTATCCTGATGCCATCTGAAATGAAGTTACTCTGCTGATGGTTGTTCTGTTCATCTGGAAAAGGGGGTTTAGTGACAGTGTGTGAAGAGCACCTGTGACAGATTTTGTACGTGTATGTATTCAGCATGGTTGCCTTTAATAACACCTTTGAATCTCAACCTTTATTACTGGCTATTAGGTAACTTCCTGTGTAGCAGTTCTGTCACCCTAACTGAGTTTGGTTAACATGCTTATATTTCTCCACATAGTCTCATTCCACCTAAGTATGTCATTTATCCCAAAAAGTAAGTATTCCTTTGTGAAGTGAGCTAACAATGAATTTGTAACAAAGAAGTTAATGGCAATCTGGGTGTAATAAGGGTTAGTGACCTGAAACTTCTCTGTTCTCTGAGTACCTTGGTCTCTAGCAGGTTCAGCCATAATTATTTTAGCTAGGTAGAGGGACAAATCAGTTCCATCAGAGGCAAAATTTCACAGGTTATGAAATGGAATCTGTACGTACAGGCATGCTGTGATCGTGTCCCTGCATGGGGCATTGACTACAAAGGAGATTAACATTCAGTCTAAGTTAATCTCTGTCTTTATCATAAAAATAAAAAAATATATGATTATATGACTTTCTAAAATATGGCATAAAGACAGCTGTCTGAGTCCAGCTAATAGAAACCTGACCTGTCTGTATGAGCTGGGGACAAATTTTAGGTGGAATTAAGAGTTGTTACTGGAGGGAGGCAGCTGTACCTGAAGTATTTGCACAAAACCAGCTTTCTGAGGTCTTCAGTTCAAGGAGAATGTTTTTTATTTCCCTCCAAATAGAAAAGGATGTAGTACATCCAAAAGCTAACATTTCTGTCTGATGAAGATCTAAGGATAGGAGGCATGAGCAAAAGTTTGTCCTCATGGAGGCTAACCAGCGTAACTATAGGGGTATTTTCCTATTTTTAGTTCTCTATTTTCCTCTTTAAAAATTTGATGGGAACCGGTCTTCTGTTAGGATCAAGAAAAAAATAAGTAAGCAAAAAGAACCAACTGAATAGAAAATCTAGGATGTGATGAAGCTGAAATACTGATCACACTTAAACCCCAAGATGTAAAGATCCTGAGGAATGGGGAAGATTAAAGGCCAGAAGCTTTGTTGTTAGCCTGTTTCTGTCAGATTTAACCGAGTTGGGTTATGCTTCATTCTACCTTTCAAGGAGCTGTTCATCTGGATTCAGATTTCACAGATTTGGCCAAAGAAACAAATAAACAAGCTCATTTTTTATGTCTGCTGCCATTTCTTGTCTGTGACTGATATCTTTGACCAGAGGTTTTTGAATTTAAGTAAACTTGTGTCCTACAGACAGCTGAGCTCATGAGATTTGAATTAGAGCTTTTTTGTGCACCTAGTAAAGCATTTCCTATCTGTATCAAACAGATTTATTTTTTTTTCTCGGCTGGTACCCAGCCCTGGGGGATGTAACTTGTACTTCCCAATTGTCATACATCTAAGGAACTTTTGTTCTAGCTGTGCTCTTGAGGTCAAGTAGGACAAAGAAGAGACACATAGTAGCAGTTTCCACCAGTCTTCAAATAATTTTTTTTTTTTAATATCCAAGCCATTAAAGCCTTTTATAGCAGCCATGTTTTCAGTCCTGTGAAGAAATCAATTTTTCAAACAGATTTATCTGATAAGGGTTTGGATTCCATGTGAATAACTTTCTGGGAATTATTAAACTGGTTTTGCTGCTCCTATGTAATTGCCTTCAGGAATACTCTTTCATGGCCATCCACCATAGCATCCGTGCTTCCAGGGAATATATCTACACAGTGCTGTATCTGTGCTCTATAGGTGCCAGCTGAAGCACTGGATGTGCAGCCAGCATACCCCACTTTGATCTGTGCAAAAATAGCAGTGAGATGCTCGCACCTCCAGCATTTTACTGAGTCTCTGCAATAACATTCACTTCTGGTTTTTCAGTATCAGCTTTCACCAGAGTCAAAGGAGTTATTTCGTTAATTTCAAGGATCAAACAGAAATTAAAAAGAAAGGAGGGGACAATGGAACGAGAGTGAGTGTCTGGGGGTTTTTTCCTATCTCACTGATGTGTGACATTTCCAACTTCAGTTTTGATTAAATTTCCCTTAATTAGTCCATTAAGCTAAAATCACCAAAGCTAATAATTGACATGTTGGTTAACTGATGATCTTGTTTCAGTGGAATTTGAAAGACATCATATTTCTAAATTAATAGTGGCATTAATCTTGAGAAGAGAAAAAGATGAACTATTTGTTGCAGAAATGCTGGTCTCAAGAGATTTGTACTGAAGCTGCATTCATGTTAGAAAAAAAATCAGATTAATAGACAACCAGAGCAGCACTGATGGTCCTGACAGTGTTTGACATTCACAGGATTTTTCTATTTTGGTGGAACTTCTGTCATTTTTTTCCAGTTCTCCTGTGGGTAAAATCAACATGGCTGTTTCTTACTTGAACAAACTGTAAATAAAATGCAACCTATTGCATTCTTGTATGGGCACATTAGATTCCATTTCTACCTTATCACTTCCTGGAGGTTACAGCAACACACAACAGGGAGGGAGAGAGAAGCTTCTGCTGAGCTGTTGTCTGTAATTTACAGTAGGTCCTGGTCCTCCATAACACACCAGGCTGTTACCTGTGGTGGTACAGCACCTCTTTCACGTATGATTCAGTCCTCCCTGCTGCTGGCACAGTAACATACAGGAAAATGTAGATCAGAGCCCACTTTGACTGTGCAACAGCTTTTGTTTAAGACTCTTATGGCATGTCTTGAACTGAACAGCTTATGTTTATGCTAGAGTTTGTGATTTCATTTGAAGTGTTGTGAGATGTCAGCTGTGGAGCAAAGAGGGGGAGGAGTCAGGAGGAAGACGGACATTTTACTTGGAAATCAGCTTAACATCCAAGGGTTTTATGCTCCTTCTAGTTCTCCTAATCAGAGGAGAATTCTCCTCCAGTTCTCCACTCTGGGTTTCAGGCTAAGAACTAAGAACTGTAAGGCGTCTGGCAATGTCAGACTGCAGTTGCACTTTAGGTAGATTGGGAAGGCAAAAAATACACTTTTGTGATCTTCTGATTTGTTTGGATGGAGTTGCTAATTTTTGAGCTGATAGAGACTGATCATTTAGCAAGGAAAAATGTTTTGAATTTCCTTTGGTGCTAGGGATACTCTTTCTTCACCGTATTCACCGTTCTTTGTGTCAATCACCTGCTGTTTCTTAGCTGCTGTTGATGTCTTTAGAATATAAAAAGTGCATTTTAGAAAAGTCCCTTCATATGTCCAGCACATATCTCCAAGGAGCAAGAAATTTAGCATTGAAGTGTCTTTTTTTTTTTTTCCCCTGGTGAAATAAAACAAAACAAAACAAAAAAAAAGAGGGAGCATAGCTACCATATCAACTCCCTTCTGTTGTGAACAGACTGTGTTCTGTTCTAAACCCTCTACATCTTTCAGTGACTACCACAATCTTTCTCTGAAGTTTTGTGCTTTTGTCAGGTCAGCTTTTCTTACTGTGGACCCATCTGTAGCTTAGCAAGAACTCCAGTTGCAGAAGAAGACAACATCTCAATCTAGATAGCCTCAACAGACAAATATATCCTTGGGGTCTGTTTGAGCTTTTGCCAAACTTCAGTGTTATCACTGTGGTGAAAGCTGCACTGTATTTGAGAACAACATTGGAGTTGGTTATGCTTGTTGACAGAGTCATATGGCTGAAAAAGGCAAAACTCCCCTGGCAAATGTGCTGCATCTACATCCCGAAGTTAATGTACACACAAGCAGAGCAGCTTCACTTGAACTTTGTTTTGTGAGATTGATTAGTTGGTTAAGGAGAGGGTAGATTTTAAAAAACAGTAGGAGACAAGACTAATGTAAGCATACTGATAGCAGATGAAAAGCTGAGAGAAAATATTTTAGACCCAGTCTCTGAGAATAAAAAAACTCAAAAATACTCAGTTCTGTCATCAGATTCTCATCTAACCTGGAACACCTGCAAGAATTCACATTCTGGCTAAGCCCTTTTATATAAAAGCTAGAGCTGGAACCAACAGCCATAGATCTGTATTAAAGTGACCCATGAATTGTTTAACTTCTGCTGGTGTAAAGCATCACAACACAACAGAGAATGAGGTTTAAATAACATTTTGTATTCTCTTGCAACTTATTTTACAGCATATGGTAGTTTCATGGTTTTATAGTCTTAATGCAACCTCTCAGCATTGCATCTTGTTTCTGAGCCATGATTAGCTGCTTTGAGAAATTGTTCTCCTTCCTAAGCAGAGTATTATGGTTTCATATGGCAGATATGCATCAGGAGAACATGAACTTATTAAGCTAAGAGAAAAGTGGTAATGCACCAAATTAATGTCTGGTCAATATACTATCAGATTTGAGTATTTGATTGTGGGTTTTTTTTTTCTCTTTCCATTGACTTGTAATATCACTGAGGGTGAATTTACAGTGATCTTTCTTCTGGTAATGTAGGAGGGGCAGAAATTCCTGGCAAAAGCCAGCTGAGAATGTGAAAGTGGTTTAAGACAAATCTGGTCAGCTTCTACAAAGAGAAAATGCGTTCTGCTCTTCCTGTGTAGTACCCAGTGTCTGTTCCTCTCTTTTGGGACTGCTAGGACCGTTTCACCTATTTTGCCACCTAGAGGTTGGATCTAAATTTGTTTCAGCCTTTGACTGCAATTCGTTTTAGAAACTTCAAATTACTTCAGGAGCCCCCAGCATCCTTATTTTTCTTAACACTTTAAATTCCTTGTGAGAATAAAGCACTTAGGTGTTTGATTATTTTGTGTGCCAGAAGTCATAAGAATTTATGTTCTGTCCTGACATGCACACACATACTTGCACCTGCTTCAGGTTGTACGCCTCTGGGGGAAGAGGGACTGTATTCTTTTTTCTCTCTACCTATATTCATGTATAGCTGTGCTCCTCAGTGTTCTTTGCTAGTTCGAGGTAAGGATAATTTCTGCGTCAACTTAATATTTTTATATAAGAAAAGCAAAGTTCTTTTCCCCCATTCTAAAACTGCTTTAATTGCAAAGAGCTCTGAGTTTTGTTTCTTTAAAATAGTTTAATCTCTGTTCTTCCTATCTTTGCAGGTTTTGGTTACAGATCATTGCTTCATGGGAAGAAGGATCTGATGCCATTATTGCTTTTGACAATGTCTCCCTTAGTCTGGACTGTTATTTAACAAGTAAGTTTTCCCTTTGTCTGCGAGTAACCTGTCTTTTATTTGCTATACAATTGAAATCTGGAAAGTCGCTGAAACTGTGGGGAAGGGACTGGGTGTTGTTATCTTCAAAAGAGTCTTGAAATGTGCAGGTATGTTTCTGAAATAACTGTGCTTAGATGGAGGAGACTATTCAAATAAAAACCTTGTTAGTGGAGCCGGTCAGTGAACAGGTTCAGAGTTTGGCAGTAAATGGGTATTACGACATATGGTGGGGGAGTGTCAGCTTCCAGGTGAGACAGTAGCATCACCTGTCCACCCAAGCTGATGCAAAAACTGAGCTGTGATTATAGAATTCCACACGACCTGGTTTGCTGTGTGACAGTTACCAGAATGAATGAGAGTTGGACTTTGACTAGGGAATGACAGGCATCCTGTGATTGACACTAGCTTTGCAATAACATTGGGTACAATAACCCAGTTGTATTGGAACCAAGTTATTTTGTTTGGAATGACATGCATTTAAGTCTGAATCAGAAACCAGGATCTCTTCACTCTCTCCAACTCTCGGTAAGAATTTGGATTGTGATTCAGACTTTATGATTGACTGGCCTCTAGAATATGCCCAATCTGTACCTCTGCCACCAGATTTCACCCCATTTAAGATTTTTATTGAACATTTGTGCCTGGCTCATATTTCTCAATCTCATGAAAGTGGATTTCTTAATTTGTTCAGTGACCTGTGACTCTATACCTCAAACCAACAACTTACAGAGGACTGGAGGACTGCTGCTTTCACAACATGAAACTTAAAGCTTGAGTTGGGCAGTAGAACTTAAGTGCGTTCTTTCATCTTGTAGGCTTGAAGATGCAACCTCTGTACCCCTGTAGAAAAGACTGAAAACCTTTAAAGCACATTATCATCCATCAGCAGTCAGGATGTTTCATCTGCTTTATGTTGTGTTAATTTGCATTGGCTTGGGCTATGAGTCTTTCCACTTACCCAGTGATACTGCTTGCTTTCCATGCCGAAATACAATGTAACTCAGGCTCCAGTATTCTCAACAGGTCCTAAAATTGGGCTGTAATTACAAAAAAAAAAAAAAAAAAAGCCTGTAATTAAAAATTAAAACTAGCCATTTGCTGCTCCCTAAAAGAGAAACTTTCTAGCAGTTGTTTGTATTACTTATTTCTGCTTTGTGTCTTCATTCACTTGATGGTTTGCCCACTACTCATTTCTGTTTATTTTTCTTTTGTCACAGTTCCCATAACAGCCATGAAAAGTCAATCTGCACTTTCCTTTTGATAGTGTTATATCCTGTGACTGAAGTCTGTTATATTCATCAAAGAAGTCTTCAGTTCTTAATTCGGCTTCAATTATGGATTACATATTGTCTCAGCCATCCTCAATGATAAACCAATCTGTGACTTCTTGTTTTCTAGTCAATGGAGAGAAGATATCTCAAAGAACCACTCTAGACTCAAGCAATTTGGTCACCAATAGAGGTGGCCAGAAGAAGTTTGGATGGGAACAAAAACTCCTGGGAAATCTCCAAACCAACACTGCCCCAATTTCTGGTTCAGCAGGTAACTGTCTGGTCTGAGAGGCATTTTCAGTCAAGAGAGATTTCAGTCATCTAGTACAGATTTTGGTGAGACATGGCCAAATACAGTAGTATGTTTCCTTTTTTTTTTTTTTTTTTTTCCACAAAGCCTTTGTTCAGAGCTTCTCCCAAGTCTCTTACAAACAAAACAAATCAAGCTCTGGAAAGCTATTTCATTTAGCTGTTAACTGTGACTTGGATTTTGATTGCAAGCTGGTGAAACAGAAGGAGCTGCCTCTTGAAGTAAAATGTGCATTTAAACTTTAAATCAGGTTTAAACCTTGTTGTTATGTCCGTTTAAAAATAGACAGAAATCAAAGTGAAGTGTCCAAACTGACAGACTCTAGTATGGGGGAACCTTAACACCTGTTTCTAGTTAGTATGGGCTTGGTTTGAAATAACATAGTTTTGCTTTTTCAGTAGTATTTTCATTGCCCATTTGAAATAGTACAGCATTGGACTTTGTTTTAAAAACATGATTTTTAATTAGTTAGAAATGTCAGTGTTCAGTGTTATTTCATTCTGCTCTGTCCCCCAGCTCCCCTTTCAAGCTTAACTGTAGTTACATGGGCCAAATAGATGCAAGATTTTCATTCTCACATCACTGTTTATCAAATGTTTGTCTCTTCCCACTCCCAGGCTTTCCCAGGAATTCACAATAACTGCTTTGAGCTCTACACATGCATTCCTATTTCAGTTTACTTCCTTCCCTCCTTGTCAGCGTCTCTTCTTATTTGATTCAGGTGGTCACAACCTCCAGCCTACCTGGGGAAGCAGAGTTTACGGTGAAAATGAGGACTGACCACAGGAGAGACAAGCCAAGCACTTGCTCTAACTGCCACCCTCAGCACTATGTGCAGCTGCTTCTCTCTTAGGACCAGCTAGTTGCCTGCCAATTTGAAATACCACCCCTCCTAAAGTAGAAAACAGGGATGTGGTTGGTATATGCCTCATTTAATTTGTCCATAAGAACAGGGATTTGTTCCTGCTGCCTTCTTCTCCTGGGTATCAGGTTGCCCAGGGAAATTGTGGGTGCCCCCTTCCTGGAAGTGTTCAAGGCCAGATTGGACCAGACTTTGACCAACTTGATATAGTGGGAAGTATCGCTCACCCATGCAGGAGGGTTGGAACTAGGTGATTTTCTAGGTCCCTGCCAACCAAAACCACTCTATGATTTTAGAAAGACTTCTTTGAGTGTGTTCTATTCTAGGTTTTCACTTTGGTGTTTGCAGTGTGCTGTTGGACTACTGCATGTTTAAATACTTCAACTATACTGTTAGCTCTGATACCAGCAGCAGCAGCAGTCTAGTCAGTGTGGTCAAAAGCTCCACACAGTCTTCAAAGCCTTCCTGAAAAGCTGGATGTGTTAGCCCACTCTGTGCTAGCATAGCTGGTGGTACCTGAATGCCCCTGTGAAGCATTTTTTGGCAGTTGAGGCTGATGATACAATCTTGGCCAACAGTGTACACCAAGTGGAGTTGATTGGTATTTTATGTGCTGAGTATCATACAGGAAAAAAAGTGCAGAAGCACTGACAGGAGTCTTAGAGTGAGATAGTAGGAATGAGCCCATAAGAGAGGATGCAGGACTGTATGAATCCGTGCTTCAGCTGTAGAAGTTGTGTCTAAGTTCTTTTGCAGATGTTGTATGTGAGCCTGGGCTGGTCAGGTTGGTGGAATTTCTAAAAAAGACCCTCATGTCCTCTTTACAAATCATTTGAAGTGTACCTTTTGATATCTGTATCCCTGTTTGCTGCCTGTAAGTGGGGCCACCTTTTGCTTTCAAGTACTGCTCTTAAGTCAGTGATCTTGTGGTAGGATCCATACTCAGGTGCAGATAAGGACTTCTGTCTGAATTTGCATAGCCACTTAGGTGGTGTCAATGCCTTAGTTCCCTAAGGCAGATGTACATTTCCTTCCAGGGTACCTGCTATTTTAGTAACACAATGGCCTGAAGTTGGAATGCAATGCTAAATGTAAAGTGGGTGTAGGTTTCTTCTGTAATTTTATTACTTCCTACTTCTCACTGAAATTATGGAACATCTTCTAGTTCTTCTGCTCCTTTCCTATTTGAGGAATTCCATTTAAAGAAATGCTTGGATAGTAGAAATAGTGGGAATCAGATTGCACAAGAGAAGGTCACCAGGTACTTTGAGCAATTCAAATAATTTGTTATGAACTTGGGGTGAAAATTCAACACAATTCCTGTGGTACCTATGTCAGCTTGCCTGATTTCTGGCCTTGATCCTTTGTCCTGTTCATGTTCTATGGGAAACTGTCTCCAGCCCTTGAAGTCTGAAATAAGTCCTACAGGAATTTTCTCTTTTTTGTACTCTTGATGTAGACAGGGCAGAAATCACGGAAGCTAAGATGTAGCTTCCAGTGGGAAGTCATTGCATTTCTGGGGGGGTCTCCACAGCACCAAATCACCCTCTTCCTTGGTGTGGCTGAGTCCCTGCTCTCAGTAGACACTACAGATACTTTGTTTGGTCCCTGGGATGTGCATTTTACTCAGCTTTAATCTTGTTTCTTTCTGCATCCTGTAATGCATTTAAGGAACCACAGGCTGATTCTGTCAAGGCCTTTACTTTGATGGCCATGTATTTACTGTTGTACAAGTGAACAAACAGCATCAGCAGCACCCTTAAGTCCCAAATACCATATTGACCAGTATGAGCTCAGACAAAAGTAATTACAGCTAATGTGATCTTTGGCTTATATGATGGATCACAGGCTATAATATTTCCTTCCTAAGAAATCATATTAAAACAACGAGCTGTGTTCCTATAGCTGAGAAGACAACAGGACAATGAAAGAGTCCTCAAGCCAGCTCAACCTACACAGCAGGAAGTACAATGTGAAAGACAGGTGCCACTTTGTTTATGTGACAGTAAATCCAAAGAAGCTCCATTGCTTTCAAAGAGAACAACCTCTCATATTCACCTGCTGGTCTTGCCTGTGCTTGGAAATCCATTTTCAGGAGAAGTGATAGTCATCACCACCAGCTTCTCTGTCTTCCCTGTTCTCAGGCCCTGTACCCAGTAGATTATTTCAGCCTTGCCATAGCTTATTATGGCTTAGCATGCCATATGTACACTGAAGGTTCAAAACATATAATGCAGCCATGTTGTGAAAGATCCTAAAGCTTCCAGAAATCTATTAAGCACCGTCGTGTCACACATGGGATGGTGGACACACTAGGTAGAGAATAAGACCCAAAATGTCTGGAACTACTGTGGTGGGATTGCTCTCTCAAGTTTCTTGACCACCATGACAAGGACCAACACAGTAAGATTCTTGTAGGTTTCAAGTCAGTTTCTTGCAGTAAAGTAGCCATTAGACAGAGGATCATCAGGCAATGCAGATGCTTTCCTTTTCAGTTTGTTAATGACATGTTACTTGCTGACATGACAGCTTCTTGCTGAAAGGTTGCAGGTGAAACTTAATTCTAAATGAAGCCTGAAGAAAAGTTGTAAGAAAATATGCATATAGCAGGATTGAAACAAGTTCAGTAGAGCTAGATTCAGTGCAGATCTGTGCAGTTTATTTTGATGTAAATGAAGCTTACTTTGGCTTCAGCTTTACATTGATTAGGTATTAGTTTAAGCAAAACTGAAAGCTACTCAACCATAGCATTTCTCTAAAAGAATGTAACTACCAATTAAAAAGTCAATTTATATCAAACCAATGAAATTCCCTTTTACAGACAAGGCCAGAATATGGGAAATTCAAGCACAGAAAGATACAGTAACAATAATGACAAACTCTAGGTAAACAAATTACTATCATGGAAACTGGAGGAGACAAAATAGGATCCTCAGTAGGCAAGAGGAGATAACAATTCACAGAGTAATCAAGATTTAATTATACATTTCTGTTGCTTCTGAATAGGCTGTAAATACCATGAGGATAGCTTTCTCATTTTTCCCACTGACAACTTACTCATGTCAGATCACAAAATGATGTGTTTTGAAATGTACAAAACATTAACCTTTTTTCCCCTCAAATCTTGCATTGTTTTGTCCCATCTGATCTACATATCCACCATCCATTGTATGACCATGGCTTCTTGCATGGAAACTGTCATCAAATTTACTCCTCCAGACTCAATTACTGTTTTCCTTCATCTTCAGTTTCTTCCTCACAATGCTTCGTGGTTGCATGGGTTTTGTCTTTTGCACCAGGGAGAGTCCTCTTACCAGTACTTACATGTCTGTTTCTCAGAAGAACTCTGAGTCACATTAGTTAATCAGATGAAGGAGCTGAAAGTGAGTGAGTATTAAGTAAAAGAAAATTACATTTGGTTGCTCTTTGTGTGCAATTATACTAACCGAACTGTTGGCATAATTCAATAAAGGCATTTGCAGAATTATATTTTTTGAATTAAGCATCAATTAACACAGTGAATAACAGTTCAGTGCCCTCCTCTCAACAAAAGTAGCATCCTGAACAGTGATAGAAAGTGTTCAGAGGGAGATGGCAGGATCTCACATTATGTAGGCATGAATTCCTTTATTGCAGTGTGCACACGGTTGCAGTGTACTCTCTATGGGATTGAAAATAGCAAAGGTAAGGTGCTGAAAATCAACATAGTACCAGATCCCAACATTGCAAAGTTGAGCTGGCATAAATACTCTCCACAGTTAATCATTCAGTTTGAATAAACACGGTAATCCATATATGCTGGACCTACATTTTAGAGCTGCCCACTCTTAAGAATAGCAGTTTAAATGGTGCAGAAACTGCTGTAAATCTCACGAAAGGTTTTGTAGGAATTTTCTCACCTCCACCCAACTTGATCTTTATTGTACAACATGCATTTCTACTGTACTATGTAACTGTCAACAAATTCCAAAAAGTTAGTGGCATGTCTTACTTGACACATGATGAAAGACTCCAGTTATGTTTTTGGAACACAGAAGAAAATATAAATCTTTTTTTTTTTCCATGCTGCTTGTTAGTTTCTGATTCCAGAAGGCAGTGAAAAAAACCAAACCAAAACAAAACAAAAATGTCCTCATTGCTGTTTAAAAATGCTCTTGCCCTGTTGTACTGACCACAGATAATTTCCTACAAAGGTGCACTCATAGTATTCACTTTACATGGATGCTTAAAAAAAACCTGAAGCATGAATTAAGCTTTGAGTATTTCCTTGAAATGATACTCAGGATTAACCTGTCACGCATCTGTCTTCACCAAAGATGCTCTCTTAGACCTGAAAAATGTGTCCAATTCTTGCAACATGACCCTCATGCAGAAAATGTAAAGACAGAGATTGAAACAGTAACTCCATAAATAGTTGAAAAGCCAGGCTCCTCTTAGTCTAGCCATACCTGTGTAACTGGTTCTGGTATTGCTGGCAAGACACACTAATTACTATGATAATTTTATATACCACTAATATAATTATGTAGACACATTTTACAGTTCAAGGACTGGGACTGTAAGTACAGCCTATTTCTGTCATTTACCATCATCTTTCAAACCTCCACCCTGCCTCATTTATCTCTGGCAAACTTAGTCCTGGAAAAGGTAATAATCTCAAATTACTGTTCACAGGGACACCTAAACAACAGAAACCAAAGAAAAAATGAAAGGTTTTTTCTTCCTTATATCACACAACTGGTTTCTTATATATGTTTGTAGTATATCTTGCCTAGAGCCTTTTTGGCAAAAACCAACCCTGGAATTACTGGTAATTCATAAGTGAGATTGCTCATGCACTGTGTAAATGGTATATCCCTCCTTATGTGTCATAGTGCCAATGGCAGCCAGATTTTAGTGAAGATTAAGATATGCAATTTCCTGCAAGCCTCTTATTTCCCATATTGTCAAAGTATTATAAATGAGCCTGTGAAGATGAAGCAAGTGTTCTGCTGGTTCATGGCATCAAGTGTGATGACATCTACCTTAGACAAAGAAGGAAAACGAACTAACAGAAATTGCCTCCTGAAGTTGAACCACTGGGCTTCTTTTGCCCTTGCAGTGTAAGACTGTAACATCTTAATCTTTTGGAAGCAGGGATATCCTCTTGGCCTGAAGAGAGTCTCTGGCAGCAAGTTCCAAGAACTGTCTACACGTTGTTCTAAAGCACTGATGTATCTCACTAGTGTGTTATGCTGGGTTCCAAAATGAGCCAAGTAACCTGGTGCTTGGTTGGTAGTATTATCAAATCATAGTAAAGTCTGGGTTTGAAATGAGTTGAAACTCAGTTCAAACCAGCTTAATTTAACAAATGCCAGGTTATACATTTAGGCCCTTGATGCATAGCTAAAGCTCCTATGTCTGTTTTGTTATAAGGAGTTTATGTGCTATATATGCCAATGCAATTCCTTTCTGTCAGAGTACAAATGTCCTTAAGACTTTCCTCCACTATTTTCTCTTCATTCTTTCTGGTTGCTATTTGCAGCAGTGCCTACAGCAAACAGCAACTAGGTGCTACCGTGGGCTACAAAGTAGTATCAGAGCTTCAAATGAATTAGTAATTCTAAGTCCTATGGGGTTTTGTTCTTTTTGTTTTCCAAGAGCAGGACATCACTTCACTTTGCTATGGCTGAAATCCAGTGCCTTGATTGCTATGCATTTTACATTTCTACCCAGGCTGTGTAAAAACTAGAATTTCTGCTGTGCAAAAGAAAATAGGCATGATGGCTAGGTGTGTAAATACATTAGTAAATCTAATTTGGAAAGAAAAGTTGTGAAGAAGATTGCCAAGGAGCTTGAGGAGGGCAGGTATGTGAGTGCAAAGGCAGAAGACCATACATTTCCTCTGCCATATTTCTTGTGATACTGGGAATTCTCTGAAATGAACTGATGTATAATTTGTTCACTAAAATGTAATACCCCAATTCTGAAGCTCAGTATAATCTTCACTTCTTATTTGGGATGATTTAGAGTGGGGAGTCCTGCTTTTTTTCCTATCATTCAAGTATGAGGTACTGTCAATGTTAGCCTGGTGCACACTGCAGAAGGAAGGAGAGGTATGCTGTGCAGTATGCAGCAGGCCAAGGTTGTGCACCAAGGGAAAAATATCTGTGTTACTCCTCTAGCTGCTTAAGGATTTTTGATTCAGATTTTTTGGTCAAAATAATGTTTCAAATTCAATTACTCTAAACTGCTGTGGCGTGAAGCAACCTGTAGAAATATTCCCTTAGCTTGTGAATTGTGCATACTGCAGTCATTTCTAGAATCAGGAGAAAATGGTTATTCTAAATTTAAAAAAGAAGCGGTGGGTTATCTAAAATGGTCAGTACTCTGTTTTGTTACTGGGTTAGTGGTTTAAGACCTTGTGGTACTGTTACATCAGCAGATAAGAGGGTTGGCTTTGTGAAACCTTAAGAGAACAGAGGCTGTAAAATGCAAGTTTTTTAGTCTGTATCCAGAATTGTAACGAAGAGCCATCTGTCCTAATTATGTTGAAAGGAGACTTCTTCCCTTGCTATATTCTGTCCCGTTTAATTCAGTGGTAAAGCTGTTACATGTTGGACTGGCTTCCAGAATCACATATTAGAGTGCATATAAAGAAGAGGATGACTGTTTGCAACTCATTGCAGTAGCAACAAATGAGGAGATTGTGCAACATCTGGCTGTAGGTTTTACTGAAATCCTCTCTGATTCAAATCAGGGGCAGTCTCCCCATGGCCTTCATTTGGGCCAGACTTCCTCCTCCTATGTTTTGGGCAAAGGTCTCAGCTCTCTTGAAATATGTCTTCTCCCATTCCTGTTTACCATCTACCTGAATAGAGTAAGTAAATACATCTGCTAGCACTGACTGCAGCAGCTGCAGAACGTGGCAGGCTTTACATGTCATCTTGAACATACTGCTATATTGATTACAAGACCGATTTTGAAACCTAAGATAATCCTTCCTGTGCTCAGTTATCTCTTGATTCCTTACATAATATCCCTGGCACAACATACCTGTAGTTTTCCATTCCCCATACTTTCGTGATCTCAAAAGCCAGATTCGAAGCACTTAGATATATATTCACTAATCTTAAATTACCAGCACCAGTTGCTCTTACTCTGATACTGCCTCTGCATGGGAAGTGAGCCTACTCTAGTCTGTCAAGAGTCAGAAAATACAAAAGTTATTCTAGTTGCTTCAGTTCAAACTCTGAAGGCATGTGCCCATCAGGAGGACATTTCTCTTCCACCAGGACAAAGAGGCTTTTAGGAAACAGAAGGCCATTAAAAAGTATTTTGGAAATAGATGCAGTTTGTTGATCCCCTGTCCCTGGAACCCAGTGGGAGTCAAGAGATGCCAGCTTCTGGTCTAGCTGTGCTGTGGTTTTGTGTGATAGTCTAGAGTTACTTTTCCCAAGGCCAGATAAGAGGATACCAAAGCAATAGATTTATATTTAAAGGGATTAAATCAGAAATTTAAGGCTTAACCATAGCAGGAGATTGCACATGCTGTAGTCTGTCCTAGGTTTTATTACTTCCAGTTTTCCATTTTGAGTGTGTCATGTTTTGGGCTTATTGTCCCCTTGAAGGTCACCTGCTCCTACCTTTGGGAATGTGTTTGATGTTTCACTGTAGACATCCAAATGGCTTCTTATTGTTCCAAACAAAGACACTTACCTGCATGCTTTACTAAACATATGTTTCCATGCAGGTGGCTTAGCCCACTGGGGTATTGCAATATTAAATCACTGTGATAGCTGACAGAATGAGTCTCTCACTTTCTGTTTTGTGTGGTATTTTGCTTTGATTTTGAGGTGTTTGTTTGTTGCAAGAGTAAACATAAGTAATTTCTGGTGCAGGACTACTGTCTGCTGAAGAGCTTCTACTGTCTGTAGAAGAGCTACTGAAGCATTTTGCTTTCAAAACTTTTAGACCTTAGTTTCTTAGATGCTTATCCCCCCTTATCTATATTTTGGGGGTATAGTGGAGGCAGAGGATGGCAGGGGAACTCTTCCATTTGCTATCCACTAATTTTAAGATTGTATACTACCACTTAACTGCAAAAGGGTTGGAGAAATAAGTAAAATAAGTATGTAAGTATCCATATAGTTGTGATGGCTTTCAGGAGCTGTAGATAAAAAGCAGTCAAATACATACACACATACATACATACATAGCACTATGCATCTCTTAAGAGAATTTTATATTGGTTTTGGCTAAAACCTAAGGGGACAGGTTCTTCTCTTCATCTGACAAGAGTGAATACAAAGAAGAGCTACTTGATCTTTGGATGTTCAAACCATGCCTTGTATATGTCCTCATTTCAGATCACTGGTTATTCACAACATGTGGTGCCAGTGGACCCTATGGTCCCACTCAGAGCCAGTGCAACAATGCCTACAGGAACTCCAACCTCAGTGTGATTGTAGGAGCTGAAGGGATTCTCCAAGGCATTCAGATCTGGAGAGTACCAGCAACCAACACATACAGGTAAGGGAAACATCTCTGATTGTTTGCAATACATACTAGGCATATATGAAGTATATTCAGAAGTTTGGCTAGATCTGCTCAGGTTTTACTTCTCACTGACCCTGTGATTTATAGCCTTTCCAGTCTCAGATCTGTTGGCTGGAAGGTGCAACTTTCTGGTGAAAGGGAGAAGAAGGAAAAGCAATAATCTAAAGCAGACAAATCTTCAGACTAGTTACAAGTTGCAAGACCTCTATAGGTAGCTGAAAACCAAGTGGTTTGACCTCCCCAGGCCAAAGGACATACATAATCCTATACACTGTCTGTTGAATTCTGGAATCAGAATGAGTTTTCCCACTCTTCACCTGGTATAGGAGGCCCAGTCATATGTCAGCATTTCTTATGGGACAATTTCCATCAAACTTTGCTCAGCATCTTGACTTCTTTGAATCTAGGTATGGTAAGTTGAGTCTGTAAGTTTGGCTCACCACTGTAGAACTGCTTTTGGAAGCCAGCTACATAAATGTTAGGCTCTGTGATACTGAGGGTTCTAACACTTAAATCCCCCCATGGAGTTATTTTTAAAGGGAGATGACTGGATAAAGTACAATGCAACTTAATCAGATTTCACTAAAAATTTTTTCATTTTTCTTTTCTTGGGAAAAGAAGTACAATCAAAGTTAGTTCATTGCATCTGAATGTTAACATCAAGCCATTACATGCATCAGTTTGTGAGCAAAACTGTCAGTTGAATCAATGAATGTCTAGTGGTAGTTTTTTAATCCAGCATTCCCTATTGAAACCAATGATGCTATAATGGATTTCATAGCAGAACATTCTACTGAAGGGTTCTAACAAATTTAAGTTAAAATTTACTGTCACTTTTTTTTTTCTTTTTATTGAAAAAAATATTTGTATTGAGGATATATGTCAGTCTTTAACATAAATCTACTGCAAAGCAATTTTTAAAAACTGGCTAGGCTAGGCTACTCACAAGTGCTGGCTAAGTGCCTATTACCACAAGGATTGATGTTAATGAAAAAAGCATTAATGATATTTTATCCAGCTATCAAAAATGAGTTGCATGAAGTGAATAGACTTTCAAGACTGGCATTCAGTAAATACTGTTATAAAATATAACCAAAGAGAAGAAGAGCAATAAACTTACAACAGTGTCATTTCTTTAATATCACAGCCCAAGAAGAGCCAGAATTCCAGTGCAACTGTAGACTGATTTTTGCTACACAATACAAACCACAGGTCCTCCAGAGTGGACTTAAATTTAAGTCCTGTAAATGACCTAAAAGACTTTTAGGTTCTGTAATAGATCTCTAATGACATTGATAACCTATATATAAATGAATGACATTCTCTTATGCATCTCTTAAGGCTATAGTAGAGAATTCACAGCTTGGGGGAAAGACAAGAGAATTACAGGCTTAAATGAACTTGACATCTTCCTGATTCTGGGCTGCTGCAGGGGTATCTGAGTCCCTCTCTATAGCATAGCCCTAGGAAAATGTCAAGTTGTAATATCCATTCCAGGGCTTCCCAGAGTCTGGACTCTGCCTGTATTTAGCTCTCCCCTGCAGGTCTGCTGCACTATAGATCCTGTAATTTAGCCTGATAGCCATCTCCAGTATTCCTGACCCAGAGATAAAATCCTCCATCTGGCTGTTGGGCTCTTGAGAAAGCAGTTGTTATGTCATATCAATGCATTTTACACTGTGTAACGTACACCAGCAAGTTACATTCCTGATAATTGCATAAGAAGGATATAGACAATGTAAACAGGAGATAGAATATGCATTATTAAAATGCAAAGACATAAAGCTCAACTTTCCACAAAACTCTCCCAGCACAAGCTAAGCACACCTAGAAAACCTCACCATCTGTGAAAGTCTGGGTAGGCTGCCACATAGAGTTGGCAGCTTTATTTGGAGACTGGAGTCCTGAATGCTCCGATTCTGATATGGACAAAATCATTTGGTTTGCTTACATGGGACTGCACATTGTATAACAATGCATTGTGCAATAAAGAATAATATTTTTCTTTCATTCTAAGCATTCAGAAGGTTTTGTCATCCCATATCTAGGCCTATGATCAAACATGAGATAATCATCATCATCACAGAATGGTTTGTGTTGGAAGGTACCTCAAAAATCTTCTAGTCTCTGCATGGGCAGGGACACCTCCCACTAGATCAGGTTGCTCAAAACCCCATCCAGCCTGGCCTTGAGCACTTTCAGTGATGAGGAATCACAACCTCCTGGGCAACCTGTTCCAGTGTCTCACCACCTTCATAGTAAAGAATTTCTTTCTAATATCTAACCAAAATCTCCCCTCTTCTACTCTAAAGCCATTGCCCCTTGTTCTGTCACTACCTGCCCTTCTGAAAAGTCCCTCTCTAGCTTTCTTCTAAGCCCCCTCCAGGTACTGAAAGGCTGCTCTAAGATCTCCTTGGACTCTCCTCCAGGCTGAACAACCCCAACTCTCTCAGCCTGTCTTCATGGGAGAGGTTTTCCAGCCCCCTGATCATCTTTGTGGCTCTCCCCTGGACTTGATCCAACAGCTCCATAGCCTTCTTTTGCCAGGGGCTCCAGAACTATACATAGTATTCCAAGTGGGGTCTCATGAGAGCAGAGTAGAGAGGGAGAATCACCTCCCTTTATCTGCTGGCCAAGCTTCTTTTGATGCAGCCCAGGCTACAGGTGGCCTTCTGGGATGCAGGTGGACATTGCCAGCTCATGTTGAGCTTCTCATCAACCAATCTCCCTGAGTCCTTTTCCTCAGGGATGTTTTCAATCCAGTGTCCACCCAGCCTGTCTCTGTGTGTGGCATTATTCCAGCCAGGTGCACAACCTTGCACTTGGCCTTGTTGAACTTTGTGAAGTTTGCACGAGCCTGCGTCTCAAGCCTGTCAAGATCCTTCTGGATAGCATCCCTTCCTTCCAGGGTGTCAACCTCACTGCACAGTTTGTTGTTCTGAGCAAACTTGCTGAGGGTGCACTCAGTTCCATGCTATATTGCAGGCAAAAATGTTTAACAGTGCCAGTCCAATACTGACCCTTGAAGAGCACCACTTGCAACTGGTGTCCATTTTGACACTGAGGCATTGACCACAACTGTTTGAATGTGACCATCCAGCCTATTCCTTATCCACCAAGTGATCCATCCTTTGAATCCATATTTTTCCAGTTTAGTTACCAGGATGTCATGCAGTGGCCACATTGTAAAAGGGGGTTTGGTCTGTTTTACTGAATGCCAAATTTGTTGTCACTTGTACAGTCCTTTGTTTCCTCAGGTCACTTTTCTAAGGTAGCATAGGAACACAGCACAGAAGGACACAAAATGGTATCCTAAACTGGCCAGTCTAGGCACTGCATTTTCTCATATTTTCTGAACTAGCTCTAATGTTTCCCATGACCTGTCTACCAAGAGGTAGATTTTTTTTTCTCCAGCCCCAGTTTACACAGCTAGTTCTCTCTGCTCATCCTCATCTTTCCTAAAGTCACAGTTTACTTTTTCAGTTCCTGCAAGTATGACAGTAAAAAAAAAGGAGGAAGTCAGTGAAAGCTGCTCAGTATTCTGGTTATATCTGCTCAGGGAGGCCTGAATCTTTCTTCAGAGCTAATGTGGTTAAATAAAAGTTGTGCACAAGAAAGAGTTCCTAATAAAACTTGAAGATAACCCATCTGTTTAAATAATAATAAATAAGGAATTAGTGCTGCTTGAGCCTATTGCGTTTAATTTCTCTGCAGCCTTTGAATGAGGCCAAAATGGGCTCTTCTGAACTTCCTGACATCATTGCTTGTATGGAAAATCTGTTCGTTCACAGAAAAATATGGCCCCTAATTGCAGCCAATTAGCCATTCCAGCTTGCTGTGACTGATGGTGTACCTCATTATCCATTACAAAATTGTATTGCAAATCTACTCAGTCTTCAGGTTCATGCAGCATATGTTCAGGATAGCCATCACTTTTTCTGCTGGCTTCAGTGTAGCCTTGCTGAGGAATGATTGCTTTGGTTATCAGCAGCCATGAACATAATCATGTCACATTGTGGGGAACTAATGTGCTTTATGAGGTATTTGATGCTCAGTAGTAGTTGCTTTGATGCTGGCAGCCTGGGAGCAGTATCACAAGGTGAGTTCTTCATGCTTATCATTAGGCAAGTTGCTGGCTGAAAGCGAGTTGGCTGCACAGCCTGTCCAGGGTGCTCATGCACCACAGCTGGTTCCTTCTGCTTACAGCCTGTTTGCATGCAGGACTGTGCTGGGCAGAGACACACCAGGTGCTACAGGAAAGGAGATAAAGCAGAACCTCAGCCCTCAAGTATTGTGATTTGATTTAGTTACTGTCAGGTCTCCAGGGCACTGTGACACTGTGTACGGTTCAGGTGTGCAAAACACACAGTGCCCAGAAGTAGCTTTTACTACCTTCCACCTACCTGGAAAAATTCAGGTGCCAGACTCTTGTTTTCTTTTTTCCTGCAGCATCTCAGGCTATGGAGCTGCTGGTGGGAAAGGAGGGAAAAACACCATGGTGCGGTCCCATGGCGTGTCTGTGCTGGGAATTTTTGACCTCCAGAAGGATGATACTTTGTATATCTTGGTGGGACAGCAAGGCGAAGATGCTTGTCCTAGTGTAAGTGATTGCCCTTTCTGCTTTGCCTTAATCCCTTCTATAAATCCATGAAGTTTTGTCTGCTAACAGAGAAAATCATTGTCCTTGAGGTGCTTGGGTTGTATGGTTCAAGGGATAGCTACAGTTTTGCTGGGAGGGCGTTAGTGTGAAAAGATGAGGTACCACATCACTGCGCTCACTTCCTCTTCAACATTCGGGCCCCATTGTATTACTAACCAATTGTTGCTGAAAATGCCATGACAGAAAAGTGCAACTTCCACTATTTGCAGACACAACAATCAATTAATCATTTAATTAATCATTAATCATTCTTTGGAGGATGAGGGAATAGGAAATTCTTATGGAGGAAACTAAGAATTATCCAATGAAATTTCACCTACCGGTTTGAGCTCAACATTTCAATGCTGTGCATTTCTAAGCTGTTGATGCCTGGATTCCAAGAGATGAAAGCTTAGCAGTCTGTTACAGCAGAGAAAGGTCGAAGGATTTAGACAAGGAAGAGGTATTTTCAAGGCTTGGTGCTAGAGCAAATAATGTTAAAACTGGAATTATACATGCCTACAAACAAACCATTAATATGAAGCCTTTTCAAAATAAGAAATACCCTAACTCAAACTTCCATCTAACATCTATAACTGAGACATTCCAGTTGATAGTAATATATGGACTCATTAAATTTCAGGCCACTGTAATCTTAGAATTTATTGAGTGCTAATGTAATTCTTTCATTGCAGCAAAGAGGTTGCATTAACTTGTAGAAAGGACTTTTACTAGATTGGTTTGTAATCGGTTATGTCCTTGACATGAATGATTTTTTTAAAAATTCAATTGTAATTAGTGGTTCCTTTGGGTCACTGACTTTGTCATTTTATTAATCATCCCCACCCAACTCCATATCAATTAAGGAGAGGGAAGACCAGGGAAAGGAAGATTGTTTAGTTCCATAGGAAAGTCTGCATGCACAAAATGGATGCCATTTGTTCTCCAACACATTTTATGGTCAACAGAATAATCTGTAACTTGAGGCTGCTTTTATCAGGTTCATCTTTGAATGAAAATACTAATGTCAAATAGGAGTGGGAGGTCAATCCTGCTATAACAATCGTTTGTGCATTTTTGTGTTAAAGTGTTCTTCACATATTGAGCTCAGTGTGCACAAGATATTGTTACTGAGATGGAACGTACACAGTAAAATAAGATGGAAGCAAAGCTTACAACTTAGAAATACAGCAGAGTCCTGATTGTTGTGCACTTTAGTGCTCCAATTTAAAACCAAAGTTAGGTCATAGTCCAGAAGTATTTATAAATTATGCTTTAATGTTGTTTGAAATTAGTGAATTCAGTGATTTATCTGCTTAAGGTTCATTTCATGATAACTGATGAAAGGGAAAATGCTGAGTAGGAAATATGGAAGCTTTTTAGTGAGGTATTTTCTTTAACATAAGATCAACATTACAATCAAAGGTGGGATTGCAGCTGCTTTAGTAATCTTTGAACTAGCAAGTACTGCTAATTACAGTAAAATTGCTGCTACAATGTAAGCATTAGATCAACATCAAAACTTACTTGAAGTCTAGATAAATATTAGCTTGCTGATCTATGCTGAGCTCATTGCCACTATGGCTACCTGGGTTACAGATAGCTCTGGTACATCTACATGAACCACCATTGCCTCTTAATTCTGGATAGATGTGTGATGACTGCCTGGCCCCAGCTGTTGGGACACTGAAAGACAAGTAAAAAAACTTCAATTCTCTCTACATCACATGAGCTGTTGCATAACATGGGGCAAGTCACATCATTCCTGCGTTATTTCCCTGCCCTGATTGTGAAATACAGATATAGCTGATGCTGGGAAGTATTTGCAGTGAATTATGCTACATCTTGTACATTAAACATTTATGGAACTGGTTTACATGATAATAGATACCAGCACTGATCTTGCTTCAAAATTAAAATGGCAACAAATCTTCTTATAAAGGTTGAAGTAAAATCCAAGATTCTCCTAGAAGAGCATTCACGTGCTTCTGCTTATGCAATTTCACTGGAGAACAATTTATTGTTTGGGATGAAGGGTCTACAAGGTCTGTGAGTATACAAGGACAGATGTTTTTTACCAAATTTCAAAACTGGTCTTCTTTTTGCAGACTAATGAAGTTATACAGAAAGTCTGCATTGGAGAGAACAATGTGATTGAAGAAGAGATACGTGTGAACAGAAGTGTCAATGAATGGGCAGGAGGAGGTGGAGGTGGAGGAGGTGCAACTTACATATTTAAGGTATGGAAACATAGTCCCTGTGCACCTTCAGCATGAATGAATCCTGCCACTTGCCTCTACTATTGCAGCCTGAAATATCTGAGAACCCTTTATACACCTCTGGGGAAGGGTTTACAAAGTGAGCTCCAGTTATCCTTCATTTCAAGTCAACAGCTGTAGTGAGCTGAGTTGGTCCCTCACACTTAGAGTTGCTACGTGGTGTAACCACACTTGCTTCAGTGGCTTGGAGTTTCCTTTGCAAACAAAATAGTTTGAATTTATTTTTTTCTGTGGAAGCTGAGATCCTGAAAGGTAATTCTACAGCAAAGGGTAAACTCCATGGGACTTTTTTCAAATCTCTCACTGTAGAACGTTAGATTTCAGCTACACGTTTGGCCTAAAGGGTGCAATGACAGGAAATGTTGAGGATAGCCTGTGTGTTTTCTGTTAGGAACTCTATACCTAGGGACAACTGATCTTTTCTGCCATGTGCTATCTGAGATAGTATTCATTCCAAACACTGGTTTCAGGTGTTAAAAAGATGCTTAGGTCACCCAGCTTCTACATAATTCTACAAAACTATGCATGCTCAGACAGCTTCCAGTGTAGCAGTCCTTTACTAGTGAAGATACTATATTGCACTGTATAGATCAGTGCTCCTTAGCTATTTCAGTTGATGGAAGTCACCACACAAAAATATTGTAGGCCATCAGCACTGTGGGTACAATTCATAGAGCTTCTGATGCCACTGTTTGCTGTTGCAGAACTTGGTAGGACCAGTGCTATTCATCAGTCTTTTGGATGTGGGTGCATGAATAACGCAATGGTAATTTTTAGTGCTGGGCAGTTTAGGTGCCTGTTCAGTGCAATGTGTAGTAACTAGCATGTGGTCAAACTCTTCTGTCAGTATGTCTGACTCAGTGTGAGCACTGCCCTTGTTTTTGAATTTGTTAAGATGGAGAATGGAGAACCAGTCCCCTTGATAATTGCAGCAGGAGGTGGTGGCAGGGCCTACAGGGCCAAAACAGACATGTTTCATCCAGAAAGGCTGGAGAATGATTCCTCCATTCCAGGGTTGAATGGAAATTCTGGAGCTGCAGGTAAGGAAAATTTTTTCTTTTAAAGAAAACCTTTGTGAATATTTGGTGCTCCTGGATTCCTCCTCAGAAGGAGGCGAGGCAAAACACATTAAAACACAGTTCAGGGGGAACATGGAATTGTAAGAAATGCAAATAGGAAGTACCCACAGTGCAGTATACTTGGCTTAAATAAGGGTGTCAGAGGTGGTATAGCCACAGCAACTACAACATTCTCCTGAAGTAATGTAGTACCTCTCATAAGAGTTTGCTTTTTGATGTGGGAGTTGGCAGTGCCTATGTGGCCATCCTGCTTCCTGCACTATTTAGTGCTCTTTAGACATACTCATAGTTTCCCTGGCTATGCAGAAAGAGCATAATTGCACCCTGGCTAGAAGTCTCTGTGAAGAGACCTTGGACTGAACAACCAAGAGAACTGAAAGTGAGTCAGTGGTGAGTATGCTTTGTTGAGAGTGGGGCTGGGGCATGTTTCCAGATCTCTTCCACTAAATTCCTTTTGTTCCACTTAGGAACTGACCTAGGGTTTTTTTAAAAAGGTTGGGTTTTTTGTTTTGGTTTTTGGTTTTGGTGGTTTTTTTTTGCAAAGAGGAAGGGAAGGCTCTTTAAGCCAGAAAAAAGTGGTTGGGAAGTAGGCAATGTCCATGCATAGTAGGTGAAAAGAGGTGCAGTAGATAAATATGGTAAAAAGCCCTACAGAATAGTCACTGTAGCACATCCCCTTTTCTAACCAAGGCATGAGATTCTTACTTTCAGCTGAGGTGCTGAAATGCTTGTTCTGCAGATCCCTGCAGTATTTTTTACACAAAAATACCTCTTCCTGTGCCTTTTCTTTTAACTGCAGGTGGTGGAGGTGGCTGGGATGATAACACTTCCTTCCTGTGGTCAGGAAAATCCTTGCTGGAAGGTGCTACTGGAGGAAGATCCTGCCCCCAGGCCATGAAGAAGTGGGGGTGGGAGACAAGAGGGGGTTTCGGAGGGGGTGGAGGGGTGGGCTCCTCAGGTGGAGGAGGCGGAGGATATATAGGTAAAGTGGCTTCATGTTCAAGGTGTCCCTTCCCCTCCTTTAGTGCTAATGATCAGCAAAATGCTGATAAACAATTCTCCTGTAGCTAGCATATTTGAATGTTATGCACTAGTATGTCTGTGTGTTTCCTTTTTATGTCATTTAGCCCTCGACCAAATAGCCAGGTGTCAGTCCTTCAGCTGTAATCCTGGCTCTGCACTCTGCAAAATGTGCCATCAAGATCTTGCTGTGATTCTTGAGCCTCCTGTTTTAGGGTTATAGTGCTGAAGAAGGGGCAGCCACAGACTGTGTGCTCCAGTTGCCAGAACATGTGTTTTGAGGACTTTGGTCCTTTAGACTGGCACAGCCTTTATGCCAGGGGACAGATCCTACCCTGCCCTGCTGTGCTGTGTGCCTTGATCCTGCACAGGGGGCAGAGGCTCAGGCTGCCAGCCAGGACCCTTCTTAACAACAGTGGTGTTGACTTCAGTCACCAAGAAGATATTTTCATATGCTGCAGGTCTCGGGACAGCTGTCAGATGGTATTATGTTGATTGTAACTGCTGTGGGCCAGGTTCAAGATTTCTAACTCATAATCTCTTGGGCCACATAGTTTCTTCATCCAGTTGCACTGTGGTGAACTTTTTAACCCCTGGTTCTCCACCGCTTAAATGATAGACTTAAAATTCTGAGAGGAACCAATGATTTAAAATTACTAAGTGCATGTTTTGTACCAATGTTATTGTGCAACACGTCTTCTTCCAGCAGAATGCCCCACATGACATAATTTTAATTTCACTGAAAGATGGCTAAAGAGGAAAAGCCATTTTTGGATGGGGTGGGGGAATCTTTGCATGCTTGTGGTACTTACGATATGTGTGGCCCATACTGTGCTTCTAACATATTCCATATATTGCACATACGTTGCTCCTGGTATGTTCTATATGCCCAAATAGAGCATAAAGCACAAATGTGCAACTTCAGCTCCTGGACCACCCTGCTTTCAGGGGGCAAAGGAGAGAAAGGATATAAAACTATTCATTGCCTTTTCTGACACAGCACATACCCTGTACTTGATCAGCAAGAGTACTGAGCTTAGCCCCTGGCTACTGCTCTTTTCACAGTCTCTTGGTCACATTAATTTTAAGAAGGGCTTATATGTTTTCACAGAATCTAAATGGCTAAAGATGAAATTTCTGTGTTAAGGTGTGCCTTAGTTTGCAATAGTCTGCCAAAAAAAGAGCTAAGAAATTGATGATCATAAGCTGCTGCTATTAAACTAAGGTTCAAGAGATAAAAGACCAGTGGTTCATGCCACAACTCAGCAAAGTCTTCCCTACATGTTAATACTTTGTTTTGTTCTCTTTTCTCATTTGGATGCCTCCCTAAATATACTGAAGTCATGCATGCTGCAATGTTTATCTGCATTTTAGTGCTAATGAGCCTCAGTCTGTTAAGGTAACTTCTGGTTTGATGTAGGTGGCAATGCTGCAGTGGACAATGACCCAGAGATGGATGGGGAGGATGGTGTGTCCTTTATTAATCCAATTGGTATTTTATACACTCCAGCACTTAAAGGTATTCATGTGGTCAGAAGTCTTCTCCTGTGTTTATTTCATGTTAAGAATAGTTTGCATCTGCAGGACACTTCAAAAGTCTTTGGGTTGCAGCTTAGTGTCATTGTGAATATGAGAAGACAAAGATAGCATAACAAAGGGCAATGGAGAATAAGCAGCAATGGTAGAAAAAAAGCAGGTGAAGAGAACACTGAGGCTATTAGAAAGCAATTTCCAAAATACAGTCTGCCAGCCTACGGAATAATTTTGGCCAAGGAAAGGGGTAACAGAACATCGTAGATCAAATAATTTAGGAAAGAATCAGACAAAAGTACCTGATATTGAGTAAAAACATGTTCCTTAGAGCACTCTTCAGCAAAGTATCCAGGCTGAACCAGGGAATTTCTAGAGAAAGCAGTGCAGTACTGCCCAGCCGTACATGGGTGTGATAAATCCTGCCATTCCAGTATGTGTCTGCCCAGAAGTCAGTGTTTTAAATATGTTTGTGGTGTGTTCAGAAAATACTAAAAAAATGTGTTTGCTTAAAAAAGTTTTCTTCAAAACAGCCAGATGTATTTTCAAATACCGATAGACTCTGGCCTGATAAATTCAACCAGAATGTTTTGAAAACATTGTAGTGTTTCATCTCAGAGGGAGTAAACACCAGGAAAGAGAAGGTTCAGTCTCATGGACCATGTGAAAGGGCAGGTTTCCATCAGGTTTCACAGGAGCCTCCTTTCTAACCTGGTAGGACTATCTGCTAAAGAGAGCCAGTGCACCTCAGCTGCAGTGGGACTATTTTAGCTGGATGTTATTTTATACATGAGAATAGAACAGAAACCTTGAAAGGTGGGGAGAAATCACTTTTTTAAATGGGGCCCACCTGCCCCATCTGGCAATTGTGACTGCCATGTCCCCTGTTTCTGTGAGTGCCTGAGGGAAATGTGTGAATGATCTTTATAGTAATTAACACAGCTTCTTTCATCCATTGCCTAGTGACAGAGGGGCATGGAGAGGTGGATATTAGGCTGCATCTTAACTGCAGCCACTGTGAGATGGACGAGTGCCATGTTGATCTTGAGACTCAAAAAGTCATTTGCTTTTGTGAGCCAGGCACAGAGTTGGCTGAGGATGGTGTGTCTTGCATAGGTAAGTAGATGTATGGAGTAGCATGTGAAACAGAAAATGTGTGGTAAAAATCTGTAGCTGGGACTTTCATATATCCTGAAAGCCTTATCTGGTCTTTTTCTCAAAACTAGCTTCTGTTGAATGTTGCTTTCTTTCCTGCTGGTATATGGTATAATAATCCTACAGGGTTATTTTGGTAGGATATAGGCACATCAGTGCAGAGGCACTGCTGTGCTTTACAGTATGTTTGACACACTGGGCAGCACTGAGGAGAGTCAGTTTTGCATCTGGTTATGTTGATGCTCACATTCTGCTCTGAAATCATGAAAGTTTATTCACTGAAGGAATTTTCTACCTAAACTTACATTCTGTTAAAAACAAAAAAAAAAATGTACGAGGTAAAGGAAAATGCAATTCCTGTGGATTTGGACATGTAAAATGAATTTGGAGACTCTATATGAAATTTCTGAAGAAAACTGAAGAAGGTGCCTGCATTTGGAAGTGCACTTTAAAAGCCACATTCTCAAAGCTCCATTACTAAGTTTCCTTCCTATTAACATATGGATATTTTATATATATATATAAAATATATAAAATAATATATATATAATATATATGTATATTATATATATACACACACACATATATGAATATCATATATATTTATATGTATAAATATATAGCCATTTACAGCAAGTATCTCCAGGATTTCAGGAGCCTTCTCTCAGCTTTGTCACTTGCATACTAAAACTGTTCTGTATTTCTACCACTTCCAAATGTAAAATGGTTAAAAATCATGATCATTTTGCCAGGGTGAAGTAAACCTTAATAGATGGTCATTGCATGCCCTGTGGTCCCAAGTGAGGATACAGTTTTCACTACACTTATTGTCACCAAGTTTTTCTGCCTGGATTGTATGCATTTTGGAGATGATACATTGCAGTCCTACTTCTGCTTTCCTGTGATTTAACAGTGACTGCAGCACTTTAACCCTGGCAATGTAATGTTCTTTCCACCTCCTACCCCTGGTTTTTATGGTCTTGTTTTCATACCTAGGGAGGGTACATTTAATTATTTGATAGCAAACCATCTGTTTTAATAGCTTGATATTAACTGAGAGAAGTGAAACAATGAGGTACTAGAGGTCATTGATCCTGAGAATTGATCATGCCAGAGGTTGCTCCTACACTGTCGGAGCAGTAGATGAGTAAATGGAAGGAAGAGCAGAAAAATGTCTGAAAAAAAGTGAATGCCAGAGATCATTTCAAACATATAATTCCTTCTTCTCCTGCTTCTGTTACAGCTGAGCCAGTGGTTCATCTCCCTCTCTCCTTGGTCTTGTCTGTAGTGACATCAGCATTGGTGGCTGCTTTGATTTTGGCCTTTTCAGGAATCATGATAGGTGAGTGTCTCTATGCAAAAGATATTTTCATATAAGGGCTGGATCTGAGCCAGGGATGATTGGGCCCTGTGAGGCAGAAGGATTCAAGTTTTTAGCTACTGCTTTATTTAATGACACCTTCCCACATACATACCTTATCTTCATACTTCAGTAGTTTTTTCTCACCACAATGACCAATTTGAGGAGGCTTCAGCAACTGACTGCATCTAAAACAAGACAGGATTGCTTGTGTTGTGGTGTAAGGCTGCCAGAACGCTGGTTTTGTGAGTTGTTGGTGCACCATGTCTAAAACCAAGCTTCTTTATTTGTGTACCTATATGCAGATTTAGCTTCTTAATGTATGACATTTGAGCTTGAAATTCTCACGTAGGTTCCCCTTTTATAAACTGCTACTTACTGGGATGTGGGTAATTTTAGCATCTTTATTTGAAATTCTAAAAGATATTTTTCACCCTTTCATTTTCCTCTTTTGAACAATTGGTCACCTGCATTCAATTGCAAGCAGAATATATTTGAATCAATTAAAATCAGCCAGGGATCCAAACCACAGCTCTGCCACTTTCCTTTGTCCACAGTGTATAGTCTAGGGGAGGGATGTACCCGGAGCAGCAAATGGCAACTATTATATTAGATTTGTGCAGCTGTTTCAGTTTTAAGATTTCAGGAGTTATCACTTGTACACACATGGTTCTACATGTGTGATTTCTGACCTGACAGTACCCCTTTAAAATTACAAATTACTTCTCAGGGAGTGGAAGAGTGTAATCCTCTTTCCATCCAACTGGCCTATCATTGCCATCTTAGGGAAGAGCAGCAATTAAAAAAATCAAAGCAAATGCAATAAGGAGGAAAATGGAGGACAGGAAGGCTTTGTGGATAGCTCATTACATCTGTCTGCCTTTGCCACTGCCTGTTTACCCATTGAATTCTAACCCTGAGCAACACCTGCTGGAGAAGATGCAATAGCTATTGCTGTGGCAGTCTTAGGGTTCAAGCCAGCTCCCACAGAAATCAATATTAAGGGTAATAGTGATTTAGCCTGCTTATGATTGGCATCTTGCTTTGAAAAAAATGCTGCAATATCAATTACTATTTCAAAGAATATCCACAGGAAGCCTTCTTTCAAGATGTCATCTCTAAAGATGATTCAGAAGTATCACTTAAGTGATTCAAGAAATGTAATGCTCCAGTAAACTGATTTCAAATTTAGTCCAGATCCATTCTTTAGAAACAGGAAGTTTTGCAAAATGAGCTAGTTTTATGTACAATGTGTTATTCTGGAGTAACAGTTTAGTCTATTCATTTTGAACACTATGATGCAACAACTGATTTCAAATTTTAGTCACTTCTGTGTGGTTTATTAAAGCTGCTTATACCCCAACTTCCTCAATTTTGGTCCAGTTAAAATAAACCAACCAACCAAAAAAAAACAAAACAAAAAAAACAACAAACCCCAAAACCACCTCAGAACTGTGAAATCAGGGATCTCTGCAAGCGAAATTCATTTTACTTCTTCCAACAGTTCACAAGCCATCTTGTTTCTTCGTAAGATGTGTAAATCAAAAGTTCCTGGATAACTTCAGGTTGCATTTTCTATCTGTAGTTATTTGGTGTACAGAAATATCACAATGTCACTGTCTGCTTTTGAAATCTGGCCACACGGCAAACTCCAACGAGATGTACTACAGGGCTGCTGTCCTATTCCAAAGTCAACCTCTGTCTGGTTTACTGTGTTCTCCATATTCAGTGTATCGTCGGAAGCATCAGGAGCTCCAAGCCATGCAAATGGAGTTACAGAGCCCAGAATATAAATTGAGCAAGCTACGAACCTCCACCATCATGACAGACTACAATCCCAACTACTGCTTTGCAGGAAAGACCACTTCTGTTAGTGATCTCAAAGAGGTGCCTCGAAAAAACATCTCCCTCATCCGGTAAAATCACCTTTGCCTTTGCCATGCTTCACACCACACACTTGCATACAATGACTGTTTTACACTGATGTGAATTCCGTTCTTCATGCAGGCACATGAAAATTCTCATGCACTTTTAGACTCATACCCCTTTTCATAAGAGCAATGTAAAGCTGTTCAGTAACAGTAAAAAATCAGTAAAGAAGTTCAGTCGTTAGGCTTGTGTGAAGGGGACTACACTTTGGCAGTCTCCTCAGCCTATTAGAAGTGCAGTGTTAATCTGGGATTATGAGAGAACTGAAGTCATCACCAGTAATTTAGACACATCTTTTGCAGACTGTGTGATGAATGGCCCATTTCTTTTACTCACTGATGAAATACTGGGAAGGCTGAGGCTTATAGGAGGCTCTTTTAATGTCCTTGGCAAACATGGTGACATCCTTAAATACAGGAAAAGCAACAGCTTTGAGACAGCTAAACAGTATTAAAAGAACAGGAGTATAAAGGCAGCAGGATAGTCATGTCTAGATGAGAACTTCTGGAAAATTTGAAATAGCCTTCTAAGAAAAACTTGAAAATTCAGAGTCTTTCCCACCTTGCTTTACTGCAGGATACAGCGTATGCCACTTGTGCATGTGACATTACCCTGGTATCAAGCGATTTTACACAAAAATTGAGTAAGTGGAAGCAAGAGAGCTTCAAAGAGACTAGGGAGCTTACAGTGCTAAAAATTATGATGCTCAGAGCAGTCTGCAATTGCAGTGTGCAATGTTTTGCTGTCTCTTATCTCACTCCCCCTTAGCTGCACATCTTGCTGGTTTGCTTCTAGAAATTTTCAGTGTACCCTGTACTGCTGCTGCCTTTGTCACATAGGTTCTAAAAGGACTTCTGAAGTGTGGCAAGCTGCAGAAAGCAAAAAATATATTGCTAGGATTTTATAAGGGCAGGAAAGGTATGCATTTTGAAAGGAGGTTGAGTTATGAGTTTTAGACATCCGTTTTACAGCCACAGTTTGTAATAGGTTGGTAAGGCATAGCCAAAAATGGTGTCTCAAGCTGATACCTACAAAATGTTATTATTGAAAGAAGTGTTTGAGTCACAGGCAATACACTATCACTGCCTAGACTGGTCTTTATCCTGGCAAAATTACAGACAGAACCTAAGCAATAACAGAGCAGATTGTCCTTAGCCGCACCTGTTTGAACAGGCAGGAGAGCAGCAGCCCTGCAGAAACAGCTCACAGAGAGACTAAAGAGCAGAATAAGTGCAGCTCTCAGGCCAGACCTGGCTCTACCAGGAAAGTGTGTGTTTATAGCAGAGAGTCTTATTGAGGGGCCTTTTACCTGTCCTGAGATGCAGGCATGTTTCTTAGAGGTTCAGACGACTACTGGCCAACACGCAGCCCATGCAAACAGGGTTAAGAGAGACCTAGGATCTGGGATGCAGCCTCATTTTCTGCCAGAGCTCATTGTGTTGTTATGATGTCACCCATGTAGAATAGCCATTGTTGTACCAGCTGACTTAACATTTAGGAAGTGAACAGGCAAGTATGCAAAATCTGCATCATAAGGATCTGCTGTGGGATTACTTTTTTCTTGTACCCTTATTAAAAATAAAACTGTAAAATTCATAATATAATCAATGCCAGAAACAATTCTCAGCATGAATTCCTAGAGGCAAGAGCTTTACAATGCACTAAAACCATCATTTGCTGGATGCTTATCCAGAATCACAAAATAAGTCAGGAAAAGATCCTGGTTTAGAATTAAGGTCCTCTGAAAACTTCCTAGTGCTTCTTAATTTCTTATTCAATGCTCTATTTAATGGTGATGCATAAACATTATGGGAGCTGTTAATGTTTTCAAGGTTTGGGAACACCAAGACTCAAGACCTATCTTTATTGGCCTGTTTTGGAGCACCCACCACTATAGCACTGACACCAAAGCCATAGAAGAGTATTGCACTGCAGTGCCAGCAGCATGATTCACTGGAGACTGTTCACCTCTGAGGATTTCTTTCCCTATTAAGTAAATACACTGTAGGTCCAGGAAAGGTCACACCAAGGTCTGGTCTTCTGCTTAGTGGGAGGAGTGGTGTTGTCACTATCAGTATCCAGTTCACCCTGTTTCACTACCGTAAAAAAATTTGGCCCGTTCTGTGAGCTGTGTCCACAGTGTTATAATGTGTGTTCACTGAAGTAAAACCTTCTTGTCTTCTCTGGTCTGTCCAGGGGTTTGGGCCACGGAGCCTTTGGTGAGGTATATGAAGGTCAGGTGGCAGGGATCCCCAGCGACCCCACTCCCTTGCAGGTGGCTGTGAAAGTAAGTGACAGCATATGGGTTATCATGATGGTTTCATGCACTTTTTCACCCAAGAGTTCCAATATATTATAAAAATGAAGATGAATTAAGCATTACCATACTGCTTACTGAAGGATGTGGCTAGAAAGGTTGCTGCACCTATTGTAACACTTAAATCCATCATAGCCATGATACAACTTGTGGCATATAGACTTGAGCCTATTAAAAGAGGTTTGTAAGTAGTAAATAGTCAAAGATTTCTCCTACAGCTGCAGCAGACTGCAGATCCAAGAAATATATTCATCCTGTCTGTCCTCCACATGCTACACCTGGTTTTGTATAACTTGTCCAAAGCCTTTGAGTCAGGGGCCAGAAGTCTACACAAGGCCAAGAGCAGCTAGTGCATACATCAGAGAGCCTGCAGGTAGGACATGGCTGTTTTTTCAAGCATCTTACCACTCCATTTCATGATGGATGTGTACTGGGTATGAAGAGAAATCCTAAGAGACACTGGTAGGGTTCTCCAGGTCTTCAGCAGCCTAGGCAGCTTGTTTTCTCGTGGAGGTTACATAGCAGCTCAGTTCTGCTGGTGGCTGTAGTTCATAATCTTGCTGAGAGGTTCATAATCTTGCATTGAACTGTCTGATTGCTCAGGAAGTGCAGTTCTCCTTCCTCTATACAGTGGAATCCCAAGTAGTGGGCACTTTTCCCTGTGCACTTTGAGCTATTTCTGTTGCTGGGAGGAAGATGACAGTAGCACCAATGGGCCACGTGTTCTAATCTGTACCTTTCAACAGGCTTCCCAGTCTAGTTTAATAATGGTTTAGCTATTATCTTGGAGTGAAGTTTCTTTCAGAGGAACAATGATTCTATCATTGCTGCAGACAATGTTGGTGGTTTTTATTCTGTCAGGTGTTCTACATCTGTAAGTTTAAATATATTCTCCTTGTCAATCTGTTCTTTCTTTTCCAGACGCTGCCGGAAGTGTGTTCGGAGCAAGATGAGCTGGACTTCCTCATGGAAGCTCTCATTATTAGGTGTGTATGAATACAGTGAACAAGCACTTGTGTAGTCTTGCAGCCCAGCACTGTAAGGAGAAAAGGTGCTTTAAGAGATGATGTCCATGCAACACATCTATACGGTAGTTCTAGCACACAGCTGTCAATATTTTACAACTATGACAGGCATTATTTTTATGTTCTGATGACATAAAAATGGCACCAGATGAACAAAGGCTGAATTTTCAAGAGAGTCCACAGCGGTTTTCATTATCCAAATTGACAATCTTTAGTTTTCACAAGATTGTTTTTCACAGTTTTCACAAATTATAATAGGATCCTTTGTTTTCTATTGATCAGAATATGAGGTAAAAAGAAACAATAGGAGTTTGGGTTAGACTCCTCAAAACTAACAAGTGGCATTGATTTAATGCTGCTGTCATGTCACATCTCACTGTCTGAATCCTAGAATCTACAGAAATGGTTTCCTCATCACATTGAAGTCTGGAGAAATAAGGAAATATTAGAGGCTAGACTTTGTGGAATACCTCTTCTGCTATCAGACATTCTCTGTTTCATGTGAGTCCTAAGTTTTGCCCTAGTCCAAAAAGGATGCAGAATATGGGAGGTGGAAAAGCAGCCAAAAGCCACTCCTTCCCCACCTCTGTTTCCACACACAAAGACACAAAGAGACAGACACAAAGTGGAGGGATAGTACCTTAGCCTCATCCAGCTTCCCTGCCTTTGACATTTGTTACTTATTCTGGAAATTAAAAAAAAATAAGCATTCCCGGTAGCAAAACATTTTTACTCTTTCTGCAATTGTGCTTTTTGGATCAAAGCTGATTGATAATTGAGTCTCCCTGTCTCCACAGCAAGTTCAACCACCAGAATATTGTGCGCTGTATTGGGGTGAGCTTGCAGGCACTGCCTCGTTTCATCCTGCTGGAGCTCATGGCTGGAGGTGACCTGAAATCATTCCTGAGAGAGACACGGCCTAGACCGGTAAGAAAACAGAAAATTCATTTAGGAAGCTGCTGCCACCAGGCAAATACATAACTGTAAGGGAGCTGCATTTCTGTGAATAGCTGTTTGACATTGGCAAGAAGACGATCTGGCCTAGAGCTGTTGACTAAATGACAAATAACTTTAGTCCAGAGTTTTAAAGATTTTTCAACAAAAATCAGCATCTATACAAAATGACAGTGAGTTAGAAATGTGTAAGAAATAAATTATGACTTCTAGAGAGGAATCTATACTTCAGAACAATAAAGTTTGCTCTGAGTCCATGGATCAGAAAGGCATCCAGGTGTTGAAGTTTAACACCAGGGCCCAGATGCATCCTTTGGCTCTACATTTCTGTGACATATTACAAGAGAGACACAAATTGGCTCTAGTAGATAAAAGTAAGATTCTTTCTCAAGGCATCTGGAAACAGATTGACTTTGTATTTTTGCCTTGGGGTCTGGTTTTCAGACATATAAAGTGATTTGTGTTACCCAGGAGCATTACAGTCTTGGATAGATTGCAATAAAGTAGCTCCTGCCTAGATAAGAACACTATGCATCCAGAAAGTCAAGATGTTTGAAACCTAAGCAAGCAGTTTTTATAAACAGAAGTTGGTTTTCTGTAGGTCCTGGAGGTGTTCTTGTCAGCTCATACAAATGGGATGAACTTGGTGGTAGGTGAATGGGGAAATTAATGTTTTGCAATGTGGGCTTCTCTCTCACTCAGTGCAGAGCAAAATGGCATGGGCAAAGTATGCTGCCTGGCAGGTGTTCTGTTCAAAATTGTCAGGACAGGCTGTGACAAATGTTGGAAGTGAAAGGATGGTGCAGGGAAAGGGTATCCATCACTTTACAGTGTAAGCATCTTTTTGGCTCACCAAATTAGAGGGAGAAGCCAGGTCAGTAAAGATAAGGCTCTTGTGAGGAAGCACTAAGAAATTGCTCCTGAACAGCAGTCATTTTAGCCTACTTGCAGTAAAATAAACCAGTTGCTTTTGTGCATGAAAAGCCCTTAATCTTCATAGGATGCAGTCATGGGAGCCTTCTGATCTGAGGGGTTTCTTTCTGTCTGCCCCTGCCTCAGTCATAAGTTCATCCACTGCATGTGACAGCTTCCATTTCTGTTAGTGGTAGCTTTGTGCAACCCTTATGAAAGTTAATGTCAGAAGAAATGGATGACTTGGCCCAGGCATAACATAAATTATTTGCTGTTTCTCTTTCTGCCTTCATAACCTCTCCTTCTTTTCCCCTTTTTTTCATTCTTTCTTTTGTGATCTGTATGAGGTCATCTGAGACTGACCATAACTACCACTATGCACAGGGGCTGTTCCTAGAACCTTGGATATCCTCCCCAATTCCTGCATTTAACTTGAACTTGGTCCCAGATGTGAGACTGTTGCTTGTTTTCTGCCCTGTCCCATGCCTGGGAAAGATGAAGCAGGTGGGCAGCTGCAAACTGAAACTGATTCAGACAGTTTCTGGTCCCTCTGACAGCTGGGTGAATATGGACAGGCTGACTGTATGCAGACACAAATCCACATGTTTCTGCTGTACTTGTAACAACTTCCTTGTCCTTGCCTTGCTCTGCTTCTGCTGCCATCCCGTGGGGTGGATGCCTGTCAATAATGACAGGGAAATTTGTTGTCCAGCTGCTGGGGCAGCTTTTGAGGTGCTAATGGCACTTGTGAGTGCTGAGAAATCAGCCTCTGGGACACATGCTTGACTTCTCACTCAGAAACTGTGAGGCCAGGAGACTGACTTGGTGATGAGAGATGAGTTGTCTGCAGGGCATTGTGCTCTGAAGTGGATTTACCCTCTTGTGCATACTTGAGGTGTGACAGTCTCTGTACATAAGGCCCATGGCTCAGTACTGCTGGCTGTATCTTTGCAAAGCTGTTAATGAACCCTAAACTGCTTTGTTCCTCCTGTTGTTCATTCAGGGAAGACAGGCAGAAGGCAGGCATAGCAGACTAGATGTCCAGCTTTCCAGGCCCATTAAAGGAAAGACAAGGAGCAGTGCAGAGTAAACAGGCTTCTATGAGCTTTGCTTCCAAAAAAATTGAGCACACCTAGCTCAATTCACACCTAGCTCACCTAGCTCAGACCTAGCTGATTGACTGAGTGAGACAAGTGTACTGCTTACTGTTGCAGTAAGCATCGTATTAAGTACTTCGGTGATTCCCTATTTTGTTTCAAGTTTTGTATTTTCCAGCTGATATCCTTTCTATCTTGTCTTTCGCACCTACTTCTTCTTTCAGCCTGAGAGTAGAAGAGAGATTTATTTGTTACCTTCATCCCCCAGCTGCTTTCCTCACTTCCTACCTAATAACATCAAATTAATTTTCCAGTTTCAGTCAAATTTTATCCAGTTGTCAAAGGCATTACCATGTTTCAGGAACAAGAAAGCACCACGCTATAGTGACCACTGAGCAGAATAGTTGTCTTTTTTGGTTTTCCACTACCCAGCAAGAAACGGTGTGACTTGGAGCAAGACACACACATGTATATATATATATATATATACAGCTGTGTGTTAAAGCATGGATAGCAGCAGGGCAAATGATGGAGGAGAAAGTGAAGCAAGGAAAGGAGGAACTTAATACATTATAAAGGACATAAAGTGGGAAACTAGAGCTGCCACAGGAGACACGTAATCCAACTTAATGAGAGACGAGGATACTGACAGCACAAGTTATTTCATGCTGTTCATCTGTGTTCTTCATGTAAATAATGAAAGCAAAGTTCAGCCAAAATGTAGTGATTCTTCTGAACTAACTAACCAAGAATGATTGTATGTGTATAAGCCAAATGTTCATCCAATGTCACTGATACAATACCAGTGACTTCTGTTGGACATTTTCAGTTTATTCCTGCCAGGTTTACTCTGTAAGCTTCAGATTCAAGCTTCTCTATGCGTCTAGGATTTACAGTCCTGAAGCGTTTCTTTGTCTCATTTCTAAATAAAGCTTCACATCTGTTACAGAATCACGCCTTTCTCCTCATCTGGAGAGAGGCAGTCTGGTAGATTCAGAAATGCCTGAAACTGGAGCCTTCACTCATTATGAGCATTGAAGAACTGTCCATTCTGGGAAGTTCAGTGCTTATCTTTCTCACACACATCACAGCAATCAAAGAACAGCTCTGGAAGATAAATCATATATGGATAAATTATTCTCCTCCTTTGTGTTTTGCAGCCTGTTGCACAGAGCAGTGATTACACTGAACAATACATAGAATTTAATTCACCTTTAGTGAGACTCAGCCTCACCTGGGGACATGTCACGTTAGTTCTCTGAGCAGCAGTGCATTGCAGCTGGCATTGTCTGTTCATCTGGGGAGAAAAAGCTGTAAAGTTAATCCTTTGGTGTCTCAAGGCAGCTCCTCTTGCAAAATGAATCCCAAACCTTCATTTTTCAAACAAATTACATAGCTAGGTGGGCAGTGTTTAGCCAAATAAATTGTGGAAGGAATATGTTCAACGAGGGGAAGGAAGAGAAAAAAAGACAAAAAAAGACAAAAGCTGTGCTGTTCAAATCAGATTGTAGCTTCAGCCTACTGACTTCCTTGCAGCACAGCTCAGGTGTGGAATCTATTGCCCAGTAAGGAACCGTGCTTTTTACTTGGTTGTCAGTTCAGGTTTCTGACCCTTGCTCAGAAGATGGGGGAATTAGTAGATTGAGATACTAATTTCCCTTTGGTTATGGCCTAAAAGGGGAAAAAAAGGCATCTGTGTCCTTTGTTACTGTAGCCATCCTGTGTAGCTGTTAAGTCACTTTAAGTCATTGAGGTAAAAAACATGATTCATCCCTCTCCACAAAAGGAGGGGGCAGAGGAAGGTCTTTATGTATATACCTGCAATGAACTATACTGTGTAAATGACAGGTGATACATAGTTACAAAAAGGTTTTGGTTTTATGGCTGGAGAAAACAGCCGTTGTTCACACAGAGATACATAATTTTTCTGTTTTTTCATCAGGGAAGTGTTGAGGCCAGGTTTATCCTAATCTGTTCTGAAGACATGAGGAGTTTTTCAGTTTTTACCAGCCAGTGGCTACTGTTTCACTACTGTCTACTGCCTGCTACAGGGCCTGGACATATTTCCAATCCTGGCTAGATGTGGTTTAGCTCAGATGGGATGGTCAGCACAGCATTTCATCAGTCTGGAGATGTGTTCCATCACAACAGATGGGCTGGCAGAGCCAGCAGTCCCCATCACTGGAGGACCTGTGCTGGTTTTGCATCAGTGAGAGAGACCCATGGGTATGTGTGCCTTGTGAATACTTGCCAGAATGGTAGGTTTCAAAAGAGAGAGAGAGAGGGTGGGCTAGTTTGGTCGAGTAACTAAGGCCACTGAGCTAGCAAATGGCTGCTGTGGAAATAAGCTGTGACTGCCACTCAGTTGTTTGTCATCACTCTGCTGGCAGCAATGATTTCCTCCATCCCACAGGACTGGCCACAGTGATCACTGATTCACACCTCAGTGCAGAAGCTGGTTTGTCTTCAGAGGCCAGCAAATGTGAGCCTGCACTAAGCCCTTTCCACTAAATCATCTGGCTTCTGCTGGCAAGGGCTATAGACTTCATCAGAGGGGCAGGACAAGGAGTTGTCAGCCTTAGTCTTCTATAGCCATTGGCTACACAAGCCCATGTAAGTGCTCTGAGGGAAGAGATAAAGCCTACACAGATGCAGAGGAAGGGAAGAGCAAATGTGACTCATGGCATTATACAAAATGTCATTCTCATTGTTCAAGGTGCCTTTAGAAAGGAGCTAGCAATAATACAAAGAAACTGAGAGAGGACCAGTTCATGCTACAGATCTCATTAAAAAAAATCAGGCTGAAAATTCAGAAGCACCTCCCCTGGGAACTGAGGGAAATTCTTACATGGGCATCCCAGTGGAGCTGGAAAGTCAGATTCAGCTGTTCTGATCCTGTCCCTGAGATTTGTATGACATTGTGCCTGCACATCCTTTGCGTGGTTCATGAATACAAACTCCCTCTTGTGCATTTTTACAGTCCATTTGTGTATTACCATCTGATCTACATCACTTGTTGGAGCAGTCCCAAGACTGTACCAGTGACAAATCATGTCATATTCTTGCTTTGTTGTCCCTTGTGTCTTGGCAGAATCAGCCCTCCTCCCTTTCCATGCTGGACTTGCTCCACGTGGCCCGTGACATTGCTTGTGGGTGTCAGTACCTGGAGGAGAACCACTTCATTCACAGGTGGGTGAATGCATCCATGTCAGCGTGGGCATGGCTTTTGCAGAGGCCAGCACAGACTCCTAATGCCCTTCTTAATGTATTTATGTGCTGCTGCACTCTAGTGGCTGCTTACCTTTAAACAAGGTTGATAAAATCAGAATAGTAGAAGCAATCAACAGAAAGGCTGATGTAAACCAGGTTGCTGAGGACTGTAGTTTTGCCAAAGATCTGGACCTCAATCTAATTGTCTGCATTTGTGCAGCCTTTTTGGCTAACCTGCAAGTGGAAATACAATCTTGTGACAGAAGTCTTCAGACTTAGTGCCTTTCTGCTCATTCTGGAACCCTTCTTTCTCTTGAAGGATGGCTGTACAAGTACAGCCAGAAGTGCAACACCTAATGACAGTTGTTACCTGAGCCTCCAGAACAGGGTGTTGGGCAACTGGCCAAAATTCTGCTCATAGCATTATGTAGAGATGAACAGAGAGAGATTGTAGGTACATTCTTCTGAAAGTCTTACACACAAGCTATGCCACCATGTTACTCAGATCTCAAAGTTAGGGTTAGGGTAAAGCTGAAGCTTTGCCTGCATGCACAGGACTGAAGGCTGATACCTTCACAGAGCAACACTTGCAATACTTGAACAAGCATGGTGGTAACAGGTCAGTGGATCATTCCTCAGACAGCTTGGTGTTCAGACTAGTACATTGTTAAAATCAGCCCCGCTGCTTGAAACTCCTTAGGAACTTAAAAATAGCTTCTGGGGTGAAGGGAGGCTCACAGGAGGCCTTTCCTTTCAGCTAGAATATGATACATGAAGTTTAAAGTGGAAATGTTAAAGAGCAGAACTTCTTCTGCTCTTGGGGTAGATTGGAATTGGGACATCACATAAAAACTGACTCATCTGGCTAGTGTGGGCTGGCACTATTCTTGTTTTCTTTCTCAGTTGCAAAATTGTTGAATGATTAAGTGCTTCTTTTATTTCTGTTGCCTTCCTTCTCTTTCCTTTTAGGGATATTGCTGCCAGAAACTGCCTCCTTACCTGTCGAGGGCCTGGGAGAGTGGCCAAAATTGGAGACTTTGGAATGGCTCGGGATATATACAGGTAGCAGAGTTAAGCCTAGAGTACCTGCAAGTGGATGCTTCCTAAAATGAGGGAGAAACAGTGTTTGTGCAGGAGAGCAGGCTCATATGGTACTCTGCATAACCCTAATAAGATTAGGGTGGAGATTGCTGCAATGAGGAATCTCACCTAATGCTTTTTTCATGTTTGCCTTCATCTGTAGCTTAACTGTACTCAGTAGGCTTTTCCCACTCCTGACAGCTTTCTTCTGGGTAATGAAGTCTAATGGCCTTGGAAGGCATTTTCCTCTCTCTTGTACTCTGTCCTCAGTTTCTCATCTTTACTTTCTCCACATTGAATGGCATAGATGTGCCCTTTTGTTTTGTGGCCCCAAATCAGTCTGAGTCTTAATTTCTCTCCTTGATACTACCTCTGCCCCTGTGGCTTGGAGGTATCAGTAAATCTCAATTTACTGCAGATGAAGGAGCCAGGTGCAGAGGAAGGTCAGGAAAATGTAATCACCCAAACTGGAATTCAGCCAGGACACAGGGTTAATGACTCTGCACTTGCAAGAAGTGCCAGAAAATCTTTAATGACCACAAGCAGTGAGGGCTGCAGTTTGATTTCTCATCTTCCAGATAACACCTCCAGAAGTGTAATACCTTGTCCTGCTGTGCTGAGGAATTGATTTGCCTCTGACTCGGAGGAAGGAATGCCTTGTACTCAGTCACCCACACTGTTTGTTCCAGTGCCTTGCCTTCTTTTTTTCCTGCTTGGGGATTCTCCTGTGCAATCACCAAACCAAGCCTGGCTCTGCTTAGCTTGAGATCTGACAGCACCACAGCCCGAGGTGATGCAAACAGAGTGCTGCCTTCAAAGGCCCAAGTGGATCAGAGCTGCCCTTTTTTTTTTTTCCCTTACTCTATCTCCCTTCACAAAGAGCATCCACTCTGCCCCACTGTCAGATGGGAGTCTGCTGGGAAAAAGTAGCATCTGTCACAAACAATCAGCAGAACCAGCTGCCAAGAGGAACACTTTGGTGCTGAGATTTTAAAGGTGCCTTTGAAATTTATGCGTGTTTCTGTGTCTAGGAATATTCTTCGGATGCTCTGGCTATGTAGCTACAAAATTTGATACCAGATTGCATGAGCAACCTTCTGCAGCTGCCAGCACAGGATTTGGGGCTTGTAGGTTTTGTTTTAAATTATAAAAACATTAAATGAGGAATGTACTTCTGTCTCAGGAGCACAGGAGGTGTTTTTTGTACTCCTCCTCCTGCTCTAATGGACAGTCATCCTCCTCAATCTCTGGTTCTCAATAAGTTTTGGATTTCACTTGCAGTGCTTTAGATCCCAAACATATAAGAAAGGTTTGGGGTTTTTTTGGTGGAGATATTTATGGTGACCACGTGTGGGGGTGAGATGGAGATCTTGCTGTGGCTGAAAAGTGCAGGAGGATGGCTCTACCAGCAACAGTTTGTTGTGTGTGTAATTCACTAGGAGTATGCACTAGGAGGATAGCTTGGGTTCACCAAATCAGGCCTAATGCAAGGAAAACAAGAGCAGTCCTGTGGTCTGCCCATTTCCACTATTTTAGTGAGATGGAACAGAGTTCTTCAGCATTTTCTCTGCCATACTGTTTTTCCTGAGTTAGTTTCTCTCCTGGATCATAATTTTAATACTTGTAATTATAAAAATCACAGATGAATTATATTCTCTGAAATCTTGGCTGACTCATCATCCTGTTTGTTCTTCACAGAGCCAGCTACTATCGGAAGGGTGGGTGTGCAATGTTGCCTGTGAAATGGATGCCTCCTGAGGCTTTCATGGAAGGGATATTTACATCAAAAACAGACACATGGTATGCTTCTGTTCATTCTGTCCACTCTATCTATCTGTATTGTAACCCCTTTTATGAAGTATGAATATACTGTAAAAAATACATGTTCTTTTTTATTTCTTCTTTACTAAAAAGGCAAGCTGGGTCTTTCAGAGCCAGTAATCTTGGAAGACACAAGGGAACACAAAGATGAGACCTGTACAGAGAGGGGTGCAGCAGGGAAGGAAGATTGAGATAGATACAGATGCTGCTTTGCTGCTGCAGTGAGGAGGGCATTATTTCCATACTGAGAAAAGCAGCATCCATTCTGCCAGTGGGGAAGAAGGACATCATGTATTATGGCTTTCATTTTTCTCCTGGTCTACAGCAGCACTGTCAACCCTTGAGCTGCCAATGGCCAGAGGAGGGGGAGGAAGATTGAGAGAGCAGGAGGCAAGAGCTCAGCATGCATGTCGAGGGGAAGGGGCTGATGTTCAGCTCCTGAGCAAGCCCCAGCAGGGGGAGGCACAGGGTCACACAGCTGAGCTGCTGCCTGTCTCAGCACCAAGCACAGGCGTTTCCCATCACTGCACATAGCTCGTCACGCTTTTAATCAACAAGAAGGTGATTCTGGGGGAAAATCGTGCCTGATAAACCTTGTGGCCTTATATGAAGGTCACAGCATCAACAGACAAGGGAGGAGCAACTGACATCATTCACCTGGACCTGAGCAAAGCTTTCGACACTGTCCCGCACGACATCCTGTTCTCCAAGCTGGTAAAACCTGGGTTTGAAGGGTGAACCACTTGGTGGCTTGATGGTAACACCCAAAGAGTGGCTGTCAATGGGTCCATGTCCAAGTGGAGGCCAGTGACAAGTGGAGTCCCTCAAAGATCAGTGTTGGGACATTGTTTAACATCTTTGTTGGTGACATGGACAGTGGTAATGAGTGCACTCAGCAAGTTTGCTAATGATGCCATGTTGTGTGGTGCAGCTGACACACTGGAGGGAAGGGATCCATCCAGAGGCTGACCTTGACAGGCTGGAGAGGTGGGCCCATGCCTACCTCATGAAGTTCAGCAAGACCAAGTGCAGGGTCCTGCACCTGGGTCAGGGCAATCCCAGCACTGATATGGTCTGAGCAGTGACTGGCTTGAGAGCAGCCCTGAGGGCAAGGACTTGGGAGTGCTGGTAGATGAGAAGTTCAACATGAGCCATCCGTGTACACTTGCAGCCCAGAAAGCCAAGCAGATCCTTGGCTGCATCAAGAGAAGTGTGGCCAGCAGGTCAAGGGAAGTGATTCTCTCCCTCTGCTCTGCTCTCCTGAGACCCCACCTGGAGTACTGTGTCCAGTTCTGGAGCCCCTTTTACAGGAGGGACATGGATGTGCTGGAGTGTGTCCAGAGAAGTGCCATGAGGATGATCAGAGGGCTGGAGCATCTCTCCTGTGGAGACAGAGTGAGAGAGTTGGGGTTGTTCAGTCTGGAGAGGAGAAGGCTCCAGGAGACTTTATTGTAGCCTTCCAGTATCTGAAGGGGGCTACAAGAAAGCTGCTGAGGGACTTTTTAGGATTTCAGGTAGTGATAGGATTTGGGGAATGGGTTCAAACTAGACGTGGGTAGATTTAGATCAGGTATTAGGAAGAAGTTCTTCAGTATGAGGGTGGTGAGACACTGGAACAGGTTGCCCAGAGAGGTGGTGGAAGCCCCATCCCTGGAAGTTTTTAAGGCCAGGCTGGACAGGGCTCTGAGCAACCTGAGAGGTGTCCCTGCCCATGGCAGGGGGGGCAGAACTAGATGAACTTAAAGGTCCCTTCCAACCCTGAAAATTCTATGATTTCCAAGAATCTGACCAGATGAATGCTTTGTAGTAGGCCCTGTCCCAGCCATTGTTTCCAAGGCTTTGCAGGCCACACCACACAGACTAAAACTGTGAATTTAGCTGGGGAATGGTTTTGTTATACTCTGAGCTAGAGGTGGAGGCTCTGGGGCCCAGAGCAGCAGTGGGGATCCACTGGCATGTTATTTCATTTTGGGAAGCTTAATTGAGAAATATTTGTCATAAGTGATCAGGCCACTGCTCCACTTAGCTCTGTCTCCAGAAGTGGCTGGTGTCTTAGAAAAGTTTGACTTGTTAAATCTAGTTGAACAGTGCTGAGTACAAGGGCAAAGCAACCAACCAGATTTACCTACCTAGATCATAAACTTCATGCACTTAACAGTCAAAATTCATGAAATTATTCAAAGTCTACTGTTAAATCTGTGCAGCTTATTTGTGTCTGAATGCTGAAGCAGTGATTTCCACAAGCTGCCTGTGTACAGATTGCAAAGAGCAATGCTGATGGAATTTCATCTAAGGGCATTGTCCCTCTGTGATTGTCATTCCTGTATCCTTCACTTTGTTTTTCCTTCTTTTCTGCATTCAGGTCCTTTGGCATATTGCTGTGGGAGATATTCTCTTTGGGATACATGCCCTACCCTAGCAAAAGTAACCAGGAGGTTTTGGAGTTTGTAACCAATGGAGGAAGAATGGATCCACCTAAAAACTGCCCTGGCCCTGTGTATGAGATTTTAATTTTGATATAGTCATACAAATTTTGTTCTGGTTTGAGTGCTGTTCTTTAGTCAGAAGTCAATTACTACTAAGATTGATCTTACCTTGGCTGATCTATGTTATGAATTTAAATACCACTTACTTCTTTAGTAATTAGTTTTTCTCTGTGCTTTGGAGAAGAATTCAGTCTTAGACAAGCCATGAAACCCCAAGTACCTAAGGTTTCACACAGGTAGGGAAAAATGGGCTTCACTATCCATAGTGAATACCTAATACCTACCTCTAATGAATTTTCCAAGGGATTTCAGGTGGGTAGGTTATTTCTCTGATGTGCTGTGGATTTCACCCCACTGGTGGCCACATTGCCATTGCTACCACGACCTCAGTTGTGTGACTCCAGGGCAGGCAGAGCACTCTTATTTATTAAAGTGTTCATGGTTTCAAGGCTGCAGCATCAAGCTGTTGTGTACCAACAGGATCAGCCATCTGAGCATCTCCTGTTCTGCTCTTTCAGTTACCGCATTATGACCCAGTGTTGGCAGCATCAGCCTGAAGACAGACCAAATTTTGCCATCATCCTGGAGAGGATTGAGTACTGCACTCAGGTATCAGTGTTCATTTGTCTTGAATGAGAGGGGTGGAGAGGGCTGCTGTTGAGCAGCAGTTTAAGTGAACCAGACCATGAGATGGGATGGCAATGCTGCATTAGTGTTGTCAACACTCCAGGGAAACTGGTGTGAGCCTGGGACCAGTGTCTGGGATATTTACCTCCTAAGGCTGTTGATCCTTTTTGCCAAGACACAAGCTTATAGAGCTTTATAGTTGAATAGAAGACTGGTTGCTCTGCTTCTGCTTCTAAAGACACAGATTCTAACAAGCAAGAGAGCTAAGACAAGCAGGCACCCACATGCACATCATGTGCTTCATGTCAACCACTGCATGATTTTTAGTCAAGTCCAAGTGTGCATGTTGGTAGCAGGATGGGAGAAATTCTTGGTTTTCTCTCTGGTAGGATCCAGATGTCATCAACACTGCATTGCCCGTAGAATATGGCCCATCAGCTGAGGAGGAGGAGAAGGTAGTGATGCGCCCTGACGATCCAGAAAAAATTCCTCCTCTCTTGGTCTCAACACATCAAGACAGAAAGGATGACAAGCAAACTCTGCCATCTCCACCACCCCTGCCATCAGCCATCGCTACTGGAAAACCTGTGGGGAAAGTGGGAGCCTTGGAACCACCAGTCCCAGGGAAGGTGGAGTCAGCCTCAATGGGGGGACATATCAACATGGCCTATGCCCAGTCCAATCCCCCTTCTGAGCTGCACAAAAAACGGGGCTCTAGGAACAAGCCCACCAACCTTTGGAATCCCACCTATGGTTCCTGGTTTGCAGAGAAGCAGGCAAGCAAAAACAGTTCTCCACTGGAGAAAGAGATGCCTGGGAAGGAGAATTTGGGACAGGAAGGAAACTGTACTGTGGGACCCAACATTATAACTGGCAGGCTGCCAGGCTCCTCTCTGCTATTAGAGCCATCTTCCCTAACAGCAAGTGTTAAAGAAGTGCCTCTCTTTAGGCTCCGCCACTTCCCCTGTGGGAATGTCAACTATGGATACCAACAGCAGGGTTTACCCTTGGAAGCCTCTCCAGCACCTTGTGCTAGCAGTTACGAGGACCCTGTCCTCAGAAACAAGAGCCACATAACACAGCAGGGGCCATGAGAGCCCACTGCCCTCTTGACTTTCTCCCCTGTGGCCCCTGGGCCTTGAAGAGATGTCCTGTTACCCAATACACCACAAGAAAGGGATCTGACAGCATCACCTTCTGTTTTGTGCCAACTAGCTCCAAAAGTCCCACCCCTGAAGCTGTAATTTCAGCTAATCCAAGAGGCTTCAAATCACCAGAGCCCCAAATACAATAAAAGAAACAAGAGGGAGGGAGGATACAGGAAACATGTTAACTGCAAGGCCCAGCTGCTGTTGCACCATCTCATATGCATGATTGTTGTCATGGATTTCCTGTGAGCTTTTCTCAGTTGCGTGTTCTCTGCTTAAGTGTAAAGCTGTGGCTCACTGCTGTGAGTGTTTCATGTCTGGGGTTTTCTGTGCCAAAATTGTGGTTGCTGTGGAATGCCTGGAGATCTCCTGCAGCTGGAAGAGATTGTAGTGGGACTGGGGAGAACATTGAAATGGAAAAAGGATACAACAGCATCGAGTGGTGATGCAATGGCACATTCACAAGTTTGTGTTGCAGCTACAGCCCAGTCTCTGTAAGTCCTTGAATGTACAGCTGTTATGGGGGTGCTGGCAGGGCAATAGAAGGACAATGCATCTCTTGAAACAGAGAGAAGAGGAAGCACAGGGTATGGGTTTAGATACTGTGGGTCAGTCTGGGCTGGGGAGAGGGGGTGTTGTTTGGCTGAGGTTTTTGTTTTATTTTTCCTGTGCTTAAGCACTAAAACTGAGTAACACCCTTTAAAATTCTTCCTGACCTACAAAAGTAACAATGTTCTTAGTAAGGAACTTGTGTCAAGTGGAACCAAGGTGAAGTCTTAAAGGACCACAGACATGAGAGAAACTTTCACCATGCCCTGGAAATGGACAGCCACCTGCATACCTCAGAGATTTACAATAGCCTTTGACATACCCTATCAAACAAGAGCATAAAGGCACAAGACTACATCATGCTACAATCCAGATGCCAGATACTGTCTGAATTCGAAGGGTTTATAGTCCTTGTTCCTAAAACAAAATATGTGTATGAAAGTGGTTTAAAGACAAACACTGCACTGACTCATTTTGTACACCTTGTGCATGAAAAATATTCCAGTTATCTGTATTGTCAAAACATAGATGTAGAAAATAATTCTTCTGTAAAGATACACATTAGTAACTTCAATGTAGGGTTGCAAGGAGCTGTTTTAGCCTGAATGCTATTCAAAAGGGGTGCCTATTTCCATAGAAATGGGTGTACTGAAGCATCACCAAAGGAATGTGAAGGTGTTCTTTAGTCTGAGACTCTTTGTTTCAGTGAAGTGACTCTGAACCTGGCCCTGGATCCAAACATTGAGGTAAGCTTCCTGTCTTCATAAGGATACAAACCAGAATGCGTATTTACATATTCCTAACCTTTGAGATAGGCAGACTGAAATAAGAGTGTTTGGCTTGGGCCACCACTCTTGTAAAAAACCATTAGAGGAAGGAGGCAATGTGCTTTCCTAATCTGCATTTCTGACATCTCTGATATATAGACCTAAAAATCTTTTTTAGACTAATGCAAAATTTTGTGTTGTCATGTGCTCATGTGTTGGCAAACTTTAGTCGGGCGCTACTCCAAATTTCACGTTCTTCCACTGCTTTATGCAAGCTTCTTTAGCTTGAGCTAACAGAATATTTGTGATCCGTGAGATTATCAGGCTTGCAGCTCTTGTTGTGAAATAGCCACTAGAAGAAATGATTTTGTCCAGCTTAGGACTGGGTTAACATCACAACTGTCCCTCTCTTTCTAGCTCAGTAAAGTCAGTGAGGTAGTTCTCTAGAGCCTCAGGAAAGCAGATTAATTCAGGACGTAAGCACTATCAGAACAATTTCTTACACTAGTGTATTATTCACATATAATAGCAATTTTCATTTAAATATTCCAGGTTTTTTTATTTTCAAAAGGGCTTGTTTTATTTAGCTCTTCTTTACATAAAAGCAGAGTTTTTGCTTCCCTGCCTCTTAGATGTTCCTGAGGAGAGAATCTGACATGCATACTGATGAGTTCTTCTTAAAGAATGCATAAGAAGAAAAAGGTGCAAAGTTAAAGGTCTTTGACTAGCAGAAATGATTCATTTTGAATCTGGGGCAGCAGCTCTGCTGCTGCTCAAATGCAGGTAAGCTGCCAGGTTATGATGTGAAAAGTAGCATTTCTAAAGAAGCTTTAAAAGCACAAGCAGCAAGAGACAATTTTAAGTTTGTGGGAGTGAAGGGAGGGAGACAGGCTTTCCCCAGCCATGGCAGTACTGCAGTCACTTCTCTGCAACTTGTGCTGTGCAGTTGTATTAACACAGAAGTTGTATTTTCCACAGAAGTGAGGAGATAATTCTCGTCAAAGGAAATGGTGAATTGGTACTGAAATTCTCCAGTCTGATGGGTATGGAGCATTAAGATATACACTGTTCAGCACCAACAGCTGGTTTAAGTAAGCTTCCTTCCAGCAGCTCCAGTGTTAAATGTTTTGTTGTGGGTGGGGCTTTCTTGTTTGCCTGGGATTTTTGTTTTGTTTTGGTTTTGTTTTAAACAAACACAACTCTTGGAATTCAGAGGAATTACAAGAAATCTACTTTCAGCTTATTTTTAATGTAAAAAACCCCATAACATCTCCAAGCTTTTCCACAGCAGGCATTTAGTTTGGCTCTCCTGTGTGCTCTGCTAAGCACAGTACCCCTGTTTCCAAAAAATATTTTGTCAGTATTGATGCTAATCAGATCTTGCCACTCAGAAGCAAGGCTTGGAGCATCCTGTTTCCAAAAATATATTTTGTCAGTATTGATGCTAACCAGATCTTGCCACTCAGAAGCAAGGCTTGGAGCATTTGCCTGTCCTCTTTCTTAGAAAAGAAGTAATGCCATCAGCCAAATTATTTTGATGGATTGATTTCCTGGACCAAAGGGTGCTCTGCTTCTTGTGTGCATTGCATTGCTTAACTTTAATGTCCATCCTGTTGCCAAAGCATTGCCTGGATTTCAGTGACAGTGCAAGATTTCATTTATATCCCTGGGATGATGTATTAAAGCTTTCCTTAATGATACCTGTTTTCCCTGTCTCTGAAGTAACAAGTCACACACGGGACCTATCAAGTACTCCACTGCCTCTAACTGCTGAAGGGTGGACAGAAAAGATGTAACATTTAACCAGTAAGCTTGTGAGAGCTGAGGTTGCCAGGCAGGTTTGCCCTGGGCTGACAAATAGCTCAGGTTCCTTTGCTAAGGTAGGAGAGAAGCTTCTGAAGCTGCTTTCCCAGGGCCAGGCCAGGCCAGGCAGAGAGAGACAACAGAAATTTAAGTTTTGTGTGTTGGATAAAGCTAACAATCTGCAGCTTAGAGGCTGTAGGTTCTGTGTGTGTAAAACAAGCCAAATAATTCACTCAATGGACTTGTAAGGAAAACGGCTTAAATGCTGTACAGGAAAGTACTTTCTCATTTTTATTGATTTAATTCATGTTAGCATTTCTCTTACAGCATATGGAAATGTTCATGTGTATGTATTCCAATTTCTAGCAGTTTCCTTCTAGCACATTTTCTGTAGCTCTACACCATTAGCCAGAGCATTTTGTCTAGTCATGAACTAGGAATTTTTTATTTCTGTGCCTAGAAAGATGCAGCTGTCCAGTTCTTAGCCCTGCAGTGAATAGAAAGTGCTTAAGTCACCATGAGCTCAACAAACCTCATGTGGACATCCCAAATTTCCTTATTAAACCCCTCCATGCCAGGTTTAGTGTGTTGCAGGAGGAAAAACAATATCAAGTAACAGTAACCCTCTTATCCATTTTTTTCCCATGACGTTATTTTAAAATATGGTATATTGAGACAATACAAAGATTTCTAAGGATCCTGTTTTTTTAATACTATTAACCTTTTCCATTGGCAACATTTACATTCTGGTCTTACATCTTCCTCACTCTACAGTGGAGAAGCGGGAAGCAGTCTACAGGATGTAAAGCATGACTGAGAAAATCCTGTGCTACCACTCTTTCACTCTGAAAATCACTTATTTCCATGTGAATGTTATGTGTTTGTTTCCTATACATGTTAGGTAGGTTTCTGAATTCTGTAAGCTGCTGAAGATAAACCAGGTTGGGCTGCCTGTTAATCTACCTTTCCAGTTAACCCTTTCATCTTCCCTTTTGCTACTGAACTTTGTTTCTCTATCATGTGCCTGGAAATCACCAGCGAGGAAAGAACTATGGTTGGTTCTGCTTCCTTAAGGAGCTGTGGGACTTTGCTGGGGTGAGAAAAAGAGGTACAGATAACACAGGTTAAAAGCATGAGGGCTGTGTTTATTTGGCTGAGTCAGCCTTTTGCAGTGGTGCAGTCTCACAGGTCCATTAGCTCCCCTGAGAATGAGAGCAGTGGCAGCACCCCTGGGAGCAGTCATTTACCCACTGCATGATGTAGGGTCTCAACGAGGCTGTGAAGGATTTAACTTTGCATGCCTGCTCCTGTTACCAAGCCTGTCTTTTGGGTAAAAAGAACCTTGACATCAGAACAGCATAAAACAGCAGCAAAGACATCACCATTTATCTGTCCTAAAGTTAACTCCCTCATAGGAAAATGTCCAATTTGTCTGCAACTGGCTTCATTTAGTAACAAAATACCATTACGAGAGTGTCTGTCTCATGTACAGCAGTTTGTGCAGAATTGCTTATAGAGGAAGGGCCTGTGCACTTCAGGGATACTATGAAGAAAAATACTAATATATGGTCATTGAATATTTTGTATTGAATAGTGTATTTGTATTGTAAACAAGTGTAGTGAACCACAAGGCATGAAGACAAATAAAATCACTATATCTGGCTTTCTCCATCGCGGGCTGTGTAATGATTGGTTCAGTGTCAGAGGGAGGTCTCTGAACATCAATTTTTACTTGGTAAACTTACAAAAGTACTAAGGTACATGCCACAAAAAGGAGTCAGAGTGGTGTTAAACAGCCAGCCCCATTTCTGGCTAGCAGGAGTGTGTTTAGGACTTGTTTACACTGCAATTCTCATACCTCCAAGTTGATTACAAAGAAAGGTGCCATTCTACCTATTATAAACCACCAAGGCTGGCTTTTACCAACAGGAAGCTGACCAGAACAAAAAGAGAAAAAAAAAGGTCTGTTGTTGAAAAGAGTATTTTGGGGTTTTAATTCCTAAACATATAAATCCTAAGACATTTTTCTTTTCTTTGACTCTGGACATGGACTTTGAGTTGATTGAATTACAAGCTGTATCCTCTCCCCACCACTCCTATGATACAGGTAGGTGCTTTTCTTGAAATTAGGACTGACTCATAAATAAGCCTTGGTGCCTTTCACTTACTTAGCCATATGCTCATTTTTCTGCAGGATAGTGCTGATTTAGTCAACAAGACTTTTTTGCCTGAGCAGGTATCCAGCAGGCTCTAATTTCCATTTTTTCCAGACTTGTCTGTCCACAGTTAGGAAAGAAAAAGGGTGCAGGTGGGTACTTGCTATATGGTTTTCATGCATACAACTACAGTTTCTACCTGGTGGAAAAGTCAGGATGTAAATTCTGGACTTACACCCGTGCAGCACTCTCATAGGTAGAAGAGCTAACTTGCCAGAGAAACTAGCCCATGTTTTGCAAATCTCCAGTGCCAATTTTGGGTCCTTGTGCCTCAGATCTGGTGGAATAGCAACAATTTAATAGCACAGGCTCCCTGCCCAGAAAACGCTTACTGTCAACATCTGCAAAGCAATCCCTGAATCCAGCTGGACTGAACTCACTAGAAATCCCCATCCTGGGATACCTGAAGATTAAGTCATCCTCCTTCTCCTGTCACACCTGTGACCCCTCCTTTCCAGCCAATGTCCAAAGCTGAGAAGTTTTCATTGCTGAGAGCAGTGAAGAAGTACGTTTTCTGAAACCAGACCTGAGACATGCTGTCAATCAAGGCCCAGCCTCAAAGTCTGCACCAGCACAGCAAAGAATTGCTGGACACCATCTGCCAATTTAGTTATCAACCAGGTAATATTTTATTCATGTGGCTTATAGAGACTTTGAGAATAATTTGTGTTCTTTCTAGTCAGTCTGGGGCTATGATTATACAGAACTCAGCACAGCACCTAATTGCAAACATGTCATTTATTTCCAGAATTTTTTTGAAGACACAAAGGGACATCCTGTAGGAGTTGCAGAAAAGGATTATGGCAATTTACCTCAGATTTAGGGAAGCACAAATCCTTTCACATCACCAATTTTAAGACAGCCATCCGTAATCCCTTCTGGAATGGAGGGATTGCTTACCTTGTTTCCCACATGAATTTACAGTGCTGGTTACTTTCTGAGAGAAGATTCTCCGTGCTACCAAAACAGTTTTGTACTGGTAACAGTCCTGACAGACTGAGAGAATTGGGGTTGTTCAGCCTGAAGAAGAAAAAGCTCCGGGGAGATGTTATAGCAGCCTTCCAGTACCTGAAGGGGATAGAGGAAGGCTGGGGAGGGACTTTATGCCCTTGTAAAAAGTGATTGGACAGGGGGAAATGGTTTCAAGCTGGAAGAAGGTAGATACACATTAGACTTCAAGAAGAAATATTTTAGCGTGAGGGTGGTGAGACTGGGGAACAGGTTGTTCAGGGAAGCTGTGGCTGCCCACTCACTCCCTGGAAGTGTTCAAGGCCAGGATAGATGGAGCTTTGGGCAAGCAGGCCTAGTGGGAAGTCTCCCTGCCCAGGGCAGGGGGGCTGGAACTAGATTATGTCTAAGGACCCTTCCAGCCCAAAACCATTCTGTGATTCTAGAAGTTAATGAAACAATTTTGCCAACTATTCACCAGGGTTTCATTTTACTAATACCTGCAAGTAACAGATATTGTACAAAGAAAAGTTCAGTACATCACTGAATATCTGCATCTTCAAATATAAAGCCTCTTTTTTTTTTTTTACATTCAAAATTTACAACTTTTATATTAAAAAAAGAAATCTCTTAAGTTAAGCTACAATATGCATTACTTTAAATACAGTTGTGGAAAAATAGCTACAGCAATATTTAGAAGCTAGCAGCAGCAGAATTCTGCCTAAAAATAGAATATTATGATGCAATTTTAAAGTGTCACTTGTTCAAGCAAATCATTTAAGAATAAAAAGATTGTTCCTGGAACACAAAACCATCCTGATAAGATAATGTTTACATATGCTGAGCAATTAAAATACATTATACAATTAAAACATGGACAAAATATTAGCTTTTTTAAAAGGCTGATATGCAAATATGGTCACATCAAGGTGTGTTACAATACTGTACCTAAAAACTACCCTTAATTTATCATAAGACTTTTACAAGAAATTTATCTAGAAAACTGTGCAGAAGGAAACAAACAGCTACCACAAACAAATCAAATTATTTACTACAGTGCCTAAAAACCCTGCATATACCCTATACCATTGGGTATGAATTACCTATTACCCTGCTGTATTTATACAGAAAATATTTTTTATGAGGGTCTTACATGTAGTTCCACTCTGGATTTATTTGTCAAGTGATACTTGTAACCTGTAGCACACCAAACAAAAAAAGAGAAGCCTAAAAAATGAAAGAAAGTTCTCCAGGAGTGTGCAAAGTGCATTATTTTAAAGAGTGCTGTTTCTATGTAGCTCTTTCTAAAAAGGCATACATCAAAAAGTGCTTTTTACTTTACAGACTGACATGCAGCATATTTGTCAATCAAAAAAAAGGCTTTTGATTTAATAGAATTGTTGCTGTTCACTAGGATAACTGCAAATACTTGTATTTATCAGCCCTTTTGTGTTCTGGAGGGTGGAACAGGAGGGAGAAAGAAGAGGAGGGATATGAATGATAAATTTAAAAATACATCACAACTGCTTGCAAAAGCAGTTTTGTTTTGTTTTTTTCCTTTTTATTGCTAGCAGCTGGTATTGGAATTGACAAAGTGCCCAGTAACCAGAGTAATGTCACTCATTAACCACCTCCTCTGTCAAAAGCAGGCAATGTGTATTTGAGTTCATTACTCCAGGGAGGAAAATCACTTAAATACTGCATGAATCACAAAGCAACTTTAGAGAACATTGGAGATGCATTCTCTAACCGGAACATTATTCAAATAATAAAGCATCTCAAACCCAAGATGCTTTTGCAATAGCCTTCACAGGCAGGGCTGTTTCACTTTGAGAAAGAACAGTGTCTTCACTTCTTAATGCAACTGAACTTTTTAAAATCTATACGGTTATTTTATATATATATATATTAAAATATATATTCTGTATACACACACATACATATGTATTTACGTAAAATGCAAGTGCAGATATAATGATGTAAAAATAAGTTGGCATTCTAGATGGGGTCTTGTGTGCTTTAAATCCTCATTTCCTACTCTATGAGTATATTTTGGCTCAGCAAATATCATCTACAAGTTTTGCCCCATTAATGCCACGATAGGTCACTCTGCTGGGTCGAACTAAGACCCCGTGGTTCTGCTTACAGGTGAAATAGCGCCTCTGCCCCACAGATCCATCATTCTTCCCCTTGGCACTTCTGAGTTCAAGTCCAAGCCAGACCCCTGGTGCGAAGTCTGCAGGCCCAATGTATCTGATTGTCCCCATTTCATTGGAGCTGGTCAGAAGAACCTGAGAGCCTTCGTGCAGCTTCACTGGCCCCTCAGTGCTGGCTGTAGTGGTATTGCTCCAGCTGCGCTGTAACACGGAGCTCTTGGATCTAGTTAGGAAAAAAAGGAAAAAAAAAAAACCAAAAAACAACCTCAAAATCCTCTACAAAATGCTCAGGGCAAATCTGCAATTCAGTGAAGTGCATGGAAAAAAAAACAAACTCTCAACTCCCTTTAAAAAAAAAAATACTAAAAAAAAAAAAATTGGTTTGATCTCAGGTCACTAGCCAAACATGTAGTGATACTAACAGTCTAGTATATACGGCAGTTTGAAAGACTTGGAAGATCCCAGGATCTGCAATATTTGCTATAGGTGATAATATTGGTACATTAAGCAGTACAAAGCATTTTATTTGCGCCTTCAAAGTGTTTAGCCAAACAGCATTTAACATGCAAGAGTCAATCAGGATCACCAGGACAAAGTCAAGTCCATTAACAAGGCCCCGTGAACTGCACCCCGCTGTGTGAAAATACAAGACTTTGGAACATATGCAGAGTTGAACACCTGGAAAACAATTTTAATGCCAACCTGAATCCAAGGATTCTCCTGGATACTCATGGAAAAATAGTCTACTACTGGGCTGTTTTGTAAGAAAAAAAAAAATGAAGTAGTGGGCTAACAGCCAGCCCACCCAAACATTCTAAACTCAAGACACTCACCTGACAAAGGAGTTTCTTCTATTTATCTCCTTCTGTGAGGATGCAGAAGTGGTGCTCAGACTGCGTCTAAAACCTAAGTGAAAAGGTTAATAAGCTTGGTAGAACACCTTAAAAGAAACCAAACAAAACACCACAAAACAAACACTTTGTAAATTTATATACTGCTTCTACTACACTTGCTATACATTGTCCCCTCCAACTTGGAAATTAACTGAAAATTCTCATGGAACTTGGTGCCCATAACATGTTCAAATATTCAGAGAGGACAGAAATGAAATTAAACAAACCAAACAATGGTAATTTGAAGGAGCCTTTTCACAAAATGCTTAGGTAAGAAAAAAGTAAAATAACTGTTTCCAAGTATCACACAGAAGGTTTAGTAATTTCATATGAACCCTCCCTAACAGCAATCTCTTCATCAATGTCAGTTCAGACTAAGAAGCATGTTCAATTTATGGTTAACTCTGATTGGAACCCAGTGCAGTAGTAAGGGAAGATTGTCAGCAATCTTCATTCTGACAATTATTTCGTGCAATACAGAGTTAATAGTACTCTACAGTTCCTTCTACAGGCTACATTTTTAGGAAGGGACCAGCCAGACTATTTACTGGCATTTGGGTTCCTTGAAAATCTCTTTTGGTCTGAGAAGTGGGCTTTGTGAAGTAAGGTTGTAGAATGGTATCCTGCAGTAGGCTACCTAAGCCAAATCACAGTGTCTCACACTCCTACCTGGAAAAGGGTGCTTTATTTTATTCGATGATGTCTCCGTGAGAGAATCCAGAGAACCCGCTAGTCTGAAAAGCAGTAACACAATGAGGAAGCAATTTCAACTGAACTGCTGGAATACTTTTGTTCTGATACTTTCACCTCTACATCCAACCCCCAAGAGACACTAACATTTCAGTCATAATAAGGCAGATATGTAAGAAGCAACAGGAGCAAACTGCTCTATTCAAGTTACTTGCCTTTTACTCAGCAAGAGAGCATGTATAATTTTGAGGCAAGTTCTTTAACAGCTTGGCTAAGCTAGGATATTTAGGGAAAGAAAAACAAGAACATGTCTGGAAGAGTAAATAGATACAAATAAAGTAGGAAACCACACAGTATTCCTCAGATGTTCTTCCTAAAACCTAAACCAAGAGACTACAAACAAAGTGGTGGATGCTTTGGTTCCTCTACACAGCTGGAGAAGAGAACAGTATTTCCAGGCATGTCAAAGGGCAACTTCCTTTTATAACCAAATTTAGCTCAGCTCAGCAGGATTGGGTCATGAAAGTAAGGTTTAATGAACACAGATCATATCAGACACAGAGGTCCTTGAATGAAAATACCTGAAGTGGGTACAAGTGAAACAAAGGGAGCTGTGTTTCTAATTTATGCTCTGCTTTCAAAAAGCTGATCTAAAACCCAACAGGTTTTAAAAGGAATTATAAACTTCCATTAGGAGATGAAAACATTTATTTCTTCTACATCCACTGCAAAACTCTTTCCCGCTGGAAACATAATGAGAAAGCATTTTGGCAGCACAAACCTTACAACATCTTCAGTGCTTACCTCTGTACACGAGATGGTGGTGCAAATACACCATATCTAGGGAGACAACTGAAGTACTGAACACCTCCCACAGAACCATCATTCTTCCCATGAGGTTTGTCCAACTCAATTCCACACCAGAATCCTACATTTCAAAACAGTGAAATCATGGTATTTAAAAAACCAACACAGAACAACAACACAGGCCTTTCTTAATCTAGACAGTTGGTACAATTGGCCTTCACCCACATCAAAGAAAACAGTTTCTAGTTAGAAACTTAATAATAACAATAGATACACACTTTTAAATAACTGTTTATGTAGTGATGTGAAAAATTATGCCATAATAAATCTAAATATAATTACCTCAGCATTTTAATATGCTTTCAAGAAAACTGACATTTTAATTAGTATAGAAAAGGTAAAACCTTTGAGATATATATACACAAGGGCATATACACACTTAAGCCAAATTGAACATTGCTGATGACCATATGCTTTATGCATCATCTGACATCATCAACAGTAAATTTTAAATTTTGATACCAATTTATTCCTTCTCTCTATCTAGCAGTTTTAATTAATACAAATTGCAAGGCTGGTTTTAGGATATTAAGAGAAAGGTGTAGGAATCAGAACTGGCCAGCAATTCGTCTCATACAGAATGCTTGACCATTCATAACCTGTGATAAATGTGAGCTAATTATGTAAAGGTGCTAAATTTCCTACTCCATTAGCAGTCCTTATGCTATCCATCTCCAAAAGATTCAAAATATTATTCAAGTCAGTTGGTAGTAAGGCACTGGATAAAATGGTAATTCTAATTATCAGATCAAGAAATTCAGGAATGACAGCTTATGAATTAGAAGGGCTCAGTACATGAAAAGTTCTCCCTTTCCTGTTTTTGGAATTAAATAAAGATCTGCATCGCAGCAGAAGAAATAAAGTTCTGGTAACTTTCAGAGCTTTGATACATAATAAGATTGGAATAGTTAAAAATGCATTTGTTACATTTTCTATAAATTACTGGTCCTGCAAATGAAGATTTGTGGTTGTCACACTCTCACTACTTAAAATGCCATGTTCTCCTCAAAAGAAAAAAATTGTTCCTTAACCTGGGGGAAAGGGAGGAGACTTAGAGTGTCCAACAGCTTCCTGACTTTATGCTTGTTACAGTAATTTAGAAAAGCAGAACCTTCCTCACTGTTTACTTTTGAGCAACAACGTGAGAGTAAGAATGATCACAGGAAAGTGCAGAATCAGTTAATCACAGTAATTTAAGCAAGGACTGTCTACAGTGAAGCTGGGGAAAGAGGAGAGAGTGAAAAAAGGTCCTAGCTGTCATTCTAACTTTTTTTTACCTATTGATGCCACCAAGTGTCAAGAAAGAGTATTGCCGATTACCTATCAATAGAATGGACCTCCTTTAAACTAGCTACTTAACACCAATACTTAGCAACTGCTTTTGCATTACTCTTGCGATTATAGGCAAGGTAATAAAGAACACAGAATTTGAAGAATGAGTACTCAAAAATTAGCTTCCATCATTTAGAAAAGCTTGATTCTGTTTGAAAACACCTGGCTTCAGTGCAATGTGGGTTTTAGCAAGGGGAAGGGAGAGGGGAGCTGAAGAGAACGATGAGAAAACAGTAAGAGAGTTTGGGGCTTTTTGAGATGCTCATAACTTTGCATCTGTCCTATGACCTAAACATTTGATAGTTAAGAATTAAATGTTCACAATTACCCTCTTAAAGATGCCAAGAAGGAAGAGGCAAGTACAAGTACCTAAGAGTACCAGTATTGCAAGAGATGAGCTGTGCCAGAAAGACTCACTACAAAAAGGAAGGAGTAAAGACACATATTCTCAATAAACCACGAAGTACTTTGGAAATGAAACTGTGGGACTTCAACCTACCAGACGTCTCCTGGAAATATAACAGCAGAGAGGAGACAGGCTTAGGAGCTTCTTGAGTGCATGGAAGATAACATCCTGACACAGATGATAAGCAAGCCCACCAGGCCAAGCGCCTTGCTAGATCTGCTGTTCACAAACAGGGAATGACTGGGGGGAGATGTGGTTAGAGGCCACTCAGGCCACAAAATGTTTAAATTCTCAATCCTTAGTCAGAAAAACTGCAATAACAGACAACAAAAAAAAGTTTTTACAAACACAATAACAATAAAAAAGAGCCAGGGTGAATCTCCATCCTTCATTGGATGCAGGGGGGGAACACTGAAACTGAGGAGGAGGAAAAGGCTGATGTACTTAATGCCTTCTTTGCTTCCATCTTTAGGAGTCTACCCCCAGGGTAGTCAGCTCCATGAGCTGGAAAATAAGGATGGAAAGCATCACCATCCCCAAAAATCCAGGAAGCAGTGAATGACCTGCTACATCACCTAGACACCCCTAAGTCTGGCGCTGGATGGGATCCCCCTGAAAGTAAGCTGTCAGAGGAGCTCCCCAAGCCTCTCTCCATTATTATCAACAACCTTGGTCAACAGGGGAGAACCCAGATGACTGGAGGCTTGCCCATGTGACACCCACCTACAAGAAAGGCTGTAAGGAGGATCTGGGGAACTACAGGCTTGTCAGTCTGCCTTTGGCAATCAGGGGCAATTATGGAGAGGTTCATTTCTAGTGTGCTCACATGGCAAACCCAGGACAGGCAGGGGATTAGCCTGGATGGGTTCAGGGAAGGCAGGGCCCCTTTCACCAACCTGATCTCTTTCTATGACCAGGTGACCCGCATAGTGGATGATGGAAACACTGTGGACATTGTCTACCTGGACTGTAGTAAAGCCTTTGACATAATGTTCCACAAAATTCTCCTAGAGAAGCTGGCAGCTCATGTTCTTAGACAGCTGTTCTTTTTGCTGGGTTAGAAACTGGCAGTATGGCTGGGCCCAGAGAGTTGTGGTGAACAGAGTCAAATCCAGTTGGCAGTGGGTCACCAGTGGTGTTGCCCAGGGGTGTTTTGGGGCCTGTCTCGTTTAATATCTTTATCAACAATCAAGATGAGAGGATTGAGTGTTTCCTCAGAAGCACTTTGTGTTGTTTGGAGACAATACCAAGTTGGATGCAAGTGATGGTCTGCTTGAGGATAGGAAGGCTCTGCAGAGGGACCTGAACAGATGGGTCAATGGGCTGAGGCTTATGAGGTTTAACAAGCCCAAATGCCAGGTCCTGCATTTCAGTCCATGCAATGCTACAGGTCTGAGGAAGAGCAGCTGGAAAGCTGACAGGAAGAAGAAGAGACCCTAGGTTGTTGATTGACACCCAGTTGAATATGAGCCAGCAGTGTGCCCAGGGAGCCAAGAAGGCCAACAGCAGGCAACAATATCCTGCATCAGAAGTATTGTGGCCAGCAGGACTAGGGAAGTGATTGTGCCTCTGTACCTGGCACTGATGAGGCTGCACCTTGAGTACTGTGTTCAGTTCTGGGCCCCTCAATACAAGAAGGACACCAAGTTGCTGGAGCATGTCCAAAGAAGAGCAACCAAGCTGGTGACAGCTTTAGAGAACAAATCTGATGAATAATGGCTGAGGGTACAGGGACTGTTTAGTTTTGAGAAGAGAAGGCTGAGGGGAGACATCACTGCTCTCTAGAGATACCCGAGAGAGGTTGCAGTGAGGTTGTAGCTGGCCTCTTGTCTCAAGTAAATAATGATAGGATTAGAAGAAATGGCCTGAAGTTGCACCAGAAGAGGGTGGTACTAGATGTGAGGAAGAATTTCTTTAATGAAAGAGTAGTCAGGCACTAGAACGAGCTGCCCAGGGAGTTGGTGGAGTCACAGTCCCTGGAGATATTAAAAAAACATGTAGATGTGGCACTTCAGGACACCAATAACTTCAACACTGAAATATTGCCTCCTAATTACGTTTCGTTAGTGGACAATTAAAAGTCACTTTTTTTTGTTTTTTTGTTTTGTGGGGGTTTTTTTCCTGGCAATTGCAAAGAAGCATAGGAGAGAGAAAGAACTTTGAAACGAACTAGTAAATATAGGATATTTTTCTGAAAGGAGTGAGTGGAAAAAAAAAAAAAAAAAAAAAAAAAAAAAAAAAAAAAAAAAAAAAAAAAAAAACAACATACAAAGAGTATAGCAAGTACCTGGTGCAAATTTTGTTGTCCCATAAAATCTAACAGTGCCTATTCTCTGTCCTACCACCAGTACTCTGTCTCCAACATGAATATCTTCTTGATCAACAGGATTTTTCCTTGTGGTCAGAGAACTAGACAACCCTGTTCAACAGAAGAACAAGATCTGAAATTAGTAACATTATTCCTTTAGAATTTAATAAAGCCTTAAAAAGTGAGGCAACTGATTGGTTAAGAGGGGTATCTTACTTAGTGTAAATTCAACACATGGCAACACACTGCAAATTTCACATAGACAAAGAATTGCTTTGCTTTAGCATGAAAACTGTGAACTACAGACTTTTCTCTGCAGTTGAAAGCTGCAGTGACCAAATACATGGAGTTTTCTCTCGAAGATGTTCTTCAAAACTTTTTAAGAACTGCCAAACTTGAGTTTGACTAAACTACTTCCCAAGTGTCCTTCTTAAACTGTCTCAGATTCTGAAGCACCACAAGTATTCAATACAGCAGCAAACTTCCCACTGCAAAACATACCAGCACTGGTTTTAGATGAGGCAGAAGACACTCGAGTCACTGCCTTTTTATTGCTGCAAGTTGAGTTCCGCTTCTTACAGTAATTCTGTTTGCCTTCCAAGGAAGTACTGGAAGAGGAAGAGCTGCTGTACACAGGAAAACCTGGAAGACATTAATGTAAGTATTCCTTCAGAGAAAATATCCAGAAAAGGACGGATTATGCAGAAGTGAGAGCTTCTGTAAGAAAGTAGTTGGTACCTGTTCTCGGTAGAGTGGGCAGAATACAAAGAGCCAAAACCTGAGGTTAAGCAGCATTTACAGACACCTGTCAGGAATGGCATAGGTACATCTGACCCTGCCTGGGAATAAGGTGACAGTGCTGGGAGAGGTCTCCAAAAGCCCCACCTTTGTTACTCTGCAAAAGTTTCTCTTAACAGTCCCAAGCATATTTCATAAAATATGGGAGCCTCAGAGAAGAGAGATTATACTTTCAGCCTCCAACCTATTAAAGACTTGATGAGAAGTGGAAGGAAGGTGATATTGTGTGAGTCAAATATTGTCTGGATTAAAGCCTACTATATTCCATTGCATGCTGTATTGATATTAAAATCTGTACTATAAAGTAAGAAAAGGAAATAAATAATGTGTCTCCATTAGCAAGCCCTGATGTCTAAGGTCTCCAGTAAGATTTATGTTCAGTCTTCCACCTTCCTTTTCAAGGCTGTCCCCAGTTCTCCCCTTTCCCTCCACCCTATGCTCAAAGTATGTCATGTCTACGCCTCGGTTACTCAATGTGAAAAAAATAATATAGTAACTAGTATAATATTGCTTTATACACTTTCCAGAGGTTTGAGAGGCTTATTTCATAATTTTTATAGAAAGCACCTTAATATCAGCACAGGATTAGTATGTTCAATAAAATTTAATCCTCCATTTTGGCAAAACAGTAAAGAAATGCAGAAAAGCAAATACAATGGGTCACAGCAAAAGCTCAGATATCTGGGAACAGAAACCTAAAGACTCTAAGATGTTGGGTGTAGCTATGCTACAATTAAGAAGATGCAGATTACTAAATAAATAGTTACTTAAAAGGCAAAATTCAACACCAAGTCCAAGGTACAGACATATATGTGCACTTGTGAAGACATGCAAGTCTGTATTTAGAAGTGAGTCCAGCTCAAGGTCAGCATTTCTACCTGAATGCCACAAAAACTGCTGATGCAGCAATGCAGAAACTAAAAGAAATTAAACCTCCCATTAAAGGCTTTGTTTTGTGGGAAGTCAAGGAGCAAAAGGGACTTCAGGAAGTCCTACAATCTATTCCTCTTCCATCTGGTGAAAAAAACTGTGTAGTTTTTCCTACGCTCCTGCCAGGCAAGGGTTTGACCCCTAAATCACCAAACAGGGACATCTTGGGACTTCCTCAGCAATATATTACCACATTATTATCTGCAATGTCACAGGGTTTTTCCCCCTGATATAAAATCTAAATTAACACAGTTTTAGCTCCAGATTTCTTAACTCTCATTATACATGTAGACTGTGTTGTACTGCTTTTCATATCTGAAAGCTTCCTGTTCTATCCCTTTAATCTTATTTTAATCACACAATCACAAATTCCATCAGTCCCTTCCCCTAAGTCATGTTTTATACCTCTAGTTATTGTGGTGTATTCTCTTTATTCTCTCCAGTTGATTCCTATTCATTGTGGATATCATATTTTATCCATCAAACTGAGATGCTGCACTGCCAATTAATTTCCTTGTGTGACCAGAACTTGAAGAATAAACCCATTAAGTGACCTTCATGAACAAAATGTCAGAAACCTCTGTCTACACAAGTTTTTTATCTCACCTCTGAACAAGTTTCATGCAGGACAGTGCTTAAATACTTGGCACTAGTCTTTTCCCTAAGTCTCTTCCTCACAACTGTTCACTGATGGAGGATACAAAAGGTTGCTTTTCTTTGAAAAGAGTATATTTACAGTCACACTTCCAATCGTTACAAAGAAATATTGCTTTTACCAACACTTCTATTATGATTTTATAGACAAAACCTCAAAGGACACCTCATTTTTACAGTTTGTTAAAGACAGCCCTGAAAGTGAGGTCCCTTGATATTTAAAGGTCAGCTCACAAAATACTGATGCAGAAGTCACTATCCAATTCTGAAACTAGATAATTGCAGAGAATGATTCATAAGTAAAAGGATTTTTTTTTTTTTTTTTGGTGTGTATATGGGACTTTTTCCTCTGCCCTACAATTTTCCTCAACATGTTATGGAACAAAAAAAAAAGAAAAGTTCTGTTACCATCTTTTGCAGATCCAGTTTTTTCCTTTTTAGCAGCCATCAAGTCTGTTTCAGAAGCACTGTCTTTTTTTGCCATGTTTAGGCCTATAAGAATATATAAAATTAAAAACATACATTCTAACAATGAACAATAATTTTACATGCAAGCCACATATACAGTGACAAATTTGCAGATTAGTGGATACATGGATAAAATCAATGAAGCAGTGAAGTTTTTTAGGCTCTTGATAAATGGTTGAAGATTGCAAAAATGTTTTGATGGATAAGCACATGCTAAGCCCCTTAACACATTAAAACAGTCCAAACTATCTTGCCAAAAAATAATTTTTTCAAAAATATTAATGCTTATATTGTAGGAGTCTTACTTTAATCTAACATTTAGAGCTATTATGTACACAATATTCACTTATCTAGTACTTAAGACATCCTATTCTCTAGTATTAATTCCACAATTTCTGCCTTAAAGATTGCACATAAAAGTTTTGAGAGATTTGAGACCAAATTTTCTACAAACAGTGAAGTATGCCAGTATGATTTCTAAGAGCCTAGCTCTTGGAGTAGCAATGTTGTGATATCCATATGAACAAGTATTGCCACATAAGTTGTAATTTATGAATAGCCATATTGCATTTCTGGCAGCTTTCTACCCTAATTCAATGAAGTATAAGCTCATCTATGATCTATTCCCTCCCTGTCATGAAAGAAGAATCACATCTTGGCTTAATTCAGTTCCAGGGACTGAACTAGTGTACAAATGTATTCTATTTTCCGAATTTTATGATTTAGCTGTAAAGGCATCAGACCAAAAGAACAGTGCTCATGACTGACAATGCATTTCTCAAATTGATCACAGTAATTCTTTTTCTAAAAATGTGAAAAAGACCCACCACCATCAGTCTGATGGATGACTCAAATCCAGTAGAAATGAATCAAATTTGAAAATCTCTATACAGCTGATAACCATACCTGAAAAAGCATTTAATTTTTCTTGGATCATTGCAAACCAATGTAATTCCTATTGCAGAAATGAAGTTTAAGGAAAAGAAATATAATCTGGTGATGCACATAAACACTGCAAAATGAAATTCTGCCTCTGCAGCTTTATGCTCCCACTCCATGCAGTGAGCCAGACAGGTACATTAATTCTAATGGACCTTTCAACACAAGAACATCTTATAGCTGAATCTTCCAGAACAGCTTGGCAGCTTCCAGATTACTGTTATTGGATGGAAGCTCTACTGAGGAGATGATGCATAACCTTTTTTTTTTTTTACCTAAAGCTAGAATGAAATAGTTAAAATTTACAAAGATACAAATGCACCTTTATGACAGCAAACATGGTTTATGACTAAACTGTCTGGTACACACCATCTGTGACAAAGGAAACAGTCCTTTCTGTTAGCATTTAGTGAGTCACAAACAGCTCACAACAAACCAAATCAAACATGGAGAAAATATTTAACAGAAAAATTCAGCTTTAATCTGCTCCTAAGCACTATTCCTAACAAACCAATTATTATGAAATGCTTTTTATGCAGGATGCCCATTTATAAATAGCTTAAACCTTGTGCTAATTGTAAATATATATAGTTCAGGTCTACTTCCCTCTCAATCTATGTAGAGGAGAGTTACATAAATCATCCAAAATGCTGCCAAAATGCAACTCTTCTATCAGTCTGGCACATTGTTTCTATATCCTGTATATCACTGGTAGAGTCTGCAGTGTGTTTGGGTGCTTGAGTAAATCCAGTGAGAATGTATGCACACTTTTCACCCCTTAAACTGTGCTGCATGAGTGACCTGAACAGGCTTTGAAAAGTAAAAGAAGTGTTTATGTTTAATGACATGATTATTCAGCCAGCCAGGCCTGGGGACAGCTTATGCATAGTAGGCACTGTACACATCAGAGAAGAGTCTGCACTCCAAACACCCTGGAACCTAAACAGACAGAAAGGGTCCATCATGCTTTCTTCAGAAGGTAGGAACTTACACTGAACAATTAAGGAACTTAAATAAAAAGCTAAAAAACTAAGAGCCAGGGACTGAGACAAAACTCCAAACAGTAGACCCAGGCCATATTACAAGGACATCCTTCCTATTCTAATTCGCCTCTGGTTTTACTCAGATTAAAGTTAAAGAGCAGATAAAACACAACCAGTTAAGTAGTTACTTGACCATTTTGCCAGAAAACAAGTTTCTCCAATTGCTATACGTAAATTTTACATACATGTATATGGAATAGTTTCTAGATTCACTGAGATGTTTCAAGTTACCCAGGAAGATCTTAGTGAATGAAATGATGTTAAGTTTAGACATTTAACAGATACAACAGCCAACCAGAAATTAGTTTAAAGGCTCAAGAATAAATGTTGTGGTGAACTTTTTTTTTAAAGAGTATATGAAGACCTCTGTTAGTACATCAGATCACTATAATTACTATGCAACTATACACAGCATCATTCCAGTACTTGTTTAAATACCATTGAATTTATATACTAATAATAAAAATACTAAAGCAAACACAGTTAAATATCACCTTTCATCTCAAGTGATGAAATAATTCCAAACAAGTATCTTAATACTAAGATTTACAAGATGAGTGTTAATTCTTGAAGATTAGTATCTAAATCTGGTCTCAATATACAAGAAAACACTCACCAGAATTCACTTTGGAAGTTATGTGTGTCATATCTATTTTCTTGGATTTGACCAAAGGTGAAGATCGAATGGAAGAACTTCGTACAGAGATTTTTTTGTGACCAGAAGCCTTGCTTATTTTAGAAAGAGGTGCAAAGATACCTGGAGAGAAAATTTTATGTGCCAAAAAAGAGCCATGAGTAATATTAATACAAAAATACTTCCTGGCTACTATCTCTGATTAATTTACTTAGGTTTTTTTCAGCCACAATCATGGCTTGCTATGCTGTCAAAGCACTTGAAAAATAGGAAGGACTAGCTCAAATGAACAGTGAAACCAAAAGGCTGATAAAGCAGCTTGAACAGAGAAATTCAGAAAGTCAGTAAAACTATTGATTAGAATCTTTGTCCTAAAGATAACGTTCTGTCTCCACCATTACAAAATCCAAGACTTTTAAATGATGATTGTTCACAAAATACCAATTAAAATACCTCAAGCTGTAAGTCAGAAAACTACAGGTGTGAATCTCTTACAAGAAAGGCAACAGGTAAAGAAACACAGCCATTATTGTTGCAACACAGACAGCTTAAAAAAATATAGATGGAAAAACAGGAAAAGATTATTGCACAGTTTCAAGAAAATAGCTAGAAATAATCAGAAATTTTGACTGGCAGTAGTTTTGCAAATATTTTTTGCCAGAACACTAGGAAAAGTTAAAAGAAAACAAACAAAGCACTAAAAAGGAAAACAACATAATTTGTTCTTTTTTTATTCTCCAAAAATATTAATTTCTTCCAACACCATTTTAAAAATAGAGGTTCTAAAAAAAAAGTAAGAAAATAATTGAAGTTTATACCATATTTCGGAGCACATTTGAAGTACTGGACTTTTCCAACACTTCCATTGTTCTTTCCTTCTGGTTCATCCAGTTCTATGCCAGCCCACTGGCCACTGGCAAATTCTGTTGTGCCACAAAATCTTAATGTACCAACCTAGAGCAGAAAGCATCAACACAGAATTATTTTATTAAGCAAGCATAGTTTATGAGAACATATGATTGTGAAGGTTATGTGAGAGGTTATGAAGGAGACAGGAAGTCATCTCCAAGCTTTCATCAGAACAGAGAAATACAAACAATCATCTCCCTTGATTATTTTGTTTCAATGCTAGCCAATGATGCATGTTCTAAAAGGTCCTGCTGCTATATTTTTTACTAAACAAAAGCAGTAGCTATCAGCAGATCTCATAAGAGACAAGAATTAAACACTAAGCACCACAATGCACAGGTACAGGAGTTTATGCCTAATGGAAACTTTTACTGTCAGTGTCTTCCACACCAACAGTTCCAGAACGATGGTTAGATATCTTGCTGAACTGCAGATTCCACAGAAATACTACATAAAAAAATATAAATATATATATATGTGCGTGTGCATAATTATGTATATATTATGTGTATATATATATATTAAAATTAAATAAATACATTGCAAAGGTTAAAGGGCAGAGTATGAGCTGGTGACTCCCAAATCATGGCCACAGAAACACCTGCTTACACAGCTTTCTACCCTGTAGGACAACTATAATGACAGGTGCAGTAGGAATAAAGATAGGAATCTTATTTCCCCTCTGGCATCTACTCTGATTGGCTTTCAAAGCCAAAGTATCATTAAAGCTGTTACATTAGGAGACCACAGATGCAGAAAAGAGAACAGAAATCCATAAACATTGTTCATAAAAATGATCCACATGGTGGTTATGAATTGGGCATAATTTGCATCATCCTGTTCTCACACTTTTAAGTGAGAAAGAGGGGAAGATGGGGCTGGGATCAACTTCTCCATTCAGGCAAACTGAGAAAGCAGGTGGGAAACAAAGAGGGAGTAATGTAGAACAGCTCCTCTCCTACAAAGAAAGAGAGGAAAGCATGTGTGGGAAAGGAAGACCGAAAAGCAATCCTCCTTCAATCCTCCTTCCCACCTGCTGTACAACAGCTTTGGCTCCCTTAAAAAAAAGCCAGCTGCAAAGTCCTACTGGCCTTTGGCAACAGAAAAACAGCTTCCAGCAATAACATTGTAAGTCATTGTAAATAACATTGTAACTCATGAGACTCAAAAAAGGTCTCAGGAAGTTCTATCCATGCACAGTAAGCACATTACAGTGTAAACAGTTCTGTGGGCCTTACTTTGAGGAAAGTTACCCAAGAGGGCTAATTTCTTCCTTTCTTGCTACTAAACCTCCATTAACTGCCAGTTACATTATCTCCCCTTGCTTACACTGTGCAATAGCTTTCTGTAAAGGAAACTTCCATGAACTTCCTAACATCTTTAAAGAACAAGCTGCTACCTTCCTGTACATACTTCAGATAAATCACCGTCTACATAGCTAATGATTCCTTAAATTTTCCTGACCCAATTGCAAGAATATACCACATGAAAATGCAGAATTGAAGTTGGTTTGCATTCTAAGTTGGGTTCCCTTTAGAACACTTCGGTTATGATAATAACAAATCTGAAGTTACATCAGAAAAATTATTAAAGTAAACGATAGTCAAGCATAAAATTTTGCTTGCAAATGCCTTCAATATTTACCAGAAAGATATCTGAAATACATAAGAGTCCTAAAACTCTTAAATCATTTCAGAGCCCTTGCCATCATGGCAAATAAAAGGACTGTAATATCAACATTGCATTTTTAAAATACATTATTAAAAACACCTCTAGAAAGGTAGTTCTTAAAAGCTGTTCATGTTTGAGCTGGACTAGTATTACTTTCATTCTTACACTTTCACAGAACCGTGTAACAACCCTGGTGGTACAGCACTGCTTCAAAGATTTTAGCTGCATTGCACCACTGAAATGGGGTTACTATAGGCTAAGTAGAAAGAAAGTTTTGTTTTACCCCTTCTAGAAACTACCAGGTGTGATTCACAACTGCATACTCATATTTGAGCACTAGGCAACTCATAGTAATCTGTACATTTTACCATCTTTTTGATGTGACAGCAAAAATGATAAAAACTGAGTCATGCTGATGTACTATAGGAGAGTGTTGAAAATTTACAGATACAAAATGCAGACTGTGCCTGTTAGAACAGCATTTCATAGTAGTGACTGTCTTTAAAGCATAACTGTTCAATTACTGTTCTTTACTCTGTAACTGTAACCAGATCCTTACTGCTTTCCAGGGTTCATGCATTCCAGCGAGTGTTTTAGACCCTCAAAATAGAGGTATGCCTCCAAAGGGTGAAAGAAATTGACCGTCCAGAAATTAAGAGGGCAGCATCAAGTTTTTCATCATACCTTCTGACCTGAAATAACAATGCGATCTCCCAGTTTCAGGCCAAGTGATGAAAGCATAGCCCTGCCTGTGACATGCCCATGGTTTGGAATTATGGCTTTTGAGATGTCACATGAGAGAGACACTGCGTCCAGCAATATCTGCTTGATTTCTTTTGCACTGGCTGCTGCATCTGCCATTTCCAGTGGCATATCTACCGGATCAGGAACGACATCTGCTGGAATCTGGCCTTTGTCGTTCTGTAGAAACATGACATAGCACAGGATTTAAAGTTGTGACAAGATAAACCTTATCAGGCAAAATCATAGCAGATAATCAAGTTTTTAACCCTCTTCATTAGATATTTTTCCTAAAATATAAACAACTATTGAAACATCCACGTTTTCAAATAAGGATGCCAAAACATCCATAGATATATAAACCAACATTTACGGTTTCTTATTTTCAAAAATGCTAAGTTACCAAGATTTTTAATAGTCACAACACATGAAAAGACCACCTGTATATATCTGTGTACCCTTACACAAATTTAGGAAAGTAAGCAATAATTCTGGTCTGTCATGCAAAGCTAATATCTCCCAAAGAATTTACCCAGTGTTTAGTTTACTCTTTGATGAAGCTTATTCCAGGTGTTAGACAGGATGTAATTAATGTATGTTGCATGTATGGAATACACAAATCTGATGTTTCACATAAATACTTGAACACACCTGTTCAGGTTTATTTGGATATAGTCTAGTCCATGAGAGATGAAATAAGGATAGGGTCCTTTTGAAACAATTCCCATTCAGCAGGGATTGTGATTCCTCACGCATCCCAAGTGACATTCACCTAGGCCAGAGTTATTAGAGCAGCAGCTCACCAGCAGGTAACCTTCACTGAAGGCAAGCACACTATTGGGTTGTCAGGATGCCACAATGGCAAATTCTACCTGGGCTTTCTTCAGCAAAGGCATTTGTATGGATCACCTATCTGCTCATTATCAAAACGTTTGTGGAAAAATAATTCTCAGTCTTCCAAATGTGTCTCAGCTAAGATCCTCAACTCAAAAATTACCAGAAGCTCAAAGAGGGAATGGCACAGTGCAAGACTGTATTTGCTGTTTCCTTTTAAAAAACAGACTAAAAGGTCATCCTCTCCTGAGCCCCTTATAGATCTTATATTTTAGAAAACCATAACCCTTACTCAGCATTTACACTCTGTTCTCCTCATATAAGCAAACTCTACACTGACCTACAATAAAGTTCTGACCAGAGACTAAAGACTTCAACTCATACCACTCCTGAAAAATCTACAGTTATTCTGGAAGTAAAAGGTCAGCCCCAGTCACGTCACAGTGCCTTAAAAACAGGATATAACTGGGTTGAAATTGAGCCAGGAGTTTGTTTTGAGGTTCCAGTCATCACATTAGCCATTGTTTAGGTCACACCAGTCCTACAAGTCAGCACACCTGCAAATCTCTGTGTCAACGTAAGACAGAAGCAGAGCAGAAGCAAAAAGGAAAACGTGGGCACAGGGGCACAGGATTGCTTTTCTTGAGGGCAGATACATCTTTTGCCTGCTCAGAATGCTTGTCAAACTACACAGCAGTATTCCCTGTGACAGACTCATACACCTGCCACGCAATCTGAAACATGTACATGCACTCTAAATAATGAGACAAAGAAGCAAAATAGTGTTTTTAAGAGACATCTAGATTGAATGTTATATAGAACTGCATAAACAATTATGTTCCAAAAGATAGCGCACCACAAAGTGCTACATAAAATAACTACTTTTGAGTACCATTAAAGTAATAATAATTTCTTACTTAAAAAAATGAATTTGAAAATGGATAACTGAGATACAGCTAAACAAAAATAAAACAACCAAAAGCCAACCAAGAAACCCCCACCGCAAAAAAAAAAAAGCACACCAAAGAAAAAAAGAAAAAAAACACAAACAAAAAAACCCAAACCCCACCCAAAACTGAAAAACAATCAAAACCCCAAGATTTGTGGCTAGACACATATAGCAGCACTTCATACTATATCTCAAGCCTATAACTTGGTTAGCAAGCAGTGCCATTAATCATTATCAGTTACTTATCAAAGTTCACTGCTAAGCAATAGACTGCCTTTCTGAAGGTCACAGATTGCACTCCTGTATTTCTGAAAAGATTCACCACTCCCATGACAACTGTTGCAAGACAAACAAGTATGAACAAATCAAAGCTCAAGCAACAAGAACATCATCTTGAAAGCTATTTCTAATGAACTAGACTATGACATAAAAACACAAACTTCAACACAGAAGTACGACAAAGCATACAAAATCATCCACTACTTAAATAAATAACTTTTCTGTGCCACTATCAATCATGTAACACATCTTTAGATAACAAAAATCCTCAAGTCTGTTCAATTTCTCCATGTACTTTTTTCAGTTTCTGGGGAATCTACAACCTAACTCCTTACCCTGAAGGCAGGATTTGCTCCATGTTCCAGTAAACACTTGACAGCTCCTGTACACAGGTTAAATGCAGCAATATGCAAAGCTGTTCCAAAATCAAAATCACTGCAAGTGGCATCCACATCTGCAATTAAACGTCACGTGTGAGGTCAGCAAGTCTGTTACATGAACATGTCACCCTAATGATTCCATGAGAGGACACAAATTTTTACAGTTTATGTTAACATTTATAGAGAGACACCACAATTTGTCTAATATACAGAGACATCATTAGATGCATATGAGAAGTAATAATACATAGAGTACCAGCCTTGTCTTCATCTGTTTATTCATCCCATAAACCAATCTGGAAGACGAGCATCTACTTTCATTTACTTTATAATACTGATGTCTTAATTGCAAATTTGTTGCTATTTAGAATGCCCAATCTACCATGCTAAGATTAACACATCAGTAACTTTAGGTTTGCACGTTATAAATCAATGTTTCCAAATAAATTATATCTCGTTGCTTCAAGATATCAAATGAGAAGAATTTTCAACCAGCAAAACCAAGTAATTTTCTGCTTTATATTGATTTAATTACTAATGGGCAAGAATGAAGTAAGACCCAGTGATTTTTATAACTTGTTTTCAAAGAACTACACTCAGATGAGTCTTGCACTGATAGTTTGGGAAATAAAGCACTCACTAGAAGAGATTTAGAATAATATACATTTCCATGGGTTGTTCTCTTTCGATGTGGTATGAAGTTATTATTGTTCCATATGATTGGAGTTTTAATGCCTATTCAGTCTTTGGCTGCTCTCCTAAACTATGAGCCATGTCAGTTTGAGTCAATTATGTACATGACTGTTAATTAAAAATGCCAGCTGATTTAATACACAAACCAGAAGCCAACAAGTATTAGCAATAATGTTCCAGTTTGAAATACTGGTGAGGAACATAAAGCTTTCAACTTCAAAGCTGTACAGTCTCCCATGAGTTTCCAGCATCAGTCTTCATCCCCAAAAACACTAGTCTGTCTCACAGTTTGATAAACAAAGCATATCCCAACTCTATCAACATCCTTATATAGTGACACTAAATAAGTATTTTGGAGACAAAACATCACCAGATATAGAAGGTACAGAAATATACATTTCTGTATAGATATTTCAGCATACCAATAAAAACCGACTCTGATTTTTATAAAGATAAAATATAATAAATTTGGGATAAAATTTTAATAATTTTACAGCCGCACTAACAAATACAAACTTAGCTATTTTAAATTTAATGGCCACACATGAAAAAAGACAATGTTCGTATGATGCAATCATAACAGCAGCTACGTATGTAGATATCAAATTATATATTACATACTATACAGATTATATATCTAATGGCAGAAGACCATTGTCACTTTAAGACTGAACAGAAGCGGTGCAGTTGTATACAATGACTGAAACTTCCACGTTTAATTAATAAGACCATCAAGTAATTCTTTTCTGAATGCACAGGAACAAATTTGCAGAAATACTGATCAGCTACAGAGTCAGCAACATTTGCATAAACTCCTAATTTAAAAAGTCACCTATGTGTAGAATTTTTACTTTATTAGACTGTGTGACTTCCCCAGACTTCAAAGCTTCATGCTTGGAGTTTTTAAACAGTTTCCTTACACCTCTGTTCCAGCTCTAAGTTAGCATAGTACAGGTTGCAAAAAGAAACACGTTTATATCAAAGGTTACCCAGTAACTACACTTGAACTGTCTAGGGGGAAATTAATATCCAGCAATGGTCCATCATTAATAACCCATGGAGGAGTGATTGTCTAATGCCACCACACATTTCTAATCCTTAAACCCTTAATTTTTATATTTAAAACCTCTAGAAACCTAAGAAATCTAGCTCTATTCCAGCAATAGAGGTATAAATCTGTATAAAGAATTTCACTGCAGAGCATCACAAGTGAGAAAGTTTAGCAGTAAATCAAAAGGAAACATATCTGGCACTCGCTGTTTCATAATCACAGAATCCCCTGATTCCCTGCCTGTCCTGGATTTGCCATGTGAGTGCACTTGAAATGAACCTTTCCACAATCTTCCCTGACTCTGAGGTCAGGCTGACAGGACTACAGTTCTGCCCATCCTCCTAGTAGATGGGTGTAACAGTGGCAAGACTCCAGTCACCTGGAACCACCCTCTTGACCAAGACTGTTTACAAGGGATGGGTGTCTCCAAGTCAGTAAATCACTGTCTTGAAAAGCTATTTATATATGAACAACCACTTTTGATCCAGTTCAGTATAGAATCAGCCAAGACATATTTGTCTCCTATGTATGTCCTCCCTTCTCTGCAAACTGCCTGATGAAGTACAGAGCTAAAATTATTCTTCCTGTTAATTCGGACCACCCATTCTCTTCATCTCACTGGGCAAATATTTTTTAAACCATTTTCCAAGATAAAAAATTATCTGCTCATCCAAGAGTTGCCAACTGTCATTTAAGGCATTTAACCAGAGGAGTCTGCTTAGAAATCTGAGCAAATTCCAGCCCCTTTTGCAGGCACTGCACAGGAGGAGATGAAAATACCAAATGAAAATGAGGTCTGACAGAAGACCTAACCTGCTGATTTAAATTATAGAGACCAGACTGTTGAAATGTGACGTGGATTTAACCACTGTGCAGTCTTATTTTGTCTTTTGTTACCAACCTACACTTGTAAACTATTAAGCATGTCATACCAATATCAGCCCAGTTTAACAATTACCTCCATGAAGGTTCAAGACATGGTAAGCAAGCCTTGTGCCCTCAGAAACCTATCAGCTTTTCAGAAGCTTGAGATAGTCTCTAGCAACAACTAGCTAAAAAGGGCATTAATCATTTTGCAAAATGGCACAATCAGAAGAATATTCAGTAGACCAAATTAACATTTGGACTATTTTAGTATTAAAATTGCTTACTAGTATTGACATCCTGACCACAGCAGGAACAAATTGTACTGGTTGAGAATATCTTCTGTATTTCCATTTGCATTAGCATAAGTAGGACTCTAAATACCACTCCTGCACATTATCATTCCAAAAGGCATTCTCTATTTATGACAAGCACTAAAGTCAAACTGTTCCTTACACATGACCTTCTAGATAGCTGCGAAGTGAGAAGAATAAGCATATCAAAGTTGCTTTAGTCACTAGTTTACCATTGCCAAATCCCCACTTTGGCTTTACTCTTCTCCCAGCATTTCAAAAATATTTCTCAATGTTTACGAATTCTTAAAAATCCAAAGAATTTACCAGAATAGTTACATCTTTGGTTTTCTGCATACATTCTCTTAGTCCTCAACAACTTAGAATAAACCTGATTGCTTTCTGTTCTACTAGATGTATCTCTACCATGCTGTACAAAACTCAAGTTTAAAAGCCAGCAATGGAATCAGTGCATTTAACCACAAAAAAGGATACTTTAAGAGAAAACCAAATCAATGAGACTGACTAAAAGAGTAAGAAAATAGAACTTATTTATGTATAAGTAAATTATGTATTTATGGATAAACAAACCCTACACTTCAAGACCACAATACACCTTACACAAGACACAAGACACAAAGCTTAGGGTCAACAAAATAACAAAATTCAGACAACTACTACAACAGACAACTACAGAAACAAAAATAACGATGACTACCTTTTGGCTTTGCATTTTTCAAAATAACACTAATAAGTTCTGGAACATCAAAGTAGGCAGCATAATGCAAGGAATTCATATTTGTCCAGCGGCTGCGTAAACTGGTATCAGCACCCAAATCAATAAGCTGTGTTGCAAATTTTACAGCAGTTTCAACATCACCTGCAAGGTAAATTATGCATTAGAGATTTATTGGACTTCAAAAAAACACGCATATGCTTATGTGTAACACATAATGTAGGTTAAACCATCAAAGCTCACAACAGAACAATTACTATGACTTTCTTTTAAGAATTAGGATGCAGAAATCTTTGCCTTCTATCATAAAGGGCTGAAATCTCTACTATAGTATATAACACCACTACCTGTTTATCTCTAATGTCAATAATGTCACCTGTCAAAACCAGGTATATTAGTATCTGATGAGAGAAAAAAAAAATTGCACATCATGGGTGAAGTTTATATTAGAAGATCTACCTACACCAGAAAAGCTAACCAAACAAGAAAGTAGCACAACACAGGAAAACTAGTATGGCATTCATAGTTAAATATGCTCTTATTTCTAGTAATGACAACCATAATATTGCAAACAAAGATTACTGTGTTCCAAGATGGGATGGGAAAATAAAAACCAAACTAGCCAGTCACCTAAACGCTCTTGTTTTATTGATGTAAGACAACTGTCAACAGCTTAGTTTACAATAAGAAACAGTCTTTGATACATTAAATACACATTTGAACTGGTACTGTTGTTTTTAACACCACTAACTCAAATTAGCCCCAACTCACATAGTGGTAACTAAGCTACAATTCTGTACCTTCCTTTTTGATGGCAACTAGAAGAGAAAAAAACAAGCACTAATAAATATCCTGGAGGGAAAAATTGTGTCAGTCAGATTAGCCTTTGTGAATGAATTAGGTTTCCACAACTACAATGACATTTCTTTACTCACCAATACCATGAGCCCCTGATTTGCAAGTGTAATGCAAGAGAGTCATATCAGTCAGTCCATCTCTGTCATTCACATTGCAACCCCTTTTAATGATCTGAGAGACAAATGGAAAAAAACATTTTAGCTCTGGCATATCTCTGACATCAGTATTATTCAGGAAGTCACTTCAGATATATTGACTCCTGGATTCATTTCAAAGGCTAAGAGCAAAGAAGTCACCCAACATAGACTGTTAACTACAAAACTGAGCAAGATGCACAAAAGCAATAAATATGTATATATTCATATAGGGTAATATATATAATATATATATGTAATGTAATATATATATTTATATATACATATATATGTATATGAAAATTGTTAACCTTCCTTGCTTACTGATTTTTAAGCTTCTTTGTATTACTACTTCTAACATGCTGAAAAGTTAACTGCTTAACTGAACAACACGTCAGAGACATGAACCCTCTCCCCTTGCTCTTTGATCTCTCAACAATTCTACATCTCCCTACCCATAAGAAAGCTCCCAGTTATACAATAGGAAGACTCCTTACTATACTTCCCCAACTATCTATAAAAGCCTGTAATCAAGAAGAAGAAAAATAAGAAAGTAGAATGGAATAATGAAATAGGGAATAATAACCCCCAGAAACAAGGTGTCTTCAGAAAGCAGCCGACTACAGTTTGCATAAATAGATTTCAGTTCCTAACTCATTTTGTGCCTTGAAAACATTGTCTTTAAGGTCAGCATTCACTGTTACTTCATATATTTATGGTTACAGCTAAAAAGAAAACTGGAACACCGAGGTGAAAGGTATCTAAACAACTGCTCTGAGAAGAAACCTTGTTCCTACCATCTATCTAAATGTACTGAATTTTTATCTATCCACTTTCTCTTTCCAAATGAAAGCAGGTGATTCCCCCCCCTCTACTCTGCCCTCATAAGACCACACCTGGAATACTGTGTCCAGTTCTGGAGCCCCCAAGACATGGAGCTGTTAGACCAAGTTCAGAGGAGTGCCACAAAGATTATCACAAGGCTGTAACTCCCCTCCTGTGAGAACAGGGTCAGAGAGTTGGGGTGTTCAGCCCAAAGAAGAGAAGGCTCTGGGGACACATAATAGCAGCCTTCTAGTACATGAGGGGACCTTACCAGAAAGCCATGGAGGGACTTTTCACAAAGGCATACAGTGATAGGATAAGAAGTAAAGATTTTAAACCAGAAGAGGGTAGATTTAAACTGGATATAAAGAAGAAATTCTTCATTGTGACCACGGTGAGACACTGGAACAGACTGCTCAGAGAAACGGGGGAGGCCCCATCCCTGGAAGTGTTCAGGGTCACACTGGCCAGAGCTTGGAGCAACCCCATCTAGTGGAAGATGTCCCTGCCCATGCAGGGAGGTTGGAACTAGATGATCTTTAAGGTCCCTTCCACCTAAGAACATTGCATACAATTCTATGACATGGAATATAAAGCACTGCTCAGGTAAAAGGCAGAAACCATATCTGTGTTTAGGACTAGTTCTGCTTCTGAATGAACTGATTTTATTTATCACCAACATAGTATTTCTTTACCACTTGAAAGCATTCAAGGACCTTTGTTTATATCTCACCTCCTTCCCAATAATATCAATATTCTGCTGGACCTGTGGAACCCACTGCCTTAAGATAGCAAACAATTCAGAAACTGATGTTTCAGGGTTGAAGAGTATTTCTTGGCATTCTGCATCATTGGGATCGAAGAAGGAAAACTCTGTTAAAAAAAGGAGTTATTAGGTATAATGCTAAGTTTCATGTGCATCTAGTTTTTCAAACTCGGGTAGAGGGGAGTCTCTTCACTACTATACTGGAAAATCAGAATGCTGAATTACTTTATAAAATCTTCTTTAACATCTGGTCTACTTTTCCTTAATAATAGGGTATTGCTTGTATTTCTGAAACAGCCAAATCAGCAACCAAATGGTACTGCAAGACTGATTTTAAGTTTAGGAAAGGACTAACAGAGACATGTAGTGATTATGTTAATGGGGATTGACTCTTGCTTCAAGCTAGCCAAAGACTGTTGATTCTAGACTGTTCCAAAGCACAGACAAGTTACTTGATCTCTCAGTGATTAAACACATACGTGATTTCTCCATGTGCTACAAAACATGTCTTTCCCTTCTTCTCTCATCACAATTTACATAAAACATACCAAAATATAAACATATGCACAAATCAAGGAGGCAATCTATAGCCTCCATTATTTTCAGGCATTTCATGAATATCTGTCCCAGTCATGAATATCAGTCCCAGCTGGTGGCAGCTGTGGGTAACAGCCTGCCAGCAAACCAAGATCAGAGAAAAAAAAAAAAAAAAATTTATTAAGATTTTATATCCATGTTGCTTCAGGCAAGCCAAAATATAGGTGTAAAGGACACACTATTAAAGTATGATATTTCATGTTACTTACAAGTTTATGTGTCTATATGTACACTATGTTTTACATCTGTGAAATTACTTTTAGCTCTGGAAAATGAAATCAAAGAATCCAGACAGCAATGGCTATTAGAAGAGGGAATCAAAGCACAGTCTGTTATCATCAGCAAATGACTGAATCATGGAAAACACTAAGCTTCTACCCCTGCAGCAGCTATCAGGGAGTTGCCTTTTAAAACTGTTTCAAATAAATGTACAATGACAGTTCGCATCAGTCACAGATACAGACATACAGGTCAAGTAAAATAGAGCAACAGCCACCTATGTGCATACACATGACATGGTACAAACTATGTCCTGGTGAATCATCATCTTTTCCTCAAAAAAAGGAGCATAACACACCTTCAGACTGGATTAACAGATAAAAGAAGAGACGAACTCTCTTCAAAAATCTTCAAAATAACCAAAAATCAAGCTCCATATAACTGCACTGCCTTGACCTAACAAGAACAAAAGAGGAGACAACTTCACCAATATTTAGCACAAATTTTTAGTTGCACCTAGAATGTAAAAAACCCAAATCCCTCATCTCCCAACACTACACAAGGTGGGCTTTTTACCTGTGTTCCACGCATTGACACAGATCCATGAATTTAACTGTTAACATTAAACTTTCACATAAACCACAGTTATCTATTGCTGAAATCTATGAAGTAAACAAAAAACTACCCAACAACATTCATGAGCTTACACAAATGCACTGTTCTGACTCTACCAGAAAGATTTCTACCTACAAACCTGAACCAAATTATGTATCAGAAATCACTTCTAATAAAAATTCTTAAAATCAGCATGCTTGGGTAAAAAATGAGAATATATTAAGTATTAATAAAAATCATCATAAGTGCTTAACGGGTGATCAGCTGTAATGTTTCTAAACCAAAGAAATGATACAGAAAATCTGTTATCACAAAAAATACCATGACAGGTTGACAGAGGTATCTAGATAGTTCAAAATGTTACTTTCTCTGCTTCTATCTTTCACAGGCATTGATTACAGTGCTCAAGTGTATTAAGGAAAAATAAATACACTCAATGAAGTGAAGAAGAATCTTTGTCTGTTGTGGTTTTACCTTCTTTATCCAGATTCAGTGATATTACTGTTACACAGGTGACCGTGACCTCCTATAAAAGGAATTTTTTTTTATTCAATGAGTAGGCACAGACCAAGCAGGACAGATAGTAATGATATTGTAGTGTTATCAAAAGATGCCACAACACAACAATGTTTAAAGAAGGAGGAATAAAAAAATTTTCAAGGTGGAGTAAAGCAGAAGAGAAAAAATCATGGCAATTCTTATAATAGGACAGGAGAGGCAAGTTACAAGTACCAGGCTAAACCATGTTTGTGTGCTATACACATGTGAACAAACACATGTTTGTGTACTATAATTATGTATCTTATGGGATTGTTAAGATTTCCAGCCTGTGGTAATTCATCAAATGGGTCTCAAGAATGCTGAGTCTGCCAAAGACAAAACATTACATGTATTTATTTTTCTTGAAAACAGCTAATTGCTGTAATCAATGCAGGGAAAAAATAAGAGGTGGAGGCAGCAATTTTTAAGGTTTGTAAATGTTATTAACATCCTCTGCAATGTTCAAAGGCACTATAATTGTATGAAGATCCTTTCCTACAGTGATATTTTAATATATTATCTATCCTGTTTAAAGTATTATGATTTAAACATAGTAAGACAAGTCATCATGATTTCAAACACTGATTACCAATACTTGCTACAATTTTCTAACACTCATTTCAGTCCTTAACACCACACATATCTACACTTCCAACAGAAACAGTGTATAGTCTATTGTCTACATACTGAAAGCTTGAGGAAAAGTATAATTCTAGAGGTATTAAATGTGATGTAAATGCTTAACTAAATTTAATTACTGCAATTTTATACCAAATCAAACTATCCAGTTCTGCATTGAGATGTACAAAAACGACAAACATCTGAGCACACACACAGAAGAAAGGGTTAGAAAGAAAATACACTCAAATCTAAAATATATGCAGTAGGAAAAACAGAAAAAGCATGGGTCTTCATTTTCCATTTCCTTCAAAAAAATAATAGAAAATTCATTTAATAAGTACTAGCCTTTTTCTGAAAAGAAGAAATAAATTAAGAGTCGATAGCTTTTCTTTAAAATTGTTATTCAAATTTATTCTCTGCTGATTGCAAATTAATTTTCTGTTAAAAGTACATACCACAGTCTAACGGCATTGGGGCTGCAGCAACAGAAAAAGTAACAGATGTTTCACAGTTTGGGAATAAGAATCGATCTCTTTCAATGAGGGAATTTCCTTCTAACGAAGGTTCTGAGATATCCTCTATGGTCATCTTCTAGAAAGCCACTTTAGGAGGAAAAAATTAATAAATTACCACCTTAGAAATACTTTGGATTAGTTCTATTGTAGTAAGATACAATGTGCAATGAGTCTAAAATCCTTCCTCTTTGCAAACATAAACTATTACTACAGTCACATTCTACAAATTAATAAAGTCAATTAGTAGAGTATGATGTCAAGGTCAGGCAACTTTTAGTTTTGATTTCATTATGAAACTTGCATGTTATTATAGAAAAAAGTGATATTTCTCCCCAGTTTTTCACTTAAGCAGTAGTGAAAATAATAATGCTATAATTAGCAACCACACAGTGATAATGATGTAGTGTGTTTTTTGAAAATGTGAACCATCAGAGCAAGAACATGCTACCAGCTACCACCTTCTCCTCTTCTAAGTTCTTAGCATTTCCATCTTCCCACACAATTGCTGCAAACAATTAATCACCGAGTGATTCACGACTGGTCTCCTGATTCCATATCAGCTCCCTGCCTCGTTTCTCCCCACTATGTTTTAGAACAGCATACTTACCACAATGCTGCTACCTTCACCCTGGTGCTGTTTCCAGTCCACTTTTCAGGCCTTAGAGCAACCTAGGAGAAAGAACAAATGTCATGCAATCATTACAGTGACATTTTCTAACAACCAGGCCAATTTACATTCTAGTTACAGTGAGCATTCTAAGATCAGAGGAGAGATGACTACGTCTGAGACATCTACTTGGGCAAATTCTGTAAGAAATAACAAAATCATTATTCTCAGTAGAAACAGGCATTATTGCACTATTGGAGACTACATGTCAGAGTTGAAAAGCTGAAATTTCGTATCTTCAATTTTCATGCTCAAATACTCAGGGTAATAGTAGTGCTTCTACTAAACAACCTGATTTTTGTATTCTGAAGATCGCTATACAGTGCTCTTTACTCAGAAATCTGTTTAGTCACTTTGCCTGACAGAAAGAATTGGTAGAGCTTCAAGTAATGTTTGTTTTTATTTTAAATAATCTATATACATGAGTAAACAGGAAAAACAGCATAGCCTGCTTTTAAGACTTGTTTTGGGGTTTGTATCTTACAACAGGCTATGTGTGTAATTTATTCTAGCATTCTGCCAAATAAATTTGTCACACTATTGGTGAAACTCACTTTCTAATACAAAAGGCATTTTAGCAGTGGACTATAAATGCTAATCTTGAAGTAAATAAACAAAACCTTCCTTTCTTGCACACAATGCAAAGTTCATCCTGTTCTCAACTTGGAAAATCAGTTTGCATAAAATGCTCATTTTCTTCAAGTAGTTTATTTTCTCAGTCTTTTGCAGCTGTACAAATGCGTGTGCTGGCACAAAAAGAAGATCAAGGAGGAGGCAACTGGGACAGGCAGGGCTATTTCTTCCCATGGCATTATTAAATTGCATTGGCTTAAACATAGATTCAACAAAGCTAAAAATACCATCAATCATTTCAATTACTATTTTCATCCTGTCAAGAAAATTTAAGAGTTTACATTCTGAATGGCTTTATACTCAGAGTCATCATAAGCATGATAGTTTTCTTGTATGAGGTACTAGAAAGTCTCTTAAGCTGCAAATCACTAATTACATTTAAGAGGAACAGTGAAACGAATTTCCTGCTATCTGATATTTGTTCAGAGGCTAAGGCAAAGCTTTGTAAACCACAAATCTACAACATTGTTGCACAGGTAGCATATCAGACACTAATGAAATGCACAAAGGAACAACTGTTATGCACAAGTATAGAAGAGATAATAGCTGAACCTGTCAAGTCAGAAAAAGACAATAAGGGAATTATAAGATTTTTGCACAGTGCTGTTACAACACTGAGGAAACAAAAGAAAAACAATTAAAAGTAGCCAGACCTGATTGAACAGATGAAGAGTAACATGTGAGATTTGTAAAGCGTGATGACACAAGTTGCTGAAAATAGAAATTAACAGACATGTAAAAATTAATACCAAAAAGACTTCCACACAGAACAGGAGACCTAATAGAAGAGAATGTGTGCTTGCAATTATCTGGGGCATCTTTTATTCTGAGGGGCCAGAGCGGAAAATACACTGTCACAGAAGGGAACAGAATCCAGCACACAAACTACCAAATTAAAGCAGGCAGTGAAACAACCTGTGTTGCTGTGTAGGTGACATGAAGACCCCTGTGCTAAAATGCCTTTGCCAACTCAACTCTGTTAAGAACAGCTTCACACGTTGACACTAATGTCCTGGCTTAAGTGTGCACATTACAGGATTTTAATTTGTATCTAAAAATATTTCACTGTGTCACAACACAATACTGAACCATGCAATATCAAGGCAACAACATGTTCTGCACCTGTGACTATCTCCAGAAGCTGCTAGCTCAGACATTAACAACCAGTTAGTGACACACACATACCTGGAAAGAAAAAAGGAAAAGTGAAAGACTCTAAACTACTTCAAAGAAAGGGGAAAGACAAACAGACACTGTCCTCATAATGACTTCTGTTCTGAGCAAAAGCACAATGTCCTGCATTATTAATAATATCCAAGATAGACAGGCTCAGGTAAGGAAGTCCTGGTGTAAGGGAATGGAGGGTCTTCAGGGAGAGCAGTGATTTCCCTACATACAAACTACCACATGAAGCTTAGCACAGCAGGGCACATCATGATTACTATTTGCCAGCCATACGTTCTTCTAACTGAATTAAACCTGAGAACAAAAAATAGAAATATCACCGAGGGGGGGAAAAAAAAAAAAAAAAAAAAGTTGTATAATATAGGATTTTACTTTTTTTCATACTGACGATTTTGTAATTTGCAATTTGTGTTAAAGCATGACTAAAGATTTCCTGCAAGTGCTATAAAAAAACCTTGCAAATGCACTTCAAGTAATGAAATACAATTGCATGCTAGGGCCTTGACAGCAGAGCTTGTGATGCTATTTTTGACAACAACCATGTATATGGCCCACTTACTGCATCCTTACATATGGTTAAGAAGAAAAACAAAGTTCAGAGAACAAGACTCTTGCATACACACTACCTCTGCCATCACACCTACAGCAGAGGTATGGTAGGCTCAGGACTGGTTTTTCTACTGGTGTGCGTGGCCTTCCTGGAACACTGCACTTGGCTTTGGGAAGCTGAAGGGAAGCTTTTGGGAAGCCAGGTTTGGAAGCTGTCCCATTTGGCCCCGCTCCTCCCAAGCTCCCCCAGCAGAGAGCCGGGTACAGCTCCGACGCGAACACGGAGACGGCTGCCACCAAACACACCTCCCCCCCCGGCACCTCAGCGAGCTGCGACCGCATCGCCATCCGCCGGAACCCCCCTTCACCTCCCCCTTCCCCACACGGGGCTACCGCCTTGACCCCTCGCCCTGCGCAACCCCAGCCCCTCTGCCCATCAGGGTGTCCGCACAGGGGAGAAACCAGGCCGCACGCCCCCCTGTACGGCAGCCGTGCCGGGGGAAGGGAGGGCACCAGGTGCTGGTTCTGGTTCGTAGCGGGGAGGGAGGGGGAAGAAAGAGAGGGGAGAAGGAGGAGAGGGAAAGAAGGAAGGGGGAGAAGGAGGAGAGGGNGGTGAGGCCGGGAGGGGCGGGGGGTGAGGCCGGGAGCGCCGCGCAGGTGCCCGCAGCACGGGGCGTGGGGACGCGGGCGGCTCCACAGCGGTTACCGAGTCGGCAGCGCCGGGGTGAAAGTCACAGAATCACAGAATGTCGGGCTGGAAGGCACCTGAAGGATTATCTGTTCCAAGGCTTCTGGGCAGCAGCGTGGTTTAGATGGGATCTTACCTTGTACTGCCGGGCGTCCAGCGCTGGGGAATCCACCGACTCCCTGAGGACATTGTTCCAATGTCCGTCTGTTCTTGTCATGAAAAAATTTTCTTCTGGTGTCAAGTCGGGACACATAATCACAATATTTTTGTGTTCAATGTGTGTCACTATTAAGTAAATGTAACTGATGTTTATAACCAATTTTTGTTCCTGTTTTTTTCCAGTAATAGTATTAATTGTGCAGGGGAGGCAGGATAAATAACGGGAATGACAAGTGGAAATTACCTCAAATGAAGTACTGGAAAATTCAAGAGCTGTATGTGTTCTCAGATCCCACGGACCTGAGAACTGATGGAACATTGAGCTGCAGTTGTGCTAGTAAATGTGGTAACAGATGGCCACAGAAAAATTAAGGTAATTCTTCCATTTCTTGATCATTTTCCATACTTTGGAACAGGCAAAGAAAAGGAAGATTACCAATGACATCCTGAGGTATTTAATCTTTGTTTCAGGCTTTCCATCACTGATTTTGGCAGGAAAAAAACCCTGAAAACTGATGACACAAAGGAAAAGAGACTTGCTGTTAAAAAGACATGAACTAATAAAAGATGAACAGGATCAACTCATGGAAGTGAGTGAGGAAGAGAAAGATGCAACTGTAGTTGACAGTTACAATATTAACATCATTACTAATGCAATGCAATGACAAAAAAAAAACCCAAAAAAAACAACAACAAAAAAACCCACTTGTCTTTGGATGCATAACTGGAGAGCTGTGGCAGGGAAGTAGGCTTGCCAGCAGGTCTGCTATCCCCTTGGAAGGTTGCACACAGTTCTAACCACCCTTTTTCAGCAAAAGGCAGATAATCCAGCTCTTCAGAGATTATTTGCCTACACAGTAAAAAACAAAACAAAACAAACAGAAAAAAACCCCAGTCTATTTTAGGAAGCTACCAGAGCATGGCTTGTTTAATGCCGGAGAGCAAAAGCTGAGACAGAGGGGATGGTTGCCATCTGCCATAAACCATGGAAAATAGTGTGTGAACAAAATTGTGTGTAAACACTTTTATGCAAACACCACAAAAAAGCATCTTGCATTCTAGAACGTCCTTCTGGTTGGAGCACTAAGGGGAAAACACCCAAGAGTTTTATCTCAGAGTGAGTCCTGTTACTGAGTGCTGCAATTGCAAAGGAGACTTGACACCTTTGCCTGACAAAACCCCTGTATGTCCTGACTTGCACCCCTGGGCCCTGCAATGGAAGATTTTAAAAAAATATTTAAACCTCATTCTGCACCTTGTCATAATATCTTTGTCAGCCACTCCTACGTGCCAGGATGTGAGTTGAAATAAAAGTCTGTTCAGCCTATCCTGCCTAACTCATGTGGTGCTGCCATGGGCTGCAGAGTTGTTGAGCACCTGGAGAATTCAAAATAATGGGCTGCAGCAGCTCTGACCACCTTGGGACGAAGATGAGGAAACAATCCTTGTGCACTGTGGGGTTTTTCCATTCAGGCAGACATGTACTGAACAAGCTGCATTCAGGAATGTTTTGAAGAACTGACCTTGCAGGAAAGAATAACACCGGGACTGGCTTTGGAGAAAAACAAGATAACCAAAGTAACGGCAGTAACAACTATTTTAAAATCAGGACAGCCCTTTGTAGGCACGTACAGTAGCCTTTAGCCAATTAGTTTATAAGTTAATATCAGGTTCGAACCATGTTAACCAATAATGTAATGCCATGTTTGTAACACTGATAAGAGAAAACTATATATTCTGCACTATCCGGCTAATAAACGAGATTTTTCCTTCAACCACATTGGCTGTTCATGGAGATCTCCAAGCCCGATCCACAACAGTGCACAACAAGCAGGTTTTAACTAAAATATTATTTCACTTCTTTTATCTCCTGTGGGCAGAAACATGGGATTATTAACCAGTTCAATCATCTACACAAGTTTATGTGTCAGAGGAAAGGGATCATTTAAATGGCTTTGGAAGACACTGAAACTTCAAGTCAAGCCACTCTAGAGCAAGAATCAGGGCAGCAGAGAGGTTCTGAAAGTGACCACACTAATACACCACTTTCAGCGTGGCTTTGTGACAGCAAACATGTTCAAAAGACAATGGATACTCCTCCAGGAGCTGCCCTCAGAGACGGGTGGGAAACAAGGGGTTGTGTAACTAACCTCCGACATCTCTCTCTTACAACAAAGGCTTCTGCTCCTTGCCAGTCTTCCCATCCCTGCCAATTATCTCCTGAGGTACATGCCACCCTTCCTTCCTCCAAGCATCAGCCAGCACCCCAATATGTAATTTGCCCTTTGAAGCTTCTGCTGAGGCATACCAGCCCCCAGCTCCTCAAGTTACATCTACCATTTCTGGATCCACAGCCTCGAGCATAGAACTTCACCAACAGCCACTCTCATTAATGAGCCTCTCTCATTAGTGCCCAGGCAGTGAAAGGAGATCATCCTCTCTCCAGAGTCTGTCTGCTCCATACACATGCATGCATTAGGACTCACCCCAGAATGGCTGCCTTGGCACACCATACTGCCAGGCAACAGTTTTTTTCTTCAAGTTTTAATCAGTTAATGAATAATGGTAAGGAAGTCACTTTTATAAGAAACCAAATTTATCACAAAACACTCAGAGAAAGGAAAAACTTAATTTTAATTTACTTTTTTTTTAAATCTGAAATTTTATAGTTTATATCCACTCGATGCAGACACCATCTTAACAATACATGCAAAACTTATTCTACAAATGCTGTCATGTTGTTTGGATTTTCAGTCTGGGAAGCTACCTAGAAGAGAAAAAAAATACTTTCCAAGAATGATCATCTGAAAAAAAAAAAAAAACCAAAAAACTTGTTTGGAAGTCTTAGAAGGAAAAAGTAAGCAGCATGTCACTTGCGTGTAGGAGAAATTTTGAAGACTTTCAAGACAGAAATCTAACAGGCATCTCTAATCCATTTGGGTTTGAGTCTTACTCTCCAGTGGGTACGTAACTGAACAAGGTCACATTTCTCTTTGTTAAAGAGTACTTAATGGCATTTCCATACCTGTTCAAACTGTTTCCCTTTAAAAAGTCTTCAAAATACAATATCTTCCTTCACATCTCTGCATTCAATATTATGTTGTTTTGCAACAAGGGCCAAAAAGAGGGACAGGTCCCAAGTCCTCTTGCCTCCCAATATAGTGGAAAAAAAAATAATCTGCCTTTATAAATACAACATGGGTGCTGACTGGCTGGTGCCTGCTTACTCTAATGAGCTTTAAATCTTATTTGTAGCAGACATCTGTCAAGACAGAAGTAAGGCATGCAAGTCCTCTTAATCCATTAGCTCTATATCCAGCAGAGATTTCACACTTCTTTTTTGAATCAAAGAAGAAAACCTGAATTGGAATGTATAATGGAACAGTACACAACTTCTAGAGCAGATCCTAGGCACTAAGCACATGAGATTTTGAGGCAAATAATGAAAACTGAGAACAAAACTGGGATTATGATGGAAAACTCATGAGAAAAAAGCCAGCCTGCAGTTCGGGATGAAACAGTGAGTTGGATTCTTTGTTGTGTTTTCCCTAATTCACCTGGATTTTTAATCAAAAATAAAACCAGAGACAGAGAAAAGATGGGCTGCACACCCTCTCACAGTGAGCTTGCTAATACTATTGCGAGAACTGGTCTTAGGAGTTTGAATAAACCCAAAAGGATTTTGAATATTGATCCAGGAGATAAAGGAATACCTATGCTGGTTAAAGGTTCATCTTGCTACAATTCTGATGAACTCCACCAATATGGGAAAGAATACATGGGAGAAAAGGAAGATAAACCGTCAGAGCAGGACAAAAATGATAATTTGCTGTTATCTTCCAAGGATCACTCAGATAGCCAGATTTCCAGGGAAGACAAAATTGAGAGGACAGCAATAGATGCTGAAGCTGTTATGTCTGAACTGATTGAGTCTCAAAAACACATCACTGAGACCATACAGATCAGAAAGCAAAACTCCTGTGAATCAGAAGCATCAGCTTTCATTTGGGATGACAAGAATGAAAGCAATGCAAAGCAAATGTCAAAGAGAGGGAAGAAGCAAAAAAATCATAAGCTGGAAAAGCAAGGTCGACCTAGAAAAATTAAAGAAAAGTCCTTTTTGGGCCCTTGTGAGACAGAGGAAAAAGTAGATTTCCCAGAAGTGCTTGTTAAGGCTCATCAGAGTGCATATGCCTTCTTAAATCCTAACCTCTCTAAGTATGAAACTATAATTCATGTGGCCAGCCAGGCTACCCAAACTCAGCTCTTCCTACAACAAATGGTAAGCTTCCTCATGCTTCGCTTTGATGAAATCAACCAGCTCCTAGAAGAAATAGCCAGTGATGGGGAAAATCTCCTCAAAGATGTAGGTGGGAATCTGGCATGGCCAGTTGAAACAGGTGATTTGAAGGAGCACCCCGATCTTCTGCAACAACTACTGCAATACACAGTCAATAAAATGAAGTTACTGAGTGGGACGCTGGCCTCGCTCACCTCCGACGCCCTGCAAGAGACATGCGGATACCTGCGGTCTGCTGCAAGCAAATTGGAAGGAAAACTGAAAGCAAAGCAAAGCTTTGATGAACGTCTGCTACGAACAATAAGGCTGCTTGAAGCCTCAGCAGTGGGACGCTCTCAGTCCCACGGTGATGACAGAACTCTCTATTCTGAGGACAGTGGCATTGGTGTGGACAATGAATCCCTCAAAGACTTCAGTGCTCTCAGCCAGCATGGAGGGCAGGCAAGCTATGATTCCTACTCACATGGACATCTGTCCCAAAAGCATGCCAGAACAGTGGAGCACGTGCATGATGGCACAGTGTCACCGAGCACAGCTGCATCCCATGACTGTGCACTTGAAAGGCATTTTACAGATATATTTTGTTCAGCCATGCGAAGCAGGGGAGCTGATTCTTGTCAGGGTGGAGTACCAGAAGGCACTTCTACTATGCCTCAATATGCATTCTTGAGCAAAAGCCATTCTTACAATTCCTTCCAGTCTGACTCTACTCAGGAAGATGAACATTTCAAAGTCTGTGAATCAACACATTTCCCTTCTGATTATGACGATGATGAAGGAAGCACCCTAGGGGAAGATGATGACAATACAAGTTTATCAGAAGTGGGGAAGGATGATCTGCCAAAGAGGCCCTTGTCTTCACCTGCAGTCACTGATAACACACAGAGGCAGTCCATCAAGAGGGCAGAGAATGCAGAAACAGAGGAAATTATTCTGAAGATGAAAGATGCCATCAGTGAAAAAATCAAGTTTGTCCCAGCTAAATCTGGGCATAAGGAATGGATAGAGGATGAGAGTGGAAGAGCAGTCCTGACAACAAGACCCAGTACAGCAACAGGCAGCCAGAAAACCTCCAGGAAACAAAGACGGTCCAGGTCAGAGGAGTCCCTCAGAAGCCAGGCAGAGGACCCAACCCTCCTAGAGCTTCAAAGAACTCAAAAAGAGCTGAGCAAAAGGCTGGAAATGTTTTATGAAAAGAAGGATACAGATAACAACACGGAGCCTTGGGAGTCAAGAAGAGCACCCTGTCTGCAGGATGAGCAAATTACATCCAGGTCCTCTAGCAAACTGAGGGCTTGCCTCTCAAAAAATTTCAGCATCCTGCCTAACCAGGATAAAGTCCCTTTGTTCACATCTGAGCAAAATCCTTCCCATCAGCTGAATCAGAAAAGAGGCAGGAAGCCTGTTAGAGCTACTGTGCCCACACAGGAGACATCAGAAAGCAAAGGAAAGGAGCCTCCTGGAACAAAAATATCCAGTGGCAGCATCTGTGCCCCTCGACAGTCTGTCAAAAAGCTTATTGAAACATTCAGTCCTTCTGATGATCTTGTGAAAGTTGCACCTTTAAGATCTTTAGGACCGATCAAGTGCATCAGAAAATCTGAACTTCCAGTCATCCCGTCTACCATTCCGTTCCAGAGAGGCCTGGCACCTTTAAATCTTAAGCATCGCATTTCACCAGCAGAAGAAATAAACCCTTCTAACACCAATGGAGTTCCTTCAGACTTTCCAAATGCCCTTTCTGCACCAGCTGAAGAATTAAAAGACACAAAGGAAGAGACTTATGAAGACATTGAGAATCTGCCCCCCCCACCATCTGAAATGCTAATGGACACATTTTTCGACTTACCTGAGCCTGAAGAAACTTCAAGAATAGAAGGAAACTCTTCAGAAGACGCCAAAAATCCTGTACAAACAGAACTTCATGCTACTAGGAGATCAAAAGTTTCCCCAAAAATTAAAGCCTCCCTTCAGTCCATTGACTTATTGCCAAGTAAAAATATCAACAGACCTACTGTGATCACTAACAAAGGTCTACGGACTACTGGATCAGGGGACGAGAAGCCAAAAAGGTACTCTCTAGAGCTGAACCCTACAAATGTGCGCATCCCTACCCAGGAGGAGATATTGGCAACCCAGAGAAAAGAGGCTGCAGATTTGTACAAGCAAACCCATAAAATTATTCCTCTTCAAAATCCCAGTGGGGTGTCAAAGTCAGGCAGCAGCAGCTCAGAGAACAAAGAGCCTAGTTCACCTGCAACTTCAGTACAATCCCAGAAGCATAGTTCTCCCAGTTCACCCAGGAGAAATGAAAAAGGGTCAGTATTTGCCAGGAAGGTCTGCCCAGCAAGAACTCCTCCTTCTCCACCAACTGAGAAACGTTTTTTCAGCCCACCAACATACCACCGGCACTCTCTGCAGGCTTTCAGCAATCCACAGCCCAGCTCACCCAGCACGCAGAGGAAACCCAGTCCCCTCTTTAGCCCCAGGATGCCCAGCCCACCTTTGCAGAAGAAGCTGCCCTCTCCACCACCACAACGAAAGCCACTCAGCCCTCCCGCAGGGCACAAGCAAAGCTCCCCAGTGCTGCAGCGAGTGCTGGGCTCCCCAGCCTACAGCCGAGACCCAAGCCCCACTCCATTTCTCATCACCCCCTCTCCACCAGCCTCCCCATCCCGCTTCCATAAGGGGTCGAGAGCGGGGCTGGATGCTGGGGAGGAGCACCACCTCTCCTCCTCCAGGAGGAGCAGCAATGTCCGTTCGATATTTTGCCGGGCCACTGCTTCCTTATTTGAAGCCAGACCTTCACTGGAACCCAACAAACCTGCTGCAGAGGTGACCAGCCAGCCTGAAGCTTCACCACTCTCCCAAAAAAGCAGTCTGCTTTTCCAGCAGCCTGGAGACAGGACCAGAAAGCTGTCCCTGGGTGCTGCCAATCCTCAGCAATATCTGAGGAGTTTCTCTGACTGCCAGCCAGGGGCCCAGTTCCGTCTTCCAGCTCCTGCAGCAGCTGTCAGTGAACCCATGCTTTACCAAGCAAGGTAAGAAACTTTCTGCTTTAGGCCAAGAAAGCATAACTACAGCTTTGCATTGGCTTCCTTAACTTCTCAGGGGAACTTAATGTTGTTAAGAGATTTGCCCAACAATGTGGCCTGTTCATGTGCAGAACAGCTGGCTGGGCAAAGACAACACTATAGGTGCACAAGATGATCTCTATAGGTTCCTTCCAACTGAAATATTCTAGTCTAGCCCAGCCTAGCCTAGCCTATGCTATCTTGCTTTAGATTTCAGTAGACTACCAGTTTGAATAAAGGGAAGAATTCCCTCTCCATGGCTTGCTTACATCAGCCACCCCAGGGGAAATTCAGTGCTTGCTGTTTTTATGGCACAGAACTCCCGGTATTTGCATGGGTGCTAAGGACTCCACATTTAATTCTTAAAAGCTCTCAAGTAACACTCAGGCTATAAATGGGTAGGCTTGCACCAAGTGGAAGGGTATCATTCCTAACATCAGCCTCTAAGCCAGTAGACTGTTCAGCTGAAATCTGTACTAGAATGTTTCAAATCAGCTGTCAAGAATGGCAGAGAGATAATGGGTAGGCAAGGATCTGTATGGACGTAACTAGGGCATGAAATTTTGAGCTTCTCATGTAGGCTTTCAGATTCAGGTGCTGATTTAAGGCTGAAGGATCCACGGCCCAAACCTAGTTTTTAAAATTGAAAATCCTCCCATGGCTACTGAAGATTCATTGCTCTGAAAAAATCAGTTTAAAGAAACTGAAGCATCAACACACACAATTCCACATTTGCAGCCATTGTTTTTACAACCATTCTGATTTTCTAAAAAATCTGCTCTTAGCTTTAAATTTTCTCTACCACTTTAAAAAAAAAAAAAAATCACAAAATCACACAGGAAACAGAAATGGATATTTGGGAATTCTCAAGGAACAAGCAGCCTGGATGTACAAAATGTTGTTATTATAGTTTCTTAGCAGGATGTTTAAGTCTATTAAGCTCTAAGCTATAAGAGGATAAAGACCCTTCTCAAGTAAACTTTATTCAAGGGAGGAGTAGTTTCACTCTTGCCACAGAACAGCTGAAATCACATGTCTTGTCCCCATGAATAGGGATTGCAATGCAAAACCCAAACAGGAGATAAAAGTGCACTTGTAATTGCACAATTGGACAAGCAGTCCATTGCAAGTACAGGGACAGCTGTGGATACTGAAGTCAAATGTCGAGAGTATATTTCCTCTTCAAAGGCAGAATGAGGACTAAGTCGCCCACACTGACAATGCATGCAAAAACCACTGGGAAATACAAAACATTTTGTAATTCCTAGTCCTAACACTGCACTATATTCCGACATCTGAAGATTTCCTAAAAGTCCTGTACATTGTTGCTAGGTTTCCTCTCATTGTTATGTACCGTATGAAGTCAGCTTTGTCTACTTCATTATTCTAGCCATGTCTGCATCTGGTGTCGAATTTACAAACTATTCCCACCCAGTCTCCTTTCTTTCATTCCTTCTCTTGTCCTTTTTTTTCATAGGAAAGGGAGACAGAGACACTCCTGTAATAGCATCACTCCTATAGGTAAAACGTTGAAAATCAGTGAGTTAGGCAGTTTCTCCCATGCTCTCAAACTCCAGGATATATTGCTCCACTTCTTCTGTGCCCAATTAAAATATCCATTTTCTGAGAAACAGATTGCTAAAATAGTCCATCAAGGGTGTGTACAAGCAACATATTCCTTGTAAGGCAGCAAAGTCCCCTTTCCCACCCAGTCCATTTTAGCAGAAACACCAAAAAAAAAAAGGTGACTTCCACCTCATTTTACCATCTAGCATTACCAGGCATTGAATATCAGTGTTGTGTGCAAATTTACATGTCTCATGCATAATCACTGCTTGTAGAAGGCTCTTTTCCCAAGGATGTCTCCTGCCTGTCCCATCCTCTAAGGGATATCAGTGCTTAAAACACTGTTAGCCCAAACTAGAGCTGGTGCTAGAGCTTTTGCTGTTAGTATTAGGGTAGCTGGACAAGAGTTTCACTTTCATGTTTTGGAGCTCAAATACAACTCAATACAACTGGTTCAGACTGGGACAATTTGTGGATGGACAGACTGAGCTAATTGGTTTCTAAGCCTGGTCATTTGACAGCAATCAGCAGTTATTGGCATCTTATGAAGATATAGCAGGGATTAAATAGGAGGATTAAATGCTCTTGCCTGTAAGATATTGTTCAGGGCAGCTTGAGGATGGATTGGGTTGACTGAATCAGGCCCAAAGCAAGTAGCCCAAGTGACACCTTCTGCAACTGGGGAATATTTGATTCTGCATTAGTTTCATGACTGGTCATGTATCATAAAATTCAACAGTTAAAATCACTAAAGTACTGTAAGTCAGAATAGGAACATAACAGGTTTTTTGTAGTTGAAAGCTAATTCAGTTTAGCAGCATACATAGTTCAAATACAATAATGATTCCCAGATAGGTCTGTAATATTTTCCCATGTTGAACTTAAACCACTTTAATTAGTTACAGCAACACAGGGCACATTTCAGTATGAAGGCCCATATTCATGACTAATGCCACTGCTATAATCAGTCTTGATTCATAAAATCCCTGTGTCCTCAGAGATTGTCAGTGTGACTCAGGAACATCATTCACACTTTCTGTGTCCCAGTTCTTCTGTCTCCAGAGTGGTAAATTTATAGCACTAGAATACACATCCCACAGTCATGTTGGCATACTCAGAAATCACTGTAACCATGCCAGGCAGGTGTATAACAGGGGTAAGACCTTCCCTCCAGTAGAGTTGGGAACAAAACACTTCACTCAGATCTGTTTCTATCTGCAAGTGAATCCAGATTCACACGGAGCCCATGTTAAACACACAAAATTTTTGCTTCCCAAAAGATATCCCCAAGATAATTTGGGGAGGGGACAGTACAGTGCATTTAGCATCACAAGAATAAAATCTGGACAGTGCATATAAAGACTGTGTATACAGGAAGAGGGCAGGGAATGACAGTAGAGTGCAGCACATGTGCTTTATGGGTTAACATGGTATAATCAGCACTCTTCTAAAAAGTCACAATTCGTTAGCGTCTTAACTTAAGCATCTTTCCTTCTACAGCTTGGAGGAGAGCCCTAGAAAATCAGATGACTCTTGGAACAGCCCTTGTACTCCTGAAATGAAAGAGTCTAAGAGATCCACTTCCCACCCTGAGCTTTATGTTGTAGGCCAGGGGCTGCAGAGGGACTAATTGGAGAAGTACCCACCCGGGCAGAGGCACTAGCAAGACCTTAGGCTCTGAAGAGAGGAAGCAAGCCCCCAAAATTTGGCTTCACTTTTCCTCACAAGAAAACAGTATCACGGCATATCAGGTTTTTATGATGTAAAAAAACAATCCAATGAAAGTCATCTGCTTCTCCTTTCATGGTTCGACTGAAAGATCTGCACTGAACAGAAGAAAGATTTTGCAGCTGGGTGAGTCTGAGGCAAATTGGCTTCATATAGGACTTATACCCAAGTCCTTTGTTCAACTGTTCAGAGAAAGGAGTAAAAAAACCTATCAGAAACTACCATTATTTGATATGCTATTTATTTAAGATAGCATCACATTTTTAGTCATGTAAAAAGCAGCTGTTGCAGCATCTCCTGGGGGGAGGTAACATCCTTAACCTATTGAGTTTTTGTGCAAAAACATCAATGGCATAATCAAAGAAAAACCTCTTCACTAAGTGGGTAGAACACAAGCAGACAGAATTAGGTCAAATATAAGTTAAAACAAAATAACTAATTCTAAAGGAATAAAATTTGGGATCTTAAAAATCTCAAAAAAGCTTTGATCTTCTAAATCACCTCTAATTATCATGTAATCTCATCACCTCTAGTTGCCAACGTGCAAGTCTTAATCCTGATTAGTTTTGTAATAGTCCAATCAAACAACATCATAAATCCTGAGGAACCTGAGGACATGTATCTTTTTTTCATAAAAGAAGATAATACTGCCACCGAGAATCCTGTTCTCCCCCAAAGAGGTTTATATTCTGATTTATGCATTTTGAAGGAATTTATTGTAATTTCACTGAAGAGTCCAGACATAGTCTTGTTAATAAAAACAGAAGTTATTTATAGTTGATTAATCCTAGGCTTTCACAGCACCTAATGGAATAGTTTCAAAAGATACTGGCTCTTGCTCACATAGTTTATCATCCCAATTAAGATGCAACCTCAGTGTAATTTAATGAATTTATTTTGACATGTTTTCATGTGCAAATTTAGTACAAAGCATGACCCAGAAAGTAGCCCTATTTTGGTGAGAATAGTTTGGGGGTTTTTTTACAATTTTCACAATGGTGGTATCTTGGTACTTTACCTTCACACAGGATTTTTAACCTTTCCTGCACACCACCATGGTAGGAGAACCAAGGTTTGTCTTATGCTCTACAAGGGACACTTCTGGATATGAACTCCTACGTTTTAGTCTAGTGCCTTAATCACAACCACCCCTTAATATGTTCAGTGCCATTTTATGCCACAAAGACAAGGAAACTGTAATTGCTATGGTTAAGTTGGGGTTTGAATATGAAGAAGTAACTTGCAGTGAATAGATGAGTTTGTGAGGTGTTTGTGAGCTTGAGGTGGCAAAGCAGTCATACCCGTTGTGAACAGCTCAGATATCTCAACAGATCCACTTTCTAATCCCACAGACAGGTGCACCATCCTATATCGAGTTGGAAAGTCACCCAGGAGGATACTGCAAAGATCATAAGAAGGGTAAACTCTGCAGGCCAATCTTCCCCCTCATCTGCAGTGTAGTTCCCTCCCAACTGCATAAAGTACAAATACATTTTTTGCATGGATTTTGAGTTTGTCTGTTCTGATGGCAGGAACCTCCCAGAATAGAAACAAACAGGAAATACAAAAGCAGAAAACTGGCACTTTGCACGCCTAAATGTAGCTCTGTAGATGAAAAAGTAAGAGTGGGAGGACTCAGCTATGATCATTTTATTTCTTTACGGTTTCAAGCTGCAGTTTACCAGCATCCACTGGTGGTGCTAAGTATTTACTTAGCATCCAAGGACTTGTGGTGCAAGAGCTACAGCAGCACATGAAGCAAAACTTTAATTCAGCAATCAAGCTGGAAACCTCCTCACACATGTGCTAGCTAGATGTGGACAAAGTATCATTCAAAAAAAAAAAAAAAACAAAAAACCCGAAACAACCCCCCCAAAAAACCCAAAACAAGCAAACAAAAACCCCACAACCAAACAAAAAATGAACAAAGCACCCCTGAAGATGTGGTACATGAACTGGCATTTTATCAGCATCTCTCCCAGCTTTGACTAAAGCAATAGTTGTCAGGACATCCACTACAAACACAACCCCACCTAAACGCTGCAGCTGCTGAGGGATTCTGATGTTACCTTGTGGATGGTGCAGCAAAACATGTTGTATTCAAGAAACAGAGCTTCTCCAGGAGCAATCTACAAGTTTATAACACGAACTTGTGACTACATACAGCTAACAGATCCTCTTTGGTACAGATAATGTACAGAACTCTTTCAAATAAGGTGTTTACCTTCATTTTGTATTGCAAGCATGAGATTAAGAGTAACTATAGTATGCAGTATGATAGTTTGGCTCACCACCTTTTTTTGTTTTTTACATTACAGGTATTTTGAAGCAAAACTTCCATTTTTCATGAATAAAATATTTATAGAATACAATTGTTTTATAAGACTGTTTTCAATTCTAAGGCTTATTTTTTACTGATGCAAATAAATCAGAGTTTTTATATACCAAGTATGAGTTTGATCTCTCTTACATTCTGTATGCAGCTTCCTTAAATCTTAGCCCAATGTTATACTATTTATTCCTTCCTTAGTTCACTAACAATTGTCCTGTGCTATAAAAAGTCCATTTACTTCTGTCCTCTCCTCCCTAGCACAATCTGGTCTTGTTTTGTATTTTACTGGTACATCAATTAATCTAGGTTGCATTTCCACTCAGCAAACATGCCTTTTTTTTTATGCTACAAGTTCTAGCCTGGATACTGACAAAACAGAGCATATGTTGGCTGTGCTTCCACCTCTTCCCTGCCCCAACATAATCTTAAACTGGCTGTCAGTTTTGTACTCAGAGCCCCTGTGTACAACCAGAGCTAACTGGAGCACCAGGCAGTGGTTGTGTCCTATGGGTTAAAATCAGAGTGTAAAGAATACAATTCTAAAATTGTTATGTATTGTTTTGTTGAGTGTGTCTTTCTTCAAAATTAAGATTAAGATTAATTAAGAAGAGGAGATTAAGAAGAAGATTAAGAAGAGGAGATTACAAAGTATAAAAGGACTGATTTTGCCTTGCCAAACTTGCGGTCCGTGGCAGAGCAGGAGACTCTCCGGTCGCCCAGCGCGCTGTTTCACTTATTTGCCCTTTAATAAACCTTTTATGTTTGTAAATCTGAAACTGATCTGGTCTATTGACAATAACAAGAGTGCACCTGCTGCAGTGGTGTCTTATTGCAGAGGGGTTGAGCAGAAAGTGAAGCAGTATCAGTTTTCCAGCCAGGACTCCATCACTTCAAAAGCACAAGCTAACAGCTCTGTGCTGCACTTTATCTGCAGACCTTTAATCAGCTGGCAGCTGTCCTTGCCTACAGTGACACTGCTCGAATCTCAAACCTTTAATAGGCTTGTTATTTCATACCCTCAGCATTTAAAGATGACTGAAACACCATAGCACTACACACACTCCAGATGGTTTATTTGACTTCAATAACTACCTCAGATACTGTTTTGATAATTGCGGATGGTAATGAGACTCGGACACCAGAGTGAAAAGAGTAGGTGTGTTTTATTGGTGATAACTAAATAATATAACAAAATAAGAAAAATACAGAACAAAGCACCTACAGCAGACAAATGGAAAATATACCAAGATTCAAAGCATAAAAACCATTACAAGATACACAATCTATGTGTTGCAAGACATTATGAAACTGCCAAATTTAACTGCAGAATCGCACAGCACTCTGTGAGTAATCAGAGGGTGATCAGGCATTGGAATGGGCTGCCCAGGGAGGTGGTGGATTCTCCGTCCCTGGAGGTTTTTAAGAAGAGACTGATGTGGCACTCAGTGCCATGGTCTGGGAACCACAGTGGTAGTGGATTAAGGGTGGATTAAGTGGGTTAAGGCTCAGCCACCTCCTGCCCTTCTTTCCTCAACGACCTTGGTGTGAAATTTCAGGCTGTGCCAGAGAACATGGGCTTAACTGCAGTGCCAGCTGTGATAAACAGACTGGCATCTTTCACATTATTGTTTTGTTGATCGGAAGGGAATAATCAATCACCACACACCCTGGACCACCACATCCTGGACCAGACATCCTGAACCACCACATCATGGAAAGCTGATAAGGACTGGAATGTGTTGCTCTGAACTGATAAGGATCAGAATGTCTTGCTCTGCACATTTTATTCTTAAAAATAAGTTGTTGTGTATTTTGTAGGTTAAGCAAAATTGCAAGAATCCAGAACTGAACGTGTACAAAAACCCTGCTTTGCTGTAGTTCGGGGCGGTCTGCTGGTGGAGCAGGAGACTCCCCGGTCGCCCAGCGTGCTGCCTTACTTATATACCTTAATAAATATTGAGAAACAAACTCTGTTAAGAGTCATGTGCATATAACACCAGCTGCTGGGCATCTACGTCCTTTCCAGGACGAGGCAGTGGAGAGTGACAGACCTGTGCATCTTGCAGCCTTCACAGCAGTCTCCAGAGGGGACAGAGGTTCAGGTAAAATCTAATTTTAACTGGAGTGGTTTTCTCACCTCTGCCTGTATCAGAGGCAGTAGCACAATGTCAGCTGCCAGACATTCCATAGCAATGCCACTGCTTTTATTCCAATCATCACTCTATTTAGCAAGGATGAAAATAGTCATCGCAGTGCTGGCACCTTCCCTCTGCTTTAGAGAGGAACTTCTGGTCCCCAAGCTCAATTTCAAGAACAAATTCAGCCAGAATCACCTCATTACACTGCGTGGCCCAGCTGCAGCTCTGCGAGAGCAGCTCCCTTCAGGTGCATTCTTTAATTCTCTGCTCCACCTCTTGCAGCAGAACCACAAGGCAGCATTGACAGTATTTACAAGAGCCTTCAGCATTCTAACCACATTTTGCCATTGCACCAGCAGCCAAGAGAGACTTGTGAACAGGCCAACTGGTAGCTTGGCACCTATGGCATACACTGGCACATACAGTGAGCTGCACATCCTCTCATAACCCCACCACATATCCTCCAGGCGAGAGGGCTGTGGTCTCTCCCTCTCTGCTCCCTGAGTCAATCTAATTCCACAGCCCCAGTGTTTCCAAGGCCCATAGCTTACTTTCTAAGTCAAAATATATATTTATATATACATCTCTCACTTTCTAAGTATGTACATAAACATAGTTTTCCTTTTAACAGTTAAAACTGTAATGGGTGGTGTAAAATGTTTTTGTTCATTTAACCTAAAATGGTTTTAATAGTTAAAATAATTTCAAATTAAGTGTTATTAAATAAAGTTTGTAATGAAATGGTGAAAGCTTTGTTTAGGATTAATTGCAGAAAAACAAGAAGAGGGGACTGACCACGCCTCCACCAGAGGTTTGCAACATAGTAAACTTCGGGACTGTGGACTGATCCAACTTGATCGCCCCATTGGTCAATTCCCTCAGTGACAAGACAGAGCCCGCCAAATGAAAGCCAGTAGAAGACTGAGGCAAGGGGGTTACAAAGTATAAAAGAACTGACTTTGCCTTGTCAAGTTTGCTGCCTTGGTAAGAGCAGAGACTCCCAGGCACCCAGCGCTGTTTGCTTGTTGTTGCTTGCTTCAATAAATGCTAATTGGTGAGTTAATTGGTGTGTCCTGATTAATTATTGGACAAAATTTATAACAAAATTGGTGCCGTGACTGGGATAGAGGCGACTCGGTGCAGATCCTCCACAGGGGGGGCGCCCCGCTGTAAAAGCGGCCCCTGTGTTGGGATACTCATCGAAAACCTCTACCGACGAACCCCTAAATTTTCAACAAGCAAAGAATAAAACCGGTAACCCCATAAACTTTGTGCACGAAGATCCGAACAAAGACGCAGGGACGCGTGAGTATAGGCCGGTTATCCGTTCCATTGGGGTTGGGTACCCTGAGGTGTGCTGTGTGAGACGCTCAATTGAGGGCCAAGCGAGTGCGGAGTCCTTAGTGGTGCAGTTCCCATATCCTGCGAGGGACTGGGTCACGAATAGGATGAAGCGTGTGTGTGTGTGTGTGTGTGTGTGTGTGTGTGAAGGCACCTCAGAAAATGGGATAGAAGAAAAGCAAGTCTTCTGGTCCCATGGGTGGGGAACCGCAAGTTAGGCTTCCCCAGATACCCCCAGATAGTCCATTGGGGACGATGATCAAAAATTGGAATGATTACCCTTCTAGGCAGGGTAAAAGCAAAATTAAAATGATACATTATTGTATGGAAACATGGGGAGGTAAGCAGATTGGAGGAGATCACTTCTATTGGCCTGTTTTCGGGTCCTTCGAGGACTGGATTTGCCAGGCATTGAACACCTATGTTAATTCAAAGAAACCATTCAGCCTAGAAGAAAGTGAATATGCTGGTTTATGGATTGGGTCAGAAAATAGAATTAATTTATGCCCTCTAAAGAGTGGAGAAGGAAGGAAAAAGAAAAATTCTAAATCAAAAGAAATTCCTCTTTCACCTCCACCATATGTCTTACCACTGCCTCCTCCTGAATCCCAGCCCCCAGTATTATCAGTTCAAGAAGCCCCCACTGCTCCCCCTGATGAGGACTGTGACTCAGGTTCCTCAGAGGTGGATCAGAGACGGGTTACAAGAAGCAAAACAAGGACTAGGCAAAGCAAAGATGTGGGTGGCTTATACCCACTATGAGAAATTGCAATGGGAGGACCACAGGCTGGTATGGGATATGTGGTTCTTCCTTTAAATTCAGGAGACGCAAGAGAATTTAAAAGGGAAATGGGGAATTTGCTGGAAGACCCTTTAGGAGTGGCAGAATGCGTAGATCAATTTTTAGGACCCAACGTGTTTACCTGGGATGAGTTGCAGTCTATTTTAGGAATATTGTTTACTGTGGAAGAGCGAGGAATGATCAGGAGGGCAGGAATGAGAATTTGGGATGAACAACATCAACAGGGTCCTGCAGCAGATATTAAGTGGCCCCTTCAAAGACCAGACTGGAATAATCAGGATCCAGTACATAGGGGACATATGCAGGATTTGAGAACTATAATTATTCAAGGCATTAGGGAATCAGTTCCACAAGGACAAAACATTAATAAAGCATTTAAGGAACACCAAAAGAAAAATGAAACCCCTACTGAGTGGCTTAGAGAGGTTAAGAAAGAACTTACAATTGTACTCAGGGCTGGACCCGAGTACTCCAGTAGGAGAGGCTTTGTTAAAAACACAATTTGTGGCTAAATCTTGGACAGATATCTGGAAGAAACTGGAAAAGTTAGAAGATTGGCAGGATAGAGGACTAGATGAATTGCTGAGAGAAGCTCAGAAAGTGTATGTGAGAAGGGATGAGGAGATGGAGAAGCGTACAGTAAAACTGATGGTTACGGCAGTTCGGGAGAGTCAACGACCCACCGGTCAGAGACCTAAGGGTCAGGAATGGACTGAACGTAGGAGTAAAGGATTTGGTAAGACGGCAGGGTTTACTGAAAAGAATAAGGAAGTGGTGGTCTGTTACTATTGTAATAAGGTCATATGAAGAAAAACTGCAGGAAAAGGATGTGGGATGAAAAGATGTTTAAGGAGGATTAGGGGTGTCAGGGGCTTTATTTACTGGGGAGCAGAGAAACAAAAGAGCCCTTGATAAAAATAAAAGTAGGTACCCAGCAACAGGAGGTAGAATTTTTAGTGGACTTGGGGGCAGAAATGTCAACAGTTCAAACTTTACCTCCTGTATGTAAAGCGTCATCAGAATTCACACAGGTTGTTGGTGTAAGTGGAGTTCCTTTCGGAGTACCGATTATTAAAAATGTGCAATTAGAAACAGAATCAAAAATAGGTTTAGGAACTTTATTGTTGGTACCGGAAGCAGATTATAATTTGTTAGGTAGGGATTTAATGATAGAATTAGGAATTAGTTTAGAAATTGTAAATAGAAATTTGAAAGTTAGATTATGCCCCTTAAGGGCTGAAGATGAAGAGAAGATAAATCCCGAAGTGTGGTATACACATGATACTGTAGGCAAATTAGAAATTGAACCCTTTGCAGTTACATTAACAAATCCTGGAAAGAATCACCTTTAAGACCTTGCTGGGAAGGTCCTTTTGTTGTTTTGCTTACCACAGAGACAGCTGTTCAGACTGCTGAATGAGGATGGACACATGCCAGCCAAATTAAAGGACCTATTAAGGAAAGAGAGTGGAAGTCTGTCCTGGAACTGGATCCAATGAGAATAAAAATAATCAGGAACTGAATTGGTGTATATGGAACTATTGAATACAAGAGATTTGAAAAAGAGATATCGTATTATTAGATTGTGTAAACCAGTTGTAGAACCCTTAACAGGTCCTCTGAAAGAATAGGAAGTAACTCCTTTAGTTCAAGAAATCATACATACAAGGGGCACTGATTTTTTGAGAACACAAACCTTTAAAAAGGGGATTCGTGAATGGTGCAAGTGTGGGAACATATACTGTAATTATTGGGTAAAGTTCCAATGTGGGTAGTGTAAAAAGTGTTACTGGGATACACAGGAACATCTTCAATCGTGGGCAGTTTGTGTGAACTGTACCATCTGGCGTCAGCATTCAGTGGTAACATATTATAACTGGGATGAAATAGTCAAGAAACATTGGACAGATCAGGAAGGGAACCCAGAAGGAGATTGGTGGAGAGTACAACATTTTGTAATAGAAAACCAAGAAAACGCTGACTTGACTAATACATTGTTTGAAGTAGAGCAAAATGTGGCTCACATGCAGGCTATGAACAGGACAAAAATAGTGACAAAATGTTGTGCCAAGGATGCACCTATAAAGTATAAACCATTTCCATATTCCCATGTGACAGAAGAGTGGGACATAGAATTGGGAAGTTCATCTTTGTGACTGAGGAGACTGAGATTTTACCAGGGACCCCAGAACCCTCTGGAAAGTTTAGCCTGCTGCCGAGAAGAAAGAGCGCTCCCGGCGTCTCAGGCAAAGGGACGGCCGAGGTGAAGGCAGAGGTATAAACTTCGTGGGCAATATGGGAAACTGGATATTAATCATTCCTACAGTCTTGATACTATTGGCCATAGGAAACAGAAATGATCACCATAAACCCTTCAAATGGTGCCTGATACAATTGGAAAGCTCAAAAGTCATAAAAGAAATTACAACTCCTGGGGGACCAAAATTTGAGACTAAATTGGGTAACTTGGCACCTATATCTCCCCCTATGGATCATGGGGGCTATTATTTTTGTCCTGCTTCAAATCCCGGACGGACTTATTTTAATTATCCAGGTCAATATTATTGTGCTTATTGGGGTTGCAATTCTTAAAGCAAGGGGGAATTTGTGCAGCCTTGCATGAAGAATGCTGCATATATGCAGATCATACTGGAATCATGAGGGACACAATGACTAAATTAAGAGAGGGCTTGGAGAAACGAAAAAGGGAACATGAAGCACAACAGAATTGGTATGAATCCTGGTTTCAACAATTTTTTCCAAAAAAATGGCTTAAAATGCATTTATCTACTATAGCAGGACCGCTTATATTGTTAGTTTTAGGTCTTTCTCTTGGACCATGTATTTTTAACAAAGTAATTACAATAATTAAGAATTGTTTAGAAGCAGCTCATTTGATGTTAATGCATACTAAATATAAACAGGTACCCTCTAATGAACCCGAGATGGCAGAAACCTTTATATTAAGCCGTCAAGAATTACAAAGGTTCAATGAACAAAATCCATGCTAAAAGAAAAAGGGGGGATTGTAATGGGTGGTGTGAAATGTTTTTGTTCATTTAATCTAAAGTGGTTTTAATAGTTAAAATAATTTCAAATTAAGTGTTATTAAATAAAGTTTGTAATGAAATGGTGAAAGCTTTGCTTAGGATTAATTGCAGAAAAACAAGAAGAGGGGACTGACCATGCCTCCACCAGAGATTTGCAACATAGTAAACTTCGGGACTGTGGACTGATCCAACTTGATCGCCCCATTGGTCAATTCCCTCAGTGACAAGACAGAGCCCGCCAAATGAAAGCCAGTAGAAGACTGAGGCAAGGGGGTTACAAAGTATAAAAGAACTGACTTTGCCTTGTCAAGTTTGCTGCCTTGGTAAGAGCAGAGACTCCCAGGCACCCAGCGCTGTTTGCTTGTTGTTGCTTGCTTCAATAAATGCTAATTGGTGAGTTAATTGGTGTGTCCTGATTAATTATTGGACAAAATTTATAACAAAAAGATTGGAAAAATGCTTCCTATTATTTTTAAAAGCCTACAAGAAAAACATGCTATGCCTGTCTCTAACCATAATCTCTGTCAAGTAAAACCTGTTCTTCAAACACAGAGAATAAAACCAATGGTATAGCCACATCCAGCTTTGACTCCACCTTTCTCATGCAGCACATCTCCATCAGCTTCCCAGGGCACGCAACTCTTTCTCTTGTTATTCAGGTCCAAAATGATCCAAAATGTCCTGGAGGTTCTTCAAAACATGCTGAGGCTGCTTGGCAGCAGCTTCCTTCAGTGTGGAGCCCATCACCTGGTAGAGGCTCTTCACAAGCTTGGCCACCACAGCCCGAACATTGCCACTGCGGACAGGCAGGGCTCTGTTTCCCAGGAAATACCAGAGGGCAGGCAGGACGTAGCGCTTGACAGTTTGGGGTTTCCAGGGATAAACACGTCCCACAAGCACTGCCGGGCAAAACAGAGAAGTTTCTTAACAACCTTCATGTAAGCAATTAGTTTTGGTTCTTGGGAGGCTTTTCTGGCTAATATCAGCAAGCACAAAGAGCCTGAGGATCCGGAATCGGGCAACACTGGCTGACCATCCACTGAACACAACAACCGACCTCTGAGGACCTTCATTTCTCCAAATCAGAGGCTTCTTTACTTTTACCAATGGCAAAAATGTCAAATCATTGTTTATTTCCACTAAGAAGTTGTCTAAACCAGGTGATGAAGGTTTTGAACTGCAGCTTGGAGGGGTAATTGTAAGATTTCTAATAAAAAGGATGATTACTTCTTCCCGACCTTCAATGAAAAATGCCACAAGTCCAATCTGGCAGTTTCCTTTGCTCAGTGGCACACAGCAAACAACAGTATTATACCGCACTTCAAAACTCCAGCCCACAAAAGATGTGATCTGCTTGACAGTTTTCTTAGAAACTGGTATCAGTGACTCACTGATGTCTTTGGCAGAATGATCTAGTCCAAGCTTTTTTCCTGTCATACTTGGTGCTTCTAATGAACAGCTGTTTCCAACTTCAGCATGTCTTAGATAATTACCCAGACCCCACTGCCGTGGCATCAGAGCAATTGCCCTCACAATCTTCCCTGAAATAGGGAAACAGAGACAGAAAAATCTTTCACAGGGGGCTGAGATGTAACCAAAACCCAAGCACCCTCTCGTTCTCTTGGAAGTTTGCTCTCAGCTCAGTTTCTGAAGTGAATTCTATTTCAATGCAAACAAAAATTTACTACAGGCTCCCCTGCATAGCAGAATTTGCCGAGAGATTAAAATCAGAAATGATCTGGAGACAGAGTGGTAATGTTATGCAGTAAGCTTCTGCTGAGTGTAGAGAAGGGACCTTGGTTTTCTCTATGCTGTTAATCTAGCACCAGTCACCAACATTTTAAAAGTACCTAAAATCTATTGTGGTAAACAAGAGGGGGATTATAGTAGCTATTTTAAAATGAGAGTCAAGCAGAGTTTAAATGCTATTGAGTAGAGTGGTCACTACGGAGCTTCAGAAGCAGAAGAGCTGTCTGTTCCCACTAAATTCCCCAGATGAAATCTACGCTCTCTAACGTAATACACCAATCTCTCTTCCAGTGCTTTCTTTGAAAAAGAAATTAAAATAGCCCTAAAATTACATTTGCTGAATGAATTCTCTGAAATGCTCTGAATCCAGCGTCATTCCTGCAATATGGGCAGGGAGCCCCAGGAGCTTGAGCTGACTGCCTGCTTCTGCCCTTCTCCCCCAAACCCTGCCTTGCACAAAACCCTTGTCCGTAGTATATGTGTTGAAGTTCCACCTATGCTATGACCCCCAGGCTCTGGAGGATTCAGCCTCAGAAGTTTCCAAGAGAACAAGAATCCTGTGCTGATGAAACCAGGCAAAGCCCTGCCAAATACACCTGGGATGTGTAATTTGCAGGAGGGACATGCTCAGGACCTTCTGATGTTGGATGAGCTACTGCAGTGTCTGTTAGAAGCAGAGATGAGCTGAGGCAGGAGATACCTGAGAGATATCCTGTGACATCCAGCAGAGCTTGGCCACTGAGGGAATACACTCGGTTGGCAAAGAGTTGCAGCAGCAATGCGGTGTCTGAAAGACAAACATTTATTTGTGCTCATTCTTCTGGATTATAACGAAAGAAAGTGGAAGGTGAGGGATAGAAGGGAGGAAGGGAGGGAGAGAAAGAGAAAGGGAGAAAAGAGAGGAAAGAAAGAGAAAAGAGAGAAAGAGAAAAAAAAGAGGAAGGAGAGGAAAGAGAGGAAAGAGGAAAAAAGAAGAGAAAAGAGAGGAAAGAGAGGAAAGAGAAAAGGAAAGAGAAGAAAAAGAGGAAAGAGAGAAAAGAGAGAAAGAAAAGAAAAGAGGAAGGAGAGGAAAGAGGAAAAAAGAAGATAAAAGAAAGGAAAAATAGGAAAGAGGAAAAAAAGGAAAGAGGAAAGAAGAAAGAGAGGAAAGAGAGGAAAGGGAGGAAAGGGAGGAAAGGGAGGAAAAGAGAGAAAATAGAAAAGAGAGAAAGGAGAGGAAAGAGAGGAAAAAGAGAAAAGAGAGGAAAGAGAGGAAATAGAGAAAGAATTACAGTGATTCTCTCAGAACTGGGAGAGAGGAATGACTGGAAGCTCCATACAAAATCCTGATGGGATCCATCCTGTTAGCAGGATTCTGCAACTTATCCTCAACCTTCTCCCCCTTCATCACAAAAAAAATACGAAGGGCCAAGAGCATTATAGGTCTCAAACCCTTCTCACCAGTTAATGAGCAGAAACAACCCTATACTTGGGACACAAAAAGGCAGCAAATCCACTGACTTTTTCCTTATCACACTAAGGAATGTTTTCCTAATGTTTAACCTAAATCTACCCTCTGGTCAAGCTTAAACCCATTACCCCTTGTCAGACACATGACTCAGGTGTTAAGCAACATCCATTCAGCTGCACATCACAATATGATACAACAGATTGGGACAGAGAGAACACATAAGCAGGGACTTCAAAAACATCTATCAGCAGCTGGATACTTCCATAGACAACAACAGCTACCAACAGATTCAGTGTTCACTCGGCTCCACGATAGAAGAGCCACAGCTAAAGAGAGTCAGTGTCCGAGGTCAGCTTTACCTAGGTGACTAATAAATGTTTCCAGTGCCTTCACAGCTGCAGTGTAAATGCCTGAGTGCTTTGAGTTCAGGTTATTAGTTACTGCTGTCACCAGAGAGACCATCACAGGCAATGAGGCACCCCTGAGGATGGGTGTCATTAGGATCAGCACCTCCAGCACCTTCTGGATCACGTTCTTGTGGCAATCAGTGAGTGTCGGGACAAAAGCATCAATAACCTGTTAAGAAAACAAACAACATGAAAGCTGGATTAAAACGTCTTTGTTTCAACAAGGGATGTAGCAATAAATAGCCAGCAATCTAAAAGACCAATGTAATCCTTCCTGTTAGATCCCCACTCGCGAGCAGAAGGTCCTGCAGGCTACTCACTGTAGCACTTGCACAACCTCATTGTGGGTGAAAATCTTTTCATACTTTATGAAGAGGTAGGAGTGGGGACAGGAGAGTTCACACAGTGTTTCTTTTGACCTATCAATCAACAAATGAATTTAATTTTAATAATGCAAAGTAGTATCTTCAGTATAGAGGTATGAAAACAGGTATTCAAGATGACCATTTTTCAAGTTGTTTGAAGTACTGAGACTACTTTTGATTCTGCAAAAACTGCAGCTTGAGGAGATCCAACTTTTATTTTCTTCATCTCAGAACCTATCTATCTGGAGGAGTGCAGGGCTCTGATGAACTCTTCAAGTTCCATAACATTTGTCTGTCTTAACAAGCAGACCGCGGAAATTTAATATGCTGTGCAGCCCCTCGACAGACACGCTATCAGGCCCCATCTCTTGGAAAAGGGGGAAAACAGCAGCTGCTGAGAGGAGAAGGAAGAAAAGATCTGTCTCTAGCCAATTGCCTTCCTTTCCCACAGAAATAAACAAACTAAACAAGAGAATCAGCCCAGGAAGGGAAAGAAAGTCTTTCCCAAAGAGGAAAGGGATATGGACAGAAGTGAATACAAAGAGTTGTGTCTGTGCAAGACATGTTAAAGTTCACAGAAGTATCCTATAAAAAAATATTTCTTTAATAAATCAACCCAGCCTGATATTTCTCTTCCCCATCCCAGCCTATTTTTCTGCCAGAGAACAATTGCCAAGCTTTCAGTGGCTGGATTTCCATTGTTTTTCCTAACGGGTAGGAAGAAGGAAGCAGCAGAAGCTACAGCAACTGTAAATTCACTGTCATCATCTCATGAACAGCACCAACAGGCACCTGTTGGAAAAATACATCTGGACTGGTATTACCTGCCTCAAAATTGAATTAAATACTTTTGGTAAGAAGGGCCCAGTCTGTCCCAAATTATGCAGTACCAAGACACAACGTTAACTTTACTGGTACAGGCTTGGGAAGGGAGCAAATGGGAAAGGAGCAGTAGAGATGCCCTACATACTTCACCAATGTTCTTCAAAATGAACTGAGGGTTGTTTTTGCAGTCATCTTGGAGGAGCACCAGTCCCTTCATTCGTGCTTCAAAGTCCTGGGTTGCCAGTAGTTTGGAAAGCTTCAGGAGCTGCTCAGTCTCTTCCATGGTGCGAACTGATGGGCGACGGACTCTCTGATTGGGTAATTGGAGGCTAGACCTCAAATTAAAAAATAAATAAATAAATAAAAAAAAATAAATAAAATAAAATAAAAAAAAATTAAACCTTTTGGTGGTTATATCTTCAGTTAACAGTGAGGAAAACATCTTGAGGAGACCTGAGGAGACTTCAGCTAGATCCTGATGGGAAAGCAGCTTTCATCTCATGGCAATTGTTACAGAAGACAATCTTCAAATAAGGTTATTGCTTGTGCTTACTCAGGAAAACCAAGACACTGAGGATGGGATTCATCTCATTTATCTTCAGATATCATTCCAGGTACTCCTCTAGCATCCCTTGGTGGGGAAAAATAGGCACTGCTTAGAAGTTCACATGCCCCACCTTACAGGACATATCTGCATTATATGGAAATTGACTACTCTGTACAAGTGTCTCCACAACAGGTATGGGAATCTGGATAAATAGATCAGGTGCAACTGAAGATGTGGAGCAGCCTCTCTCTGCCAAGACAGTGGGGAAATCCTAACTATGATAGTGATCCATGTGGTCAACTTCTTCCCACTGCTGAGCTCTACAGAGCTAAATAAATCCTCTCTTATCAGGGGACAACTGGTACAAGCAGCTCACCCATTGGCACAGGGAGACACTATGGAACAAGTTCCTAGCTTGAATGCTGATTGCAGCACAGGGAGAAGAACATGCTGTCCGTCAGTCAACCAGTAATGGGTCTGAGTGGCATTATAGGAAAAGTCCTTGCTGAAACATCTGTTGACCAGAACTGCCCAGGAACTGTCTTCCTGGTACTGCCTGGGGGTCAGAAAGCACTGATTCTGCCAAACCAAACCAAACCAAACCAAACCAAACCAAACTAAACCAAACCATGTGCATGGAAAGTGCTATTTCAGGGAACGGCAAATTGATTCTGGACTGAGACTTCTCCCCAAAACACCCACCTAGAAATGTCTGCACTCAGTAATAACACCCTGGTTGAAATTACTTTTCCCAAGTCAAACAGAAGAGACATGACCCTTTCACAGCCACCACAACCCTATCCTTGCCACTGGACTGGATCTCCTGAGCTGCAATCAGTGGTTGTCTTTTTCTTTTTTTCAGTTTTTGTGGAAAGTTCTCCAATGAAGCTGTCTTCAGCCCAGTAGACATTTCTTATCATAGTCGATGCTTGGGGCCAGGAAACAATCTCTGGTAGAGCTTGTCTCCACCAGAGAGATTTTACTGAGAAAGGAAGAAACAAGTAAAGCTTGTCACCTGCTTTCTCAAATAGAACAAAAGTGGTCAGTACCCTCCAGCAGAATGCAAGTTGTTCTGGGACATCTTCAGGTTGCTCTTCTTAGACTTCCTGGGGTCCTTGCCAGATGGAGGTTGACATTTAAGGTCTTCTGACCCCTACATATAGGTAGGAAAAACATGAATCTATAGAAGATAAAATAGGAAATTACTTGTTTAAAACACAAGTCATAACCAGGGTCACAGCTACCAAGAAAAGCCTAGCAGAACACTTCATAACTTAGTGAGGGATACGGGCCAGAGTTTCAGTGATGTCTAGAGAGAAAAACAGTTTCTCATACTTCCCTTTCCTGTTGGTGGCTGAAATTCAAAACACACAGACACTTTATTTCAAACCATACTAATTCCTTCCCGGTATGCAAAGGAACAGGCTAAGGATCAACAGTTCATTCCCAGGAGCAAAATGAACCAGTGGAGTAAGAATGAGATAAAGATTCTGTATGTTTAAATTCAAATTTGAAATCTCTTTACTTCCATAAAGGACATATTTCTCCTGCCAAACACTTACTTTCACCTTAAGTGTTGCCATAATTTCTTTCAAGTCACGTGATGGGACACACTCTTTCAAGTACCAATCAAACTTTTGATGACTCATCAGTATATTCAGCATCTTCCGTCCATAACGCCTAACACAGGAAAAAGATAAACAAATTACTGCTTTTTCTACAGACTGCTGCTGTCTTTTCTCCCCTTCGGAATAACCAGAGGAAAAATGTTAACGATATTTTAAACTTGTCATGTGTAATATCTTCATGAGAAGGTATTACCCATTCAGCAAAGAGAGAGATTTGGCTCCACATGCTGCCACTGCACAATGCTGCCAGCTGAACACAAGAGGCAAGGTGAGAACAGAGGGCAACAGGAAAATACAATGTCACTGCAATTATGGGTGTGTTTCAGTGGGACTGCAGGATCCCAAGGCACCAGCAAGTCACATCTTTTGCTTTGCTCCCATGGCCTATTTGCACTGTCTTGCTGCCACTGCACAATAATTCACCTTTCCTTTCTCCTGGTGGAGAAGCTAGGACAGATCACCTCACACTCACTATTTATTATTCTATCCTACATGTATGCACACGGGCAGCTCATGTGTTCCTCACATCTCGTGATAGGAATTTAAATTAATAATCACAGTAATGGGGTTTTGGTTTGGTTTTGTTTCTGTGAAACTACAGCCATCTTCAAGAGGAAAGCTGGAGGCCATTTCACCACAGATAACAATATACTAAGACGAGGAAGAAAAATTTGTGACTGCTGTGGGCAACTAAATGTGTAGGAGGGATTTAGAAAGACTGAATACACTGGCTGAGGACAGAGGGAATTTTTACAGGAGAGTCTCAAGCAAAAATTGTTTTTGCGACAATTCAATGACGACCCATGGTCAACACTTAATGTTTTAAATTTAAGACTACCAACACTTAAATGGTTAACACTTACTGCACACATAAGACCAAAGAGAATTGCTGACTAATCTGACCTCAGCTGATCTGCATTAAGAATCCTCCAAGTCACAGGAATTTGTATAGGGTCCTTCTTGCCATACAACCTAGCAGACATTTCCCCAGATGACACTACCCACACCGTGAAATAACTTTGGTAATACTCACTTTCCCTTCCATTTCTTTTGTGCTTCTGTCATTTCTAAGCAGGCATCAATCAGTTTTCCAATGTTAGGAGGTGGAATGAAGCTCCTCACCTTGTGTCCTGATGGCAGTCCTGAGCAAGCTTTACCAGGGTGCCCAGCAGCCCCTCACTACTCTTGCAGGTGCCTGACAGGAGCTTCTCGGCTCCCATGCGCTCCACCACGGTCAGGAGGTGTTTGGCTGCACACTTCCGCACCAGGACGTTGCGGTGCCTGGAAACAAGAGAACAAAGACTGGGGCAGAGGGAAGAGGAGGGACAGAGGCACAGCCCTTGGGCATAGCATTGGGAAAGCACCTGTAAAGTGGGTCCCCATCTCCAAGCTAACATCCACTTGTATAGAAAATAGAGCTCTGAGGACACAGTGGTCAGACCGACCTCTCAGCAGGAGCGGGTTCTGCTGAGCAGCTCCTGCTGCACCCAGTCAGTTCTCCTCCACATACTCTGCATCCCAGCAATCAGTCTCCTTATTTCTCAAGTTAATGGCTTGATGATGACGTGTGGTTTTTTCCCAGTGCCTCTGTGGTTATTAGTACTGGGAAACATCGAAGGGCACCCACTGCTAGAATTGCCACTCTCACTCTTCCTTCAAAGCCACAAGGCTGCTACCTCCACCCTTTGCAGGAACTGTCAGTTCCCCATCATTCACCACATCTAGGCAGTGTTGACAGACTGTCAGAACAAACAGGCTGCAGTAAGGCAGAAGCAGGTGACAAGAGGAAGGGATCTAACCCCTGAGTTCACAGAAGGTGCAGGAGAAAGGACCCTTCCCTCCCACCTTTCCCTTTCTACCTCCCATCCCTTCCCCCTACCCACAAAATTTAAGGGGAAGGATATCACTAAAAGAAGATTGATATACTGGACTCCATTAGCTATGAGAGCATTCATTGCTCGTGCAGGTGTCACGTTCACCACCATCAGTTCCAAGGACTCGTTGGCGGCTTCCTGAATGAACTTGTTGGAATCCCCCATCTTCTGGAGCAAGGCACAAGCAATCCCATCCACTCTCGGGTCCATTTGCTTCTTCAGGGTCCTGAAGAGCTCTCCAAGAGTGCGAATTGCAGAGCCAGACACCTTGGAGCGCAAGCTGTTCACCTGTGGAAGTCACCAGGAGAAGCTCAAGAATCACCTTGGGAAGAAAAGGCAAAAGTCCCAGGAAAGAACATGACTTCCCATGGTGTCCTGGTAGAACATAAGAGCACAGTAAGGGCAGAAGACCTAGAAACAAGCCTAGAAACACACCCTGACACCAACTTCTACTCTGGCCTCAGGCCCACTGACTGCACTCCTAAAAACACACTTTCACTTTGAACAAATTGTGCTACTTAGACCATAATTTTCATTTCCTTTTTATTCTTTTTCTAGAAGATAGAAACAGACAAATTACAGCAAGGGCTGTTTTCTTTAAAACCATGAAGGCAAGATAGAGGAAACGTACTACTTTCCTCCTCTCCAAAAAATGCAGTACTTGCAGATGGAGCACTCAGCCAGGAAAAGGAGAATATGGGCTGAAGTCTACAGGCTATTGTGCAGCAGGGACTTGAGTCCATCTCCTGCTCTGTCTACTCAGAAGAACTTGGCTGTTGGACTCCAGGCACTCAAGGATCCTGGAGATCACATGCAATTACAGCTGTGATCTGCAGGGTTGTACAGCATCTAGAGCTGCTCTGCACTGATCCCTTATTCCAAAAGCCTCTCTCAAAGGGTGAATGAAGAAGCATCTGAGAGCCACATGCTTCATTTCAAAGGTACTTTGAAGGGCAAAGCAGTGATTCTTTCTGCAGGCTTAGTTGTGCCTGTCAATAGAATTGAACAACGTAAGTGCTGGTCATGCCTCTGAAAGCAGCATCTGGCACTCCACTGAAATGAAAGCTGAAAGATGTCTCTGCAAATCAGAGTGTACAACGGAGACGAGAAAGTTCCCTCAGAAATTAAAAACTGATAAGAAGTCAGATAAACCAAGCTGAAAGTGCATCTTCTAACCCTGAGCTCAGAGGAGAAGACTCTTGACTCCAGCATGTGTAAGCAGAAAGCTTTGAGGACTTGTACCTCCTCAGCAGTTTGGGCAGACCAAAAGCCAAAGGAGAGAGAGTAGTTCTCTCTTCTTACCCGGCCCCAAAGGGAAGATGAAAGCGAAAAAAAAGGCAAGACACTTAAAGTTAGAAATTTTAAAATTGGAAACTGATTTATGTAATGGTTGACTAAAGCCAGAATGAATAATTTGCTTATTTGATTTAATAAAGTTTGTAATAACGTGGTTGGGGCTTTGCTTGCGATGTGGGATGATTGATTGTGGAATTACTAGTCACAATGTTGTGGAGTTTGTTTGTTGCATCCTGTTACTCTAGGGTGTATGTTTAGGTGTGCTTATGGTGAAGAGAGGTCAGAAAAACAAAAAGAGAGGAAGACCTATTACATCCATCGGGGAATTTCAGCATAATGGTTTCTAAGGACTATGGACTAATTGAACCATTGGCCAATTCCCTCAGCAACAGGAGAAAGCCCGAGAAACAAGAACCAATGTTGGGAAAGCCCGTGAAATGAAAACCAATGGGACCAAGGGGAGGTGATTACAAGGGGTATAAAGGAACTGGTTTTGCCTTGTTAAATTTGCAGTCCGTGGTGGAGAAGGAGAGTCCCCGGTGGTCTAGCATGCTGTTTTGCTTATTTGCCTTTAATAAACCTTTGGTATTTTTAAATCTAAAACTTATCTGGTCTATTGGCTGTAACAATTACTAGAACAGGGGGATCGAATGAACAAAACAACAAAAATACAAATGTATAAAAATACATATGCAACCCCATCTCAATGCCGGCAGGGACAGGTGCCTGAGGGCCCCTCGGGGCAGGGCTGACTCAGGAGGGGGCTCCACGGCTCTTCCCAGCACCTGGCGAGCTGGGGGTAAAGGAGCGCAGGGGAACAGCAGCCAAGCCAGGAAAGGAGCGGCAGAAAGAGAGGAGAGGCTGCGGTCTGCCGGAGCTTTGTAGAGTATGGGCAGGGAATGGAAAGGGACAGACCCCTCTGTGCTCCAACCCTCTCAGAGTCTGAATGCCCTCCTGCTTTAGTTTGTCAAATGCAAACTGTGACAACAATCCGACAGTAAGAACGGCAGTCAAGTCTCCAGCATCATTAAGTATGGGCTAAAAGGACCGATGCCAATGGAAATGGGTCAAGTCTTACTTCTGAAAGCAAAGAAAAATGTAATCTTTGGCAGTTGTGTAGAAACTGGGAATAAAGGTTGTGTAGTAAGATGGGTAATACAGGTATTGGAAAAATGAGGACTGAAAGTAGTGATGAAGGCAGACACTGGGTACCCATGTAAGGAAACAGGCACACACCTACTCTCTGCCTCATGTGCAGGGTATATAATTAAGCACCATGCTCTTACCTCTTTAGTAGCTGCCAAAGAAACATCACAAAGCCTATGAAGAAGGACTTCTGAGTGATAGACAGCCAGAGGTCTGATGCTGAGGAGTCCCTTCACCTTCTGCTCCCTGAAAGGCAATTAGCAACAAAGGCTGATGCCTCTCCCCACCCAAGAACTGGGCAGCATCCTCTGAAACCAGCAGGGTGGCAGCTCAAGCAAACACATGGAGGTTCTTCTCATAGAGCACTTCATTAACTCATGGAAGTCATTGCCACAGGATGGTGTGGCAGTCAAAAGTGTACATAAATCCAAAAGGTAAATAGTTGTGGATGAGCTAATTCCTCTCTATTAGACAAGACAGCCTTCTAATATCCCTGGCATGTGGAGCCCCTCTGTTGCTGCTTCCTGGAAACTGGGAGACTATGTCATGTTTGTATTTCTTGCCCCTTCTCTGTAACCTGAGATACAGTCTCCTCTGAAGGCACTGAGAGTCTGCTCTACCACTCCATAGCTGAATTTGCCCTCTGCAATCCAGTCGTGTTGTTCTGTCCCTGACACAGAAAAAAGGGTTCCACATCTGGGCAAGAACAGCCAAAATGCTGAGACAATCTGTGCTTATAAATGCACTCACAGCAGCAACAGGTTATTTGAAAGCAGTTAAAAACTGTCCTTTTCAGGACTTCCTTCATGAAGAACCTGAGCTACACGAAGGCACATGATGCAGTCACTTGCTCACCAGGGCAGGCAGGCCAGTGTGGGGACCCATGCACAGGGGTGTACCTGAGTGTAACCCTGACCCCTTACACCTACAGCAGCTCTCTGCACCTCACAGGGCACCAAAGTGGAATGGGGAAGGAAAAGGGGAGAGGGGCCAAACATGGTGATCACACAAGCAGATACATCATGGGAGATTTTTCATGGTTATCCCAGTGCAAATGGAGTCCTAGTGAGCTCATGCTGACCCAGAAAACAAAAAGACAACCAGTAGCAGTTGAAATTTGTAGTCTTCTCCTATCTGTGTTTAATTTCAGAACACTGCTTCAGGAGAAATGATAGGCTGAGCAACTCTGCCCCACATGCCAGTCATTTCTCAGGAATAGGAACTCCCTGTAGGTGGTCCTGAGACTCACACGCTCTGATTCCTGCAGCTGCTTCCAGGGAGAAAGGGTGCAGAGGGGGCATTCTTACCAGTCGTCGCTTCTGAGCAACTTCAGTGCCTCGAGCAGCATCTGCTGGGGGTGAGAGAAGGGTCTGGCTTCCCAACCATACCCCTGCTCTGCCTCCTCTCCACACTCCTGGAAGTCCAGAGCATTGCTTGGCATCGAGTTCACTGTAAGGAGAGGGTCAGCCATGAGCATTGTATACCCCTGGGCAATGCACCCCACCACTGAGCAGACTGCACAAAGGAGAGATGGGGATTACTATGGACTCCCTCTCTGCCGTGTATTTCTTGCAGCCTGGGAGCACCAGACAGCCTCCTGTGTGCCACCTACTACACACTGCCAACATATTTGGGTGTCCTGACCAAAGAGGGATTGCTTGCTCCCACCTTGCATTGCAGGCAGTGAGATGAGTGAAGCCGTGAAGCACTTCTGGGTGAAGGGGCAGCTTTGTACTAAGTCACTGGTTTCCTGACAGAAACAAACCTTGCTGCAATAGTAGAAAACCTGCCTGGAGAGGCAGACAGCAGCACAGGCCAAGACAATGAGCAGTTGGTACCAGCATCATGGTGCTACACAAATGTGCAGAGAGAACACACCCTGCCAGGCTGCACCAAAACTCAGCTCTGCAGTTGCAGCTGCCTCCCAGCACCAGTGCTATTATTTGTTCTTATTTGAGCTGGTTGGGCTCTGCAGGGGCTGCAGAAGAGGGGTGTCAGCTGAGTCCTTGCCTGGGAAGCTGCCACCCTGCTTGATGATGGGGACACTGGGAAGTGAGGCCCTGTTGATCCCCTTCCTCAGGTCAGTCCCAACGCTCCCTTTCCCTGCATTGCTTATGCTGGGAAAGATGGGAACTGATCCATTGGCAGCAGATCAGTCACACCCTGCAGAGATCAGAAAGAGATGAGAAAGGACCTAAGTGGAGAGGGCTGGATAGTTTTGTATGGGCTATGGGCTTAAAAAGGGCTGGAAATCTTGCTGAAGCTGGGGAACATCCCTGTGGTGTCACAAGCATGAGAGTTAACACTAACATAGAATGGTGATCAGAGAAAGCAGCCCTAAGAAATGAGGAAAACTCAGGGCTACTTTTCTTTTGCTTTTCTGTGTCAAGAGGATGGATAGTGAAGGTGCACTTCCTGAGCTGCTCACACTACTTCACAAAATCATAGCAAGATTGCTAGAAAAAAGAGTAGGAAAACTTGTCCCATGCCCTTGGGCTGAATGCTGACTTTATTCGCTGCAGCTGCACTCACAGTAGCTCATGCTATGATACCATCAGAGCCCCTTACCTACACTTAAGTCAGTAAAGCTGCTTTCTCATATGGATAAAATGTAAGCAGTGCCTAAGGGGTCCATCACAGCTCCTCAGCAGGGAGAGGTGTCAGCAGGATAATCTGTCCTGCCACCTGAGCAAGAACTTTAGCATTTAAATTAGAGATAGTTTCCTTTTTGTTTCTTCCAGGTTGCATTCTGGCTTGAAAAGCATTCTTTTGGACTCACCCATTCTCTTGTTTGGGAGGCCACTCTCAATTAGAGAGGCCAGAGCCTCAGTGTAGTTTGCAAGACAGAATTATTACACTTCAGGCCTCTGTTTTGCTTTGTTAAGCAGAAATAAATCCTATTTGAACTGCCACTCCAATGCAACTATAGCAGCCTTCCTGTATCTTTTCATAGACATTTGCAACACTATGTAAATACAAAGAAAGTTAGCAGAAAGTCCCACATCCGTAGCACGCACTTACTTTCTCTGGCTGAATTTCCAAGGTCAGCACTCAGTTTAGGGAGCTGCAAGGGCTTTCCTTTCTCCGTCTCTCCATGGAAAAGCTCCATCTTTTTCAAGTGCTTCTGGTCTCCTCTGAGGTGACTTGAACAAGGAGATGTGGATCTAGTTGCAATGAAAATACATCATGGAGCATAAAGAGAGACAAACAATATGCAGCCCCTCCTAGGAACAGGGTGGCAGAGTGCAATTGTCTTTAATGCAGCTCCGTATGTATCCCAAGAGTTTCAAAACAATTCCTATTCCTCACCTTAACACACAATTACACACACTGAGTTGTAACACGCCATTCCCTTAGTCTTCCACTGCTCCAAGGTACTGTTTCTCAGTCTGTGTCAGGAAGTCCTGCTTGAACCAAGAGAGTCATGGGAGTGCTCCAAGATGTAGAGGAGCTCATGTTACCAGTGACCAGGCAGTTTGGTTCCTACAGGCCACAGGAGGGGAAGAAAAACCTTCTCCAACACCCAGCTATGGGAGGTAATTTGCTGTTTCTTGACACTCGGGAGCAGTACTTGCACCTGCTTCTCACTTCCTTGCTTCTGAGCGACTCAGGTGCTCTCTGAGAACACCAATCCAAAAAAGGAGTAGCGAAAAAAGAATTTTGAGAAACATTGGTCTTAATGAATAGAAAAAATGAGAAAGAGAGGACTGTGAGAGGGTTAGTAAGGTAACCAAGGAAAGGCTCTCCTATTTTATTTGCAGCCTTGCTTGCACTCAATGTTATAATCTTTACTATAATCTTTATACCTAAAGAATTCTTCTTAAATAATCTTAGCACCATCCCCTAAGCAGTGACTTCAGCACCAGTGAAAATACTCAAGCAGTTTCTCTGTAGCTGTCAAATGTACTCCCCAGAGAATCTGCTCCTCAGGAAAGGAAGCCTCTGATTTTCAGTGACATTTTGTGCTAAGCACTGAACTGTCACTGAAAAGGACGCCTGCTCCTCCATCCTCCGTCCTTACCCTTCCACTGCTGTCCTTCAAGTCCCTTGAGGAGCAACACCACACAAGCTGATCCAGTACCTGAAGGGGGCCTACAGGAAGGATGGAGAGGGACTGTTTACAAAGGCCTGGAGTGACAGGATGAGGGGCAATGGTTTTACATTAGAGGAGAGTACATTTAGACTGCATCTTAGGAACAAATTCTTTGTCATGAGAGTAGTGGAAAAATGGAACAGGTTGCCCAGGGAGGTAGTTGAGGCCTCATCCCTCCCTGGAGGCATTCAAGGTGAGGCTTGACAAGGCTCTGAGAAACCTGATCTCCTTGAGAATGTCCCTGCTTAATGCAGGGGAGTTGGACTGGATGACCCTTAAAGGTACCTTCCAACCCAAATCGCTCTGATTCCATTCCTCTATGATCCATCTCCTCAGCCTGATTGAGAGAGAGGTCTGTCCCTGGGGACACAGGTAGCCTTCCAGCTCCTGCCATTCCTAACTTCATGCTGGCGTCATTTTCACTGGATCACTACAGCACCAGTGACTGGTGACTCTGGGGTGAAGTATTCAAGGTGGTTTTAATCATTCAGAAAATCAGTTAGATTTTATTGTTCATAACACCAGCATCAGTTTAATTCTGCTGAACAGCACTGAGGTAGCAAGCCATGAGAGATACGTTGCATAGGTAATAGGAGGAAAGAGATTCTCATTTCAGGCCTTGGCCTGTGTGAAGACTGCCAGTAAAAACCCCCACAGTGCTGCTGGTATTTCTGTAAAGAAGACTAACCTTCAAGGATCATTTCTCCATAAAATATATATATTTTGTTTAAAAATTGTCTGAGACCAACGTATATTCAACCCCTTTCCAACCTCACCTTCTTCTTCCGCTGTCCAACTGCTGCCACAAAACTGCAAGTTTGAATCAATCCTTCTGCCTCACAGACCTGGGGTTTGAGGGTTTGCATTCCAGAAGGCTCCCACGGTAGACAGAAACTGTAGCGTGGTACTGTCCTGGTTTGGGCCAGGATAAAGGTGATTTTCTGGTTTGTACTTTTGCTTTCAGCTAAGTTTCTTGTAAGTAGCTGCACTTGCTGAAATTAACAGCAAGTTTGTCAGTGTCTGCTTCTAGGACTGCTAACACTGGATGTTTATAGTTACTGCCAGGCACTGGTATGCAGACCCAAGGACACTGCTCAGCTCTGAGGAACATTTTACCCTGCAGAAGGAGTAAAGAGGTCCCACCTGAACCCCTCCTTTGGGGAGGCCCAAGACAAGATAGATGCCAGAACTGACCAAACAGAGTATTCCATCCCATACACATCATACTCAGTATAAATTGGAGGGATCACAAGGGTCAAACACCTTCCTGCCCCTTCTTCCTGCTCTTCCTGCCCCTTCTTCCTGCTCTTCCTGCCCTTCCTTCGCCTGTTCCCTGTTTGCTTCAGCATCCTGGGAGGATTCCATCCGTTCATCTGCCTGTGGTGCTGATTCATGCCAGCCTGAATCTGTGTGTTCCTGCCTCCAGCTCCCGACTGCTACTGACCCCAGGAGTCCAGCCTGGACTTTCCCAGGGCTGTCCTTCATTCTCAGTGGTGACGTGAGAGTTACTGGGGGAATGGGGGAAAGAACGTGGTATCAATTTTTCCTGGATATTTGTATATTTGTATATATTTAGTAATTTTACCTATTTATCATTACTGTTTCATTAAAGTTGTGTAGTTTAGTTTCTAACCCATAAGTCTCTTTCCCTTATTCTCTCTCCTTTCCTTATCAGGGAGGAGAGGGGGATTAAGAGAAAACATCTGTTATTCGGTTTAATTGCTGGGCCAGTGTTAAACCGTGACAGGTACCTACCTTCAAAAGAAGGCCAGTACAAGTGACTCCAATGGTGTGTGAGGTGGGGGAGGGAAAAAGCAGCCACCCCTTCTCCAGCGGAGACACAACGCGTCTGTAGCAACCTGTAGTGGTGGACTCTGCAGTGGCTGGTTTGACCTCATGGTGTTCTGTGTGGTTCCAGAACATGGATGTTCCAGCACTTGCATTCCACAACTTTGATAGCTGAACGTCCTACAAATCTACATGTCTTCCAGAAGCTGCCCATCAAGGCCCACACCATTTCTTTCCTCTCATTCCATGGGGCAGAAAACCCACAATGGTCTCTAGAATTTGACAATGTTGACTACCCAGATGCTTTCCAAAAGTAGTGCTGGTTTGAAAAGCCCTTTTTTTCAGTAGTTGCCATTCAGTTTTGGGTGGGGTTTTGTTGGTTTTTTGACTTCTTTTCAGAACAAAGAAAATACTAGAACACAATTAATCAATAGGGCTTGTAACTAAAAGGTTTACACTCTGCATTAGATGTCCCAGTAATTAGTGGGCTTACTTCACTGCTGTTTCTGTAGGATGCAAATTGTCCTACCAAGCCTCCTCTTTTGAACTGTTTCACTGTTACAGGGGTTTATTCCCTGCTTACTTTCCTTCAGAGGACACCCAAACCCCACAAAAACATGTCCTGCATCAAGAACTTTCTGACAGTGGCTGTTCCTGAAAATTCAAATTTACACACACTGTGCTTCCCTGCCCCTCATCCTTGCAAATATCCTCCCCATTACCAACCTTCAAGGCTGGGCTTACACTTCTACAGCAGGAAGATGAAGCTGCTGCACTGACAGGCATCTCCAGGGTCTCCTGCTCAGTGCTTTGAAGGCAGCTTTTGTGCACCTTCTGCCTCCATGCTCCAAGGAGCATTCCTGGGCACTGGCACTGCCGATGAAGGCAAATGTCCTCCAGGAAAAAGCTGTGGGAACTGCAACAAGCCCTGACTGAAGAAGTCTCCAGTCTGTTGCAGCCCTTTACCTCCTGGAAAATCATCCTGGGGTGCCATGGTGGGGGAGACAAAGAGCTCTTTGCAAAGGAGAGTCTACTCAAAGTGCTGCTGGTCACTGGGCCTGATCCAGCTGCCTGTGAGTTTCTCTGGAGCATTAGGAACCTACATGGAAAAGGAACAGGGGTAGTGCATGTGACAGCCACCCATCCCTGGCATATCCCTGCCGGCAGGGGTCCCTGCCTATGAAACCGCTCAGTGCAGGTGGGGTTAAAACAACATAACAATACATTTAAGCTATACATTTTCCAGATTCTGACAAAATCATGGCCATGAAGTCCAAACACTGGAGGAAGACTGCTGTTGGCATAGTACACAGTATAGTGTAATAGTACATACTATACTATACTACACAATATACAATAGTGTAGTGTATAGTATAATGGTGGAGATAAAGTTCTTTCTCATGTTTTGGGGTATAAAAGTAGCTCTTGGATTTCAGGAAACAGAGCTTGCTTTGTGGAATACCACCCTGCTCCCTTTTCTGCACAGAACTGGATATTCTCTTGACATGTTAATCAGCCCAGTTTGTGGATGAGCTTATTGCACACTGGGTGACAGACCCTGCTTTCAGGACAACACTAGTGGAATTTTAGGCAGTGTTATACTGTGCATTGTATTATGAGGGTTAGGATAGCTTATCCTTAGCATAGCATAAGCACTTCAGCTCAGTGTTATAGCAAAACATGTCACATTGCAGATTCAGCCTCTCCTTATCAGTTCGGTTGTTTCCAGTTCAAAACTCTATAGAGATTTCTTCTCACCTTCTCACAAAGACTTCAGTCACTACACAGGACTTTTGCTTCCTTAAATGTATTAACCTATTTTGTCTGGCCTAACTGAGAGGTAGTAGGTAATTTTGCAGAGTGTACCTTAGGATAAGAGGTCAGGATGGTGAGCAAACAGTAAAATTCCTATAATTGTCAGTGAGTACAGAAGGATACCAGCGTGGACTGCTTTGAAAGTCAACTCACAGTTGCCTTTCAGCTTCTGCAAACAGTGACTATCACTTGGTAGCTAAGCAGCTGGAAGGATCAGCCGTGGATAGAGTTCCATTAAATTATCATAGAAGGAAAAACACCCCTGCACTTGATAGAAGAAGCAAAGGCAAGTCCTTACCAATGTGTTTTGTAAACTTAAGTAACAAGGGACTTAGGTACCCTCCTATCAATCAAACTAACAATTAGATAAAATTGTATCCTCAAGGAAATTTCAATTGAAATTTTTCATATTCCAGCAAGATGCTGTACTGCTTCACCCCCTCCATGTGATTCCAGAAAATGTAACAGTTAACCCACTTCTGCCTTTCACCCTTTTTGCTAATCTAGATAAATTCACAGAGACAGCTTAAGGTCAAGGAATGAAGGTGCTTAGAGGGTTTTAAAAGCTTCATTTCCATTACTTTCAATGAAAGGCTGGCATTAAAATCCTTGCAAATACAGCTGTAGGTCTGTTTGGACTGTGTACTTGAAAACAAGGAACGGAGGTATCACTGCAGTGGCACTAGGTCATGAAGGGGGGATTAAAGGATATTTTATTTGGTCTCACTGCATAGGATGAATATTCAAGAAATATGCCAGTGGCAATTTTGGCTGGTTAAGATCACCTCCAAAGAGAAGCTGAGCATGCTCCATTGCTTAAGGTATTAAAAATGTGCCAGAGAAAGCAGTAAGAACCAGAAATGAGTGTATCATGTAGCTAGGATAAAAGACTCAGTCTGCCACTGACTTACCCTGTAACACACGGACAGGCTCTCCGTGCCTCAGTTTTGGTCCTCTGCCAGGCTGTCCTACCAAAATGCTAATATGTTCTAAAGTGAAATTAGGAAGGACATTACTTAAGGCAATAAGCTTAATTGCCTTAATTCAAGTCCTAGTTCCTAATTCAGAACAGCTACATGATACTGAACCACAAATGTTCAGCTAGGTAGGGCCACCCCTTTCTCTCTTGGACTGAAATCTCTGTGACCAGAAGGATACTGGCAGAGCAATTTGCCTACAACCTGGGGGGAAAGCACTGAGTGTGCAGAAATCATCTTCTGTGACTGCTGATAGGAGCCATTTTTTGCACAGAGAACAGTGGCGCTGGTTCCCTGCCAAGTGAATAAAACTGTTAGAAAATGGCTTTCTGAAGAGGCAAAAATGAAGCACAGATGCATGTGAACAGCTCCTCAGCCTCATGATGGTTCAGTAGACAGTAACTGTACTCACTGTCATCCTTCTGCTGGGTTTATCAAAAGGAAATGCATCCTCTGGGTTTTAGGCTTCTTTGAATCATTAGCACCCAGTAGATAAAACCGGAGATTATTTAATGCTATATTCAATACTTTCTTTGCCAACTAACAAGCTATTTCTCTGCTGGCTTTCCAGCACAGCAAACATGTGGTAGTGTTATGTGAAACAAGCCAGTGCCAAGAACCCTACAGAGCCTGTCAGGATTGGAGCTGCTGTGGAGGTTGAACCCAATGTCTGACCAGCCGTAGGCCTGTTGTGAGGATAAAATGAAATGAGAATGCTGACTGCTGTTTGGGGGTTGTTTTGGCCAATGGATTTTGTTTTACAGGGCCATAATGCATCTGCAGCATGAAGCTTTTATCATCTCCAAGTGCAACTGGACGGTTTCCCCATGTCTCTGGGAGAATTACAAGGCTGATCACTGGGCTATTAATTGCATCTCTCTCCACCTTTCTAAGTTCTTGGTGTTACAGCTGCTTAGGTTAGACACACAGATTGCAAAAATTCTTCACGTGTTTTTCTGCACAGTGATCCAAGTGAGATTACGCAGCCAAAATCTGTTTTCTGTTACTTTTGAACTTGCTGTTTTGAAGAATTTCTGAACCAGCAGACTTGCTTCCTCAAACATGTACTGTGCATGGCAAGGAGAACAGACAAAAAGATGCAACGTGAAAACCATAACCTATGTGATGGGGTTTTTTAACAAGTTCTGCCCTCAGCTTTCATTTGGAAGGTCTGAAAAGTTCCATGCCTTTATAAAAGCTCCTTCAATGCCTGCTCTTCAAATAGAGCAGAGCTGCTCAGCCATGAAACAAGAGTTACCACAAGCAGCAGCTTACCCTGGGCAGCAAATCAAGAGTTAGAAATAAACTGATCTGAATGCCAAACCTCATTAGCTCTTTCAAAAAACACTTGAACAATCCCTCCTTGCAGCTCTAATGAGGTGTTGTGCTGGACACCAGGGTTATTTGAGCACTGTACTGCTCCCACTGAGCACTGCAGAGGTCTTCGCTGGATCTGTGGCCAAGGGTGGTTGTTCCCCAGAGGTGGGTGATCAGTTGTTCTGTGGGCTCCTGTGACTGTCAGACACACTGAGAAGAGAAGGAGCCAAGCACACTGACACACCTTTCCCTTCAGCATAACCCAGTCTCAACCAAAAACGTTGAAAGAGGCATTTATTGAGGCACTTCAAAGAAGACCCTGAAACTGTGAGAGCCTGTGCTGGTGCAGGGGTTTGCAGAGCATGCCATGAAGAGAGATCCTCACCCTGAGAGGCCTCCAAGTTCTAATGCTGTATGAACACAAATTAGCTGATAGCAGTAATGTTGTGTGGGGTAGGGCTAGAAAAAGCACACAACAATCAGCTACTGCTTTTCCTATGGAAGGAGGTTTTCATGGCACATAAGTTTTCTGCCACAAAAGATACTAGGAAAGGCTCTAGATGCCCAGCACTCGAGACCTGGGCACAGAAGCAGTCATAGTCAGCATCTTGAACTAATATACCCTCAGATTTAGTCAAACCATGGTCCGTGTCTTGAAATGTTAGGCCAGCTGTTTGTCAGCTCACATCAGTTTTTTCTGAAAGCATTTTCCCTAGAAATAGTGGGCTCGGCTCCCTCAGTGCGTTCCTCTTAAGCTCTCACAGGGAGAGGGAACTCTACCCCATATTCCTATATGAAGCCATCCCTGAGGGATACTAAAATACATTGCCTGGTCAGTATTTTTTCCTGGTGAGGCCTTGCGTGCTGCTTCACACGTCTTTCATAAAGGCACAAACCAGCTTGAAGAAATCTGAGTACAGCAGGTTTCCACAAACAGCTGCATAAATTCAAGATAACTGCAGCTGAGCATCCTCAGGACTCTGTCCTGTTCCTGTGCAATCATCAGGCAGGGAAATTCTCAGTGACCTGAAACAATTCCATTCAGCAGCAACACAGAATCTAAGTGTTGTATTGAAAGTTTTCTTTATGAGTAACAAGCATTGGGAGCATGAAGTGCAGGGCTCACATGCAGCAGGACCATGTCCTCTAAGAAGACTGTTTATTACTGTTTTTTCCATTTTATTACTCTTACGTCTACTCTATTGAAGTTCTTAGTGCTCTGTAAATCTTGAAATACAGCGGGTTCCACTGCTCTGAATTTATTCCCGGTCTTTACAGTACTTAAGCACCTCTGTATTTTTCCTGGCCTAAGTCCACCTAACTCCACATCCATTTAAATCCCTAGAGCATCCAAGTGTCCACAGGTTGATACCTGCTAAATAGAGGGGCTGTCTTGCATCTGACCGGCTGCTCAGAGCCCCACATGGTCTGTTTTTCTATACCTGGCAGCACCTACCTTGGATGAGCAGAAGGCCACAAAGAGGTCTTGTCAAGGCTAATAGTCTTGTCTCTGCAACAAAACTGCAGTGCTTACAGGGAAGAGCTGCCAGATATGAACACCAACGCAGTGGAGATGGCTGACAAAACCTTGCCATGGTTTGACTCACTCACCTGGCAGGAAACACCATGTTTCCCCACTGCCATCACTTCCAACATCCAAAAGTGAGCAAAGCTGAAGAGTAGCATGAAAAGTGGAGGCCTGTGGAAGCAGGGCTAGCTCTGCTGCTGATTCCTTGCCTGGCCTGTCGGGAAATATAGATATAAACATAAATATAAAGAAATATACATCTGAGGGCCAAAAATAAGTTAGATGCATAGACATGTGACCTCTCGAGGCCACACATTTTGAACAGGTCAGCTTCACTTTCTTACAGGTCAGTATCTCCAACTGAAAAATGCAAAAGTTGGCTTGGAAGCTTTGCAAAGCTCACAAAGGCCCTGGGGTGATGGATATTCTAAAAAAAAACAACAAACCCCAGCAATTAGCATTGTCATTACAGAAGCAGTCTCTGCAGCAGGGCCTCAGCTTGCTGAATTGTTTGGGATGAGGGAGTACAGGTATTACCAGGAAGAAAAGGAAGGAAAAAAGAGTAGAGAAAAGACCTTCTCTCTGAAGAGAGAAATAGAGAGAGAAAGTAACCAGCAAACACCTCTGATAATGAGCAGAGTCCCTGTATCCCAATCCTTCAGAGAGTTTGGTTTGTCCTCCCTCTGCTGCTGTGGTAGCCCAGTATCTCCCAAAAGACATTGAAGATGCATCAGATTGTGGATCTTCCCTGCTCATCCCATTACATCTTTCACAGATCCTATTTGTAGAGTTTCATATATTTAGTAACAAAGCCTTTTGAAAACAGAGGCTAACCTGGAGACAGGTTTGTTCGTCAGAGTGATATTACTTTGGGACTGGGCATTTACATATCAGAGAGCCTGTGAGCTCCCTCCAGTTGGTTTCTCCACTCTTTGCCTGCACTAAAATGATTCCACTTGTTTCCCCCCTGCTTTGGAAGGAGGTACCAAGGTTAAGCTTAGCAAAACACTGTGATTTAAACACCCCAAATAAAAGATATACAGATACTGATATATACATTGTATTCAGGGGAAATGGTAACAGTTGGACACTGTGAACTTAGAGGTCTTTTCCGACTGCAACAATTCTGTGATTCTGTGATTTTTAACCATTGGCAAGAACAGACTTGATTATCATCCTGAAGGGATGAACTGTCCCCCCCCCC
>JAAWXA010000022.1:599455-629654 GCA_038090715.1 Florisuga fusca
CCCCCCAAGAGCCATATAACACAGATCTAAAGCTCAGCAGAATTTCAGAAAAATGATGTGATTTGGACCTTCTTTGGTTCTACCTGGAAAATAACAATGTGAGAAGGATCAAAGGTGCATAGTTTTGCTTTTTGACCCCCCTAGGGGCAAGAGGAACTGGAGCAGGACCTGAGGGAGGACTTGCCTTTTTGCCCACACACAGCAGCAGAGGCAGCCCTGGGACCCTGAGGGCAGCACCTGAGCCAGGGGAAGAACTCTGATTCTGCCTCTGAGGGCATGGCAGAGGACAGGCCATCTCTCTTCTTATGAAGAGGAGCTTTTCTGTCAGCAAACCACCCTGTCTGCTCTGCAGATCCCACCTGTCCTTCTCTCCGGTCCTTCTGTCTGTCACCACAAGCATTGCTCTTCTTCCACACCTCCCAGCACTGTGTCTGTTTTAAATGACACCCAAACTCTCTGCTACGCAGCTGGAGTCACCCAGAAGAAGCTTTACTCTTGGCAGCTCTAAGACAACTTTTTGAAACAACTTTTTGAAAAGAGAAAGATAAAAGGAAAAGTTATCAAATCTTTCTCCCAGATTTTATTGCTGTATGGGAGGCACGCGTGCACCAAGCAACTTCCAATAGAGCACAGAAAAAGCAACCCCTCTGCCTGGCTCCTGGCAGCCCCCATTGGAGCACCATCTTGCTGAGAAAGCATCAGTGCACAAAACAGGGCTATCCACCAACCTCCTTCCCAAACACGCATGTCCTTCACTTTGAAAAACTAGCTCCACGTTGTTAAGCTGGTAATCCCCCCAGGATCTTTTAAGCCCTGCTGCAGGTTGCCTCCCACAAGGGAATGAGGATTTCTTCTGCTCCGAATCCTGCGTTTCCAAAGCTGGAAGCAGGGATGGCTGTTTGTCAAGCCATCTTCTCCAAGAGGACAGCAGGTTTCCCCTTCCAGGTGTATGAGCTCAGGAGGCAAACAGTGTCACATGCCAGGAATAAACAAGACTGCATAGCAACCATTTCTCTAAAGAAATCTTGAGCTTGAGATGCGAGGAATATCTTCTGCCTGCAGGGCTGGCAGGCAGTTCCCTGGGTGCTGCAGCCATAAGGACCTGAGGGACCTCAGCAGCACCCAGAGCTTCAGGCAGGAACACACCCTGAACTGCAGCATGTTCCCAGTCCCTCCTTGCCTTCTCACAACTCTATGAAAATCATCCCTAAAGCTGTGCACAATGTGCATGCAAACAGCAAAGTATCCATCTGCTACAAACTTACAGAAGGGAGGGGAAGGTTTGAAGACTCTTGCTACAGGTTTTCATGACACTCTGTATGGTAAATTGCTTAGCTAGGCAGCATTGGCTTGGAGCCTTGCTTTGTTACATCAGTGTAAATCCACACCAGCCCTACAGAAAGCACTGCATTTAGGCAAGATTAATAAGTCCTTCAGCCTAGGTCTCTCCAAGATGTCATAGTCACAGTCACTGCAAAGTGCCATTAAACTGGACTTCTCTACCACCTCCATTACAAATACCTTTTATCTCTCCCCTGCGCATTAGATAATTATGCAATATACAACACAGAGGTAAAATTTTGGTTTGGCACTGTGCATGCTTTGTTGTTATTATGCTCACTCCCAAAAACTACTTTAAAAATAATATTTTCACCATATCCGTGTCTAGTTTGGAAATCTTTCATAACGAGGTCACTGCTTGCTGTTTTTATTTAAAAATGTGTACACAAAAAGAGAGAGAAATTTTGTCCAGAGGTGCAAGGAGTACATGAGGTTCCCTGTTAACCATGAGCCTGTTCTTACAATTCCTTGGATGGAAGGAGTCCACATGAATATTATGAAAAAAGGAAATTAGAAACTAAGCTATTGTACCTAACCTGCATACAAACAGATAAATGGGAAGGATTTTTTTAGCTGTAAAAATGAGCAATAATTCAGCTCCTGCAGGGAACAAAACAAAACAAAACCAACCAACCAACCAAAACCCACAGAAAATCATCTGCATGCACTGCCAACTAGCACAGGCAGTGCATGCACCCTGTTATGATTGTAGAGGTGACTGTCACCTCACTTGGTAAAAGAAGCAGCAAAGCCAAAGGGAAGCATCTTCCTGTCACTGCCAAGACATCTCGCTGGTACTGGCACTGTAGGCATAAAGGATTCAGTCTTACAATGAGTCACCTTAAACCATGACATTCTCTCAGATTCTCCAAGGCTGAGTAATCAAATATGCGAGAAAATAACAACTTTATGTATCACAGAATTGCAGAAAATTAGTTGACTGCAGCAAGTGTGGATCCAAATGTGACACCCCTTGCATGAAACAGAGTTCTCCCAAATGAGGCAGCAGACTGCCCTCAGACTGCAGCACTGCTTTAGACCTTAGGGGACACCAAAAATTCTGCCTCAGCTCTGTTGCAGGCTTCAGGCAAGACTTAATCTATTCCAGCTCCTGTCTAAGCAAGCATAGGAGAAATCCTGCTTGTATGCATTTCTCTATGTTTTCTCTTAAGTCAATAAATCCTTTAAGGCAGGAAATTGTCTCTCCCTACATATGTGTTCATCATCTAATGGAGCTGACACAGCTGTCAGCTAGGGACATTGCCATAAAATAGAAGTAGCAGCAGCTTTTGAAAGGACCTTCTCCAACACAGTGTTTGGTTGTTCCCTTTAGCTAAGGGGCCAGCAATGAGCTACTAGCTCAGCTTAGAGGAAAAGGTTGAATGAAAGTTCAAGTTGGTGCAGACACTGACCCACCATCAGTTCAGGAAGAGTTGGTGTATCAGCTATTACAGGAGACTGACCCATACAGATCCATGAGTCCAGATGCCATCTGCCCCAAGGTGTGGAGAGAGCTGGCTGCTGTTGTTGTGAAGCTGCTCTCCATAACCTTTGAGAAATTGTGGAGATCAGGAGACATCCCTGAACACTGGAGGAATGCTAATATCACCCCCATCTTTAAGAAAGTGTTCCAAGGAAGACCCAGGCAATTACAAACCCACCAGCCTCACTTCTGTCCCTGGGACAATCGTGGAGCAAATCCTCCTGGGGATGATCACAACTCAATTAAAACATGTGGTCAGGAAAAGCCAACACGGATTTATCAGGGGCAAATCGTGCCTAACAAACCTAGTTGCCTTCTATGATAAAGTAACCCCCTCGGTTGATGCGGGGAGAGGAGTAGACATCATCTACCTGGACTTTTCCAAGGCTTTTGATACAGTTCCCCACAGCCCCCCCCCTGGAGAAACTGACTGCCTGTTTACAAGGAGTCACATGGACAGGACAAGGGGCAATGGGCACAAGTTGCTCCTCAGGAGATTCTGTTTGAACACAAGAGGAAATTTTTTTTAATACATTCATTGATCTGGACATGAAAAAAATTCTTGATGATGATAGTTATGCTGGAGAAGTGGGCCCATGCCAACCTCATGAAGTTCAACAAGACCAAGTGCAAGGTCCTACACCTGGGTCAGGGCAATCCCAAGCACTGATATAGGCTGAGCAGTGACTGGCTTGAGAGCAGCCCTGAGGAAAAGGACCTGGGGGTGCTGGTGGATGAGAAGTTCAACATGAGCCATCCGTGTACATTTGCAGCCCAGAAAGCCAAGCAGATCCTCAGGGAGGAGAGGGGGATTAATAGAGAGCATCTCTTATTCGGTTTAATTGCTGGGCCAGTGTTAAACTGTGACAAGCCCCCACAGACAACCCTTGAGTCCCTGAGAGTACTAAACCCTTGTGTCATCACAAGACAGCCTGAACTACAACTTGGCCATCAAGTTACACACCATTCTCATAATTTTCAATTGCAGCTTCCAAATGTCTACATGCTGATGTTTCCAGTTACCAAGAATTTTCTAGGAACTAGTTGTGCATCCTAAATCTTTCCTTCTTTCTTCCCCTTGCACATCCTCTTCTACCCTCTCTCCAACTGCACATTTTGCTTTTGCTTGCTGCTTCTTAACCATTGTAATTGAGATAGTTATTTTGGGACAAAGAAGTCATTAGCAAAAGTACGTTAAAGGATGAATCACAAAAGTTTTTGCTTTGTTTTGTTTTTAACCAATTAAATCACTTCCCACAGCGTGCAGAGAGACCGGGAGCAAAACAGCCATACTGCAAATCCTTCATGGCAGAAATTTTGATAAATGTACACATCCCACATGGGCAGCTCTTATTCCCCAACTTCTGAGAATCAGTTGAAACACTGAAATATTTAGTGAGAAGCAACAAGGACCTATTGCACCAAGTCCTGGTGTAGTACTAAGTCTCTTTGGAAGTGGGACCATAGGAAGAGGTGGCAGTGGGAGGCAGCCCTCTGACAGGGGGATGCAGTTAGCAACAAGGGGCTCACGCCACCCTCAAAGGCACAGGGAATTTTTGAGGAGCTGGAGTGACACCCGCTGGCCATCCAGGGCATTGAGTCATTTCACATTCGAAGTTTATTGGCTTCCATCATCTGGAAACAAGCCCACCACCATATGAAAAAGAGTGAACAAAACTCTCTAGCACTGTGCAGTGGAGCCTGGACACTCCTAGGAATAGGATACAATACTTGTTAGGAAAATAAAAACAAAAGCACACATCAGTTTACACCCAATTGATTTATTGACTGTGTAGCCATGGTTTGCTCTGGACACAACTTGGGCTTTCTACACAAACCATCACCGAGCCTCTGCTGTTCCCAGCAAGCAGCCACTCAGCCCTCATTACTCTCTTCATTGCTTCAAAACTATCAGGCAGGATTAGGGCTGCAAGGGAGGACCTAACCACATTTCCAGTCTCTTTCTTCATCCAGTGATGCATCTTTGGCAGACACAAACAGCTTTGTCATCAGCTGTCTGGGACCTTGGCCTTGCAGATGTAAAGTTGTAAGAAAATGCACAGAATGACCAGTTATCAGCTCTATCAGAGGGAAATTTTTGGGACAAGCCCTCTTGCTTGCAGCTGCCATCCCCAAACAGGTTAACACAGAATGGCTCCTTGAAGATGATTGGGGCAGGGAGGTCAGAGGACAGTGTGGCCCTGCTGTTGTAACACCAGAGTAGGAAACCAGAACTTGTACCCCTGCTACCAGCTTGCTGTCCAATACTGAAACAGATTTTGCAGAATCTCCACATAAATGAAACCCAAGTGTGAACAAAATGGTTTTGAAATCCCCCTCCTGTTCCTGCTGCCAGGTTCTCCCACAGCTCCACTCCTGGAAGAGGCTGCTGGTCACCGTCAGGATGGACACATGTCATGCACACCTTACTGGTGCAGTGGGGAGAGGTGACAGGTTTCCAATGCCACCACTCCACATAACCAAACAGTGTCAAGTTACAAAGAGCTGCTCTTTGGCCTCAACCCAGGGCTCCTGCTTCAGCTGCTGGATACAGATAGATACAGGCCCTTGCACAAGCAGAACACAGGTGCTCCACGTTACTCCAAACCCAAACACAGCTCAGCAGAACTGCAATAACGTAAGATGCAATGGACCTTCATCCACATCCCTCTTTTGCCTGATTTGAAGACTGCCTTTATGGAATATCAATACCAGTAAAAAACTTGCACATCAGTGCAGCCTGTTCGGTGGCTTGTGTGACTACAGTGTGCAAGTGTTGTCATACACTTTCACATTATCTCAGAAATACAATAAACCCCCAGCTGTGGAAACCATTAACACAAAAATTTACAGTCAGTTACAACCCTAAAGGGCTGGAAGCCTCAATTGCTGCCTTTCTACCCCCAGCTCTCCAAAGACAGAACCTGTCTCTTCCAGCCTTGCCAGTGATACAGTCCTCTATGCCTCCAGATAATGCTGCAACCCCAAATGCAGTCCCCAAGCAGGGGAGAAACCAATTGGTAGGACTGAAAGTAGCGAGCCAAGAAATCTGTAAACAGCAGATGCTTTGTAGAACACACTAACATTTTAGGTTGGCTTCCTCCTCCACTAGACATCTGTTTCCTACAAACAGCATTTTGCCCTTAAATCCATCCACAGCTACCTAAGGTTTCTCTCAACAAACACCACAGGACAGGTACTTGGTAAAGGAGATGTATATTTATTCACTTTACAAAGAGGGTGGTATTTAGTTGCAACAGCTCCATTTGTAGACAAATATATTCTTGTACATTATAGTGGTGAATTTACCTTGTTTTGCTCTTAAAAAGGTGTTTGCGTCACTTCAGCTCCCATTAGCTGAGCAAACAGCTGTCCTCATTCTGCCACCGAGATATTAAAAATTCATAATAAAGGTATAGCTGTGTGCTATGTATTCACAAGCATTCACCTTCTCATCTCCCTGTGTTACTTCCCTCTCCCCACCTAATTTATCAGTCTGTCCCCTGGGTTAGCATTAAACTTATATACAGTCTCCATTAAAACAAAACTAGAAGTCCTTTTGAAGCACAAGAAAAGTCTTGGATTTTTACATATAAAAGTTGAGTTCAAATTTGTTTAAAAAAAAGAAAAAAGCCATTTTTAAGTCAGGTTGGCATTTAGATATTTGCCAAGGCATGGCTAAACCAACAGAGGAGGGGGGGAAGAAAATAATTTCAGGAGAGAATTTAAATATTATAAAAATAACTTTTTTTTCCTGTTTTGTTTTTCTTTAAAAATGCAGCAGGATGCCCACTTGCTAACTGAAGCATGGAAAGAAGGTATAGACCAGACTGGTTGTCTTTGATCCTTGAATATCTGAAACAAATTCCAGGTAATGCTGAACCACGTTTACCACACAAACAGGTGGCAGATTTATTTCACTTTAGATACAAATGCACGTCCACATGACAGGCATAATCTGACCGTAAGGTGGAAGAAATGTTTCTATAAGCGCAGGGAAATAGGGTGAGAGAAGGCTGGCATGATTAAACATTCTGGATTCAGAAATGCACAGTGCCCTACGTGTGCCTCTGCACGTAGGCCGTGCATGGGTCTGCACTCCCTGTATGCAAATATGGCATCTCTCAGCAAGATGATCCAGAATTAGTTCGGTGGCCCACTCATTCAAATTGTTAAAATTACTCTTCCGTGCTGTTATTCTTCTTCACTTTCATTTTCTGGGTCCAAATCAGAATCACCATTGATTTCTTTTTCAACAGTCATGTGCTGTTCATCAGATTGTTCCTCTTTTTCTTCATCTTCATCCCAGTTTTCCTGGGGAAAAAAATACAGAGGAATGTTTTAACCATTGACAGTCACACAGTATCTGTTACAAGCAAATGGGAGATTTGATCCAACTCCACTTACATCAGAGTCTTTATCTGCAATCATCTCATCATCTGAGCCTTCCTCCTCTGAGGATTCTGCAGAGAAAACAACATCAATTGTGCAAGCAAAGCCCAACCCCATATGCTGCTACCATCTCCAAACTATTTCAATTCCAAAACTAAATCTATCTCAAGAGTAAGCTGATCAACATGACTTAGGAATAAGCCACTTCTGTTTCAATTATACAGTATGAAGTTGTCCACTACCTTGACATCCTGTTGACTGAAATGTGAAAGTAAGAGCAGCTAACACTAGGAATTTGAAGTTGACAGCTAAGGAGCATATGAACATCAAATTAACTGATTCTTAATTTGTGAAGAAGGGATGGGAGGGAATGAAAGGAAACAAAGGGGTGGGGGGCAGAGGAGAGTTTCATGTTATACCTAGCCTACAACACTTACCATCCTCATATACCAGCTTTGCAGTCTGATTAACCTCTGTTGCATCCTGGACTTTTTCTGATGCTGCAACCTGAACAAAATTTGCAGATTAGCCTTAGATGAAATCATATATTCTAATCTTCAAAGTCAGCATAACTCACAGCAATGTCAATGAAATCTACATCAAGTTTAAGACACAATAATTTATTATAAGAGCCAAAAGGTACAAAGAATAAAGTCAAATTTAAGAGGCACCTGGTATTAAGTGGCTCAGTACCTCCTTACAAGCTCTTCAGATTAGCAGACATATTTGGCAAGAAAAAAATGTGTAATGGTTCCAGTGAGCACAGACTGAGTAGACAGTCAGTCCAGCTAAGACAGACTAGATGGAACCAAGTGTGCTGCTCTAAGTGTTACCAGCATAGCTGTACAGCAGCTATGTTGAGTCCCTGATGACAAGGCCCATCAGATGTAATCGCAACAGGAGGTTAAATCTGCAAATACTACTCCTAAATATCATGTTCTTTAGTTGTAACTCACCTGGGTGACAAGAATGAAGAGTCTTCCGTGCAGACGGGAAAGCTTTTGCAAAGTTTTTACTCTGCTCTCCATTAACTGGTATAGCATTCCCAGCTGAGGAATAAGGTCTGGCAACTTGGGAGAAGAGAGGGATGAAGACAAATGAAGCTGTTAACCAACATACCACAAATGTCTCATTTTGAAATTTTTAAACTACCTTGTACATTTGGGGCAAGCAACCCTTGCTCACATTATTCTAGAGAGAAGAGAGCACTGAGGTTCACAGAAAACACCTACACAGCCTGATCAATTAGTATTTAGCCATGTTTAGAAACACACTTTCAAAACATGGTTTTCTTATACTATTTTTCCTTTCCACAGTCGCTCCCACCAGCAGGTATCAAATCACTATCCAAAAAGCTGTGTAAATGGGAACTGGATAGGCAGTGTACAAATGCAGCCTCAGCAAGATGTGCAAATTCTGACACTTAGCAATTCTAGAATAACTGGGAGAGTGGAATGCCAAAATGCCTTTTGTTAACTGAGCTAAAGTACTTTTTTATCTATCACTTGTAAGGCAAGGTTAGACTTCAACCCAGAAGGTACAACATTATTTGTGCCATGTTTGGCATACCCTCACCCTATAAATTTAACAATGCCCACAACAGTCTCCAAATGAGCATCACAACAGCAAGACAAATTTACCTCTCTAAGATTCAGTGGCACAGGCTATATCCCTCTTTGACAGTAATTTTGCTCCCTAACTCCCACAGGTATGACATAACTTATGTTGGTTTGACTTTTGGAGGACTATAATTGTGCCAAGAATGACTAAGACAAACAATTTATAACCCATGTGTAGCAATTTGGCAAAAGTGGCCAGAGTATAGCCCTCTGCACATTGATTTCAGCAGTACCATATGTGGACAGCATGAGATATTAATGAAGTAAGGTCATACAAATATTTAAGCATTTAGTTTTAGCTTTGTGCATTAGTGCCAAATACTTACTGTGGAAAGGTAGGATGCATGTAGAGTAAAAACAGACTTCAGCCATCGAACCATTAGGGAGGCACTGAAAAATAGAAGCAAATTCTATCAAAGCAATACTGGCTGAGAAAACACCCATTTCACATTCTAGATTCTGAATAGTTGTATGAGAAGTGCTCTGTTTTCATTACATAAAAAGATGAATGCAGACACAAATAAAATAGTTTGGCTACCCAGACAATATACCTAGGTAAGTGATTTGTTAGGAAAAGAACAAACATTTCAGTGAGGGATTCAATCAGACATGTTCAGGGGGCTGTGTTTCTGGTATCTTCTATTTGAGGTTTTAACTAATAAAATATCAAAGCATGCTACTGTTTCTCTACCTACAATGAAAGAATTTTCAGTTTAAGAAAAAAAAAAACCACCACACACACAAAAAACCATAAACAAAACAAAAACCACAAACCAACAAAGCCCCACAGCTACTCTCAGCAAAGCTATCCTTACTGACATGTAACAAGATGGGGGGGAGGGGAGAACTGATTTTGTTATTATTAAACAGAATACCAGGTTATGTCTAAATGTATTTGGTAATTGAACCAAACAACTTAAATTGGTTTATTTTCTATGTTGATTAGGTCTGCAGTGTCAATAGTCTGAGAATTCAAATGTGTTCTCAGGGTTATATGCTTAATTCAGCTATCCTTTTCCCTTTTAAATTTCACTTCAGCCATCCTGAGAGAGCACTGACCTAATAAAAGTTCCTCTTTGCACCCACAGTCAGGTGAGATTTTTTACCTCAAGATGCTGTTTAGTTACAGTTATTATGGAACTCAATTTCATAGGTGGAAAGGGGGACCCTAAACTAAAAAGGTTTCAGGTGAATTAAACCAAAGTTGAGCTGTCTCTTACCTGTACGGGTTGCCCTGCAATCTCTTCGTGAGCTAAAAGGACAAAAATAGTCAGCACTAAGTAACAAACACATGAATTTAGTAGCAGGATGACTGCATCTGTGTGACAGCCACAATATGGGGGTGGAATGATCTCCATGCATAAACCACTGCCAGGCTCCAGAATATTACACTGCTGGCTCTACCATCTTTATACACAGGCTGGTAACTTGCAGAAGGGGAGTTTCATTATTATAATAACTGCAACTCTTAATAGGAAATATATCCACAGAAATGTAAAGCTGGCAGGAATACATAGATGCAAATCTCATTGTTTCTATGTCTCTGTGTATCTGCTTAGTAGAGCAGCTGTTATAAGGTGGACAAGTTGGGGAAACAAGTGAAGAATGCAGTATCAGGTAAAGGCTATTTGACAGAACTGATCTCAAGCTCTGGAGAAGACTGTTACATGAAGATCTGCCCATTCACTGAGATTATACAGCCAAACACTTGCACTTAAGATTCTTTGACAAAAACCCTAGGGAGGAAATACTGTACCTCATTAACCTAAGTCTAAGGAGGTGTCCCAAAACATGCTTAAAGGAAGTTCAAACATTCAAAAGCAGGCCATCTGCATAGTTCATTAAATAAAAATTAATCTTACTTTTGGCTAGCATATTAAAACACAAGAGAAATCTAACCATTAACTTATGTTATAGAGTGTCATTCACATTAGAAGAGCAAATAACTGATACTCAGATTAAACAAAGTCTTGTCGAGAAAAGGTTCATCATTAAAATATTTCTGTCCTAACACAGATTTCATTTAATATCACTGAATTAGCAGTTCAGAAGCCAATTCCCTTTTATAATTGTTACTAGGTAATGTTGCAAAGCTTCAGTATAGCAACTGGGCTTCTCAGCTATCTTGAAAAGAAGAATTTGCCCTTCATATTTTCAATTGCTAGCTAAACTCACTGCTGTGAGTATACATTCTATTTTTCTTTTAGGTTCATGTAAGTCACTCTGTCTAGCACTGCTACTTTCATGTTTCAAATTATCATCCACTTTAATAGTTTAAAAGAAGATGTAAATGGTAATTGTTTCCCATGGACTAAAGAAGCTTTAGCTTAACGTCCTCCTTTTGTTTTTTTCCCCATGTTGTAATTTCAGATAATATTACACGATCTAATCTTCTTCATGGTTTTGACAGAGACACTTTGTCCTTTGGTTAAGCTTCAGCCAAAGAAGATAAAAGCATATTAGAGATAAATCAAGGAACAATTCTTGTCATGTAAAACTACCGAACAAATTTCATTGGTAAAAACAAAGAGATATATCCTGAATTTTTTTCCATCTAAAAAGCAAACCTAACGTGGCTTTTATGACAGTACAAGAAGTGCAATCTCTCTTACCTCATGTAGCAGTGGAATGACAGCATGTATAGGCATCCTGGCTACTGTGTTCTTTATTACACTTTCCTTTCTCGTGTTAAGGACTCTCTGTTAAAATGGAGAAATGTGATTAGAGAATTATTCAGTTTTAGTATGTATATGAGCAGTGAGCAGAATAAAAAATTTCTGGCACTGAATGTCTTTTTTTACACTAAGATGAAGATTACAAGTAGAAGATTTACTATGAATAGGAGTTCTGTTTTTCAAGACAGGAACAATTAACAAAACAAGACAGTTAATCCATCCACATCCCAAACAATCTCGCATTGCCCTTGGCCAACCCATCTCATGTCAGAAATGAAGCATCACAGGCACATTAAAATTCCATTGCTATTTTGTGAGCTTGACTTCTGTAGAGAAATGCCTTTCAGCAGTATCTGTGGCAAGTAATTTCTAGTCAGGAATAAAGTCTTAAGATTTCATTTTCCTGCCCCAAAACTATTCTTGCCTTCTAGTCCAACTGAGACAGTAAGCTTTTCAAGCAAACTGCTGTCATCAATACATTTTTCAAACAGCATCTAGTTGGAAACTACACACCCAGGAGACTATGCATAGATCACGCTTCAGCTCAAGCTAAAGGGAAGATGGCTGCATCGGTACCATGTTTTGTAAAACATCTGAACTGTGACATAACAAATTTATCATAAAATAAAAAGTGCCTCAAATGTCATGGACTGACTCAGAAACCAAGGTAGATGGCAATAAAAACCTAATACCATTATTATGATTGGTAATACCACTGCCATAAGCAGCAAATCAGCAAAAAGCAAATAGAAGAAGCCTCCCCATCTTTCAGGAAAAACTCTCCCCACAAGTCTTTCTTGTAACACTTACATTTAGGATTTCTGCATCGTTGCTTTCCAAGCCTTGAACCAAAAGTACAGCAAAACTGTCTGTTTGTGGAAGGCCACCTGGACTTTTTAGTTTGCTCACATCAATATCCAATGCCCCCAGGCGCTCTTCAATGCTTTCCTGCAGATGGTAAGCAACAGAAGTGCTGTTTCAGTACAGTTTCTCAGACACATCAGCTGAAGGCAAAGTACCTAACCTACAGTGTTCCCCCTGAGTCTGCTGGAAAATAACACAAATTTTGAATACTTTGAAATGTACTGACAAAGAACAGCCTGGGAAAGAAGAGAAGATTAAATTTTGGCTGAAAAGCAGTACTATAGCGTAGCAGAGAGGCAGACAGAAGTGTGTGACAAAGTTCTGCAGGAACATGGCAAAAATATTCACAGGGCTTTAATGAAGAAAAGGTTTTCTTTCATACAGAAAGATGGTATCATTGACCTTGCTCTCACACCAAAACAAGTTCACCTGAAGAAGTTATAATAATGTTTTGTGATTTTAGTTTCCCCATTATTGCTGTTTAAAAAATAAAGCACTTTACCTCTGTCTCTCCGGGTTTCCTCTTGTTTTTCTTATTCTCCTTTCCTGAGGATGGAATTTTGACAGCTGTACTATGCCCTGGAATGCCAGGCACTAGAACTTTGGTGTCCGAGTTCACAACAGGGGTCTTTACCTAGTAGACAGAGATAGCCACATCTGCATGAATTGCTAGTATCTTGAGCTTTCTTTCAGTTCAAAATACTGATTTTATCTCACACAAATGACAGAACCAACCTACCACAACTCATTTTCATGATGTAGATACCAGGAAAATCCTACATTTTTAAGAGCAATTAGTAACATCAAGCAACAGTCAGCTAATGCAACAGTCTCTTTGGAATCACTGTGAATGTTTTTTTTTTATACTAAACAAACTATGGTATGCACCCTCAATGACTGTAAATGAAGATCAAAAGTTAAAGACAGTTGAATATTTAATAAACGCTTGTTTCCCTGATGGAAAGAAGTATGCCACTTCCAGAATATCAGGAATGCTACCTGCTGCTTTTTAACCACAGTTGTTCTGTGCAGCCCAAATTCTTTACTTGTGGGAGACCTGCTAAATGCCCAATGAAGTGATACAAACACAATCTACTATTGTGAGCAATGCAAATTCCATATGCTGTGTGTAAAAGTAGAAAAAAAAAATGATTCTGTGGTTGAAGAATTCTATTTGTAGAAAAGCAATGGTATTAAAATACTACCCTCTTTGCCCACCACACTAATCACTGACCTTCTCCCACAAGGCATGCTCAGACAGCCAAGAGAAAGGAGTCTTCACTGGAATTCAGCAAAAAGCGAAACCAGGATAGGTATCATCACCACATGCCAGGGAGTTCCAGCACCTCTCACTGCATTTCATTTCTGCTACCCAACAGCTCCAGGACAGAAGATTCACAAAACTCAGTCTGGCTGATTAAGCACCAGATTCCATAGGTAGCTTGAGGGTTAGAAAAACAGTGCTGTCTGCTCTCTTCACTGCTATTGCAAGTTTTTCCAGTCTTAAAGGCTCTGAATATGCACATGGATTAATAACTTCACAGACTGACTCTAAAACCCCCAAGGGATCCTGCAGGACAGAAAAGGGTGGCAAGGGGGCTCGATGGATACTGTTGCCATCCAAGTCTCCAGCTCAGGATTCCAGAGCTGCCATATCCGAGTGAGTAGGAACAGGTGACAGCCACCTCAAGAAACAGCCCAAAGGACATGCCCTTAAAGGCTCCATTACATGTTATTTAGACTTTGAAACAGTCATCCCAACTTCACCCCAAACCATCAGGGTCAAAGAGGCTCTAGAAACCAACAGAGCCTAGGGGAAGGACTGATCTCAGGCAGAAAAGAAACCATCAGCCAGTCCTGTCTGTCAAGCAGACCTACTGAGAACAGGACTTGCCACCATCTACAGGAGGGTAACAGTGTGAGAGACCATACACACAGCAGCCAAGAAATGCAATTTATGCACACCTGCCTGAGTGCTATGGATACCTGTAGCTACAACAGCAGCTGTGAGCAGGTCCATCCAGAAATCCAACATCGTTTAAAAAGAGAACAATAAATTATACCATTTTGCAAACAATACAAAGAGGGGAAAAAAAAAAAAAGAAAAAAAAAAATAATCACATTTCATGCAAAGCTCACCTTTGTTAGAGCAACATCTGTTTTAAGTGACAACACCTTCTGGATGTCCCTTATCAAACACACATGAGGTTCAGTGGTGTTCAGCGACTATAAGGACAGGAACAAAACTATTTATTATATTTGAGATTCACCTGTGTGGTTATGCTGATGAAAGACAGGAACAATTTCTGAGGTATAAAGTACCTCAGAACTTTTTTTTCACTCTAGAACAGCAGCTGTATTGCACATTTGCCTTTTATTACTCTATGCCCTCCACACAGAAGCAGCTCACACGGATAAACTGAAACATTGTTTAAAAGTTTCAATTGCCTAACTGATTAACAGCTGAAATGGCGAGAAACAAGCCAGCAATAACATCAAGTTGTATTTTAATTGAAAGAATGAAAGAATACAAATTCCCTTTCCAAACAGCTCAGGGGGAAGTCATAGAGCCCAAAAAAGGGGGAGGAATAAGTTTTGTCCCATTATACAATTTCAAAAAAGTAAAAAAAAAAAGTAAAATTTTAGAAGTCACTCCAACTGAGAGCTGTATGCAGTCCATACTAAAAAATTCAAAACCTCTCCAGTAGTTTTACATACCACTTTCTCTATGATGGGCTGTAAGGTGTTTCCATACACAAGAAGCAGAGACTGTTTGTCTGTGCAAAATGCAGCTGCTAGAATAGGGACTGGTTTTGGTGTGGAGTCCCCATCACTTCCAGGCGTTGCTATCTGGATAGTACAGTTTGATGTTAAGGGTTTTTTGCAATAACTGAAAAAAAAGGAATGAAAAAATTCAAGACGTTTAACTTAAACACTTCAATATTTTGCAAATATAAGCACCTTGGACTAGAAGGTCCTCATCAAACTCAGCCAGCTTACAGCTTTTACACTTAACTACCAAAGTGCAGCACAGCTGCCAGCAAGTAAGCTCTCCAAAAATGTGTCCAATAACACAAGAACAGGAATGAGCTGGAACATGGTTTGTGAACAGATGCAAGAGCTTCAATGCAGCATCACTGAACTGAACTTAGCTTTACAGTAATCCCACACCTTTCCCAAAGGCACCCTCAAGATGGATCCTAACTTACCCATTTAAGATATGTTCAAATAAATGCAACTGCCCATCTCTGCACACAACTGCTAACTTCACAGGCTGAAAGAAGGCACAGTAAAGAATTACAATTAGCTAAAAGGACAAATCTCCCATAAGTACAAGACATAAAGAGACAGTTGCATGGTTACAGTTCGACTTCTTTCAGTAAGTAAACACATTAAATATATCACTAAATCTGTAAGGAAGATCAGACACTAACATCTCATGAACACTTAGTAAAATTATTAGGAGACAAAAGGATAACTCCGGACTATAAATTATTGTATTACTACTCATCTATCAAACCACTTTGGACAATGGCAGACATGTCGTCACAGGCAGCAAAGTTCCAAAAATAAGGTACCCAACAAGTCTAGAGGCACAGACCTTACAAAGTCACTGGCACTGTAAATATGCTCAGATGAAAACAATTGAGATGAGCACTCTGAGCAGTTAAGTGACAGGTGTACGTTAAAGAATATGCTTATTGCCAATACATGCAGTTAGGAGGGCACAACTGTAAACACTAGAAAAATATAGCATGAAACAACACCCAGAGGCAGCAGAAGAAAAATGTTTTAAAATAACTACTAAAACAGTTTATGAATGTTTTACATTCAGACATTTTTTGTAATACAACTACTTTGAAAGATCTGTACACTCTGAAACTGAGAGACTTGGGGAATGCACACTGCTACTTCATTAAAGATGAGCTAAGTGAAAATGCAGTTACACTGTCAAAGCCACATGATACCAGAATAAACAGGACCATACCCAAAGTACATTTTTAGAAAGGTTTTTTTGTGTGTTCTTTGTTGCCAAGTTCTAATAACCATTTTCAGTACTAACTTACTCTAAATAGGAAACAGATGACATTTCCACTGTAACAAGCAAAATTTCTGAACACTGAATTTGTCCTTACCAGATTCGAAAATTAGTATTTTGAACTACTGGCTCTATAAATGCACCTGTAGTAAATATCCTCATACCCATGAACAGGCATTCAGATCTCATTTCTGCATAACAGAATTAAAATACAAACCAAGCTTCTTTCTTTACACCCTTAAATGAAAACTGGTGAGACAACTGAAAATTGTTAAATATATTTGGTTATAAACTCTTGGTCCTACCTCTTCTTTGACTTCTGATACAGTTAGGTCAATAAAAGTTGGTTCATCTGTTACTGTGAAAGACATCACAGCATTCTTTTCTTTCCTATCTGATCTTATCTGCCTGGAAGACAAACAGTACACGCTATTAATCACAGCACAAAAAGCACTCTTTCCACCAGAAAAGCATCAGAAAGCCTGCAATTCTCAGTGACTCTGGTAGTATGTATCCCACCCAAAATCAATCACACTCATATCTCAGCTTTCAGCTTAGAAAGTGTTCTAAATTCCAAGTGCAATATTACTTCCAAACCCAATTTAACAAGAAAACTTAGTGTAAACCTACAGTTAAGTACAAAGAACAAACAAGTCTATTATACCCTATGCTTGCGGCACACATTAGTGATTTAAACAGCAACGTTCAACATGTTCAGACAAAGCCAAAGATATTCATGTCATCATTCAACAATCAGCAAGTTGGAAGCATCACTGCATTTCTCCAGACTGCCTCTTCTGTTTAGCTCTCTGGTTTAACCACAGAGTTCAGGACATAGTAATTGAGTCTATCTTCAATATTGATCATAATCTTCAAGTTAAAAATTATGAAAAGCTTACATACCAAACACTCAGTAATCGGTCATGTATAGCTCCAGACAAGAAATAAAGTCCAGTAATTCCATCAAAAGGCTTATTTTCATTCATGGGTTTCACTGTGGTAAATATTAATGATGACACTGATGTAGCGTGGCCTGTGAAATGCTAAAAGTAAAACAAAAAAAAAGGAATCTTTCTTTGATTGCCAAAAGCAGTCACATGGCAAAAACGAAAACATTAGTTAACAAAGAGCATTAGGAAAGATACAAATGTTACCAAGTCAACAAGGACGTTTCAGTGATTTTTTTTCCACTAGTGATCAGTTTCCTTGAATTTCTGTATTTCAAGGAAATTTTTTCTGACCCTCCAGATATCCAGATTTTATCAAAATTTTAAAAGTTAAATGGAGAATCAAAGGCAAATTCAGTGGGACTAAGTCCATGCAAAAGAAATCACATCAACCTGTGATCACATCCACATTACTGTTGTCAGAAAACAGTTCTCCCTGCCCCCTACTGTTCCCCCTGCAATTTTACACTTTAGTTTTTACAATGAAACTAGTTATAGTTTTATTCTCAACTGTAATACAAATATACAGGTGTGCTGACACATTTAGTCAAACCCCCAACTGTTCAAACCCACAACACAAAAAAACCCAAAAAAAACCCCTGTTTTTTCAATTTACTTCTGTAAATTGTAGTTTTGGTCATCATAGGATGCAGACATACATGGTAATTGCCACGTGCCAGTAAGTCCACAGTAGGAATACACGTGTACACACTTACCTGAGAGCAAGCATCAGGAGAGTCAGAGATTAGCTGCATCCTATCTGCTAACAGGCAAGAGAACAGGACTGCATTTACAGAAAAGCTAAAACATGGAATTTGCCCAGCTCTGAGCACTCCTCACTGAACAACAAGGATTTTGCTCATATACCTTCCAAGCGTTTCAACAGCAAAACTGTTATCAGTTACATGAAGTTTAGCAAAGAAACCTGGAGGCTTTAAGGAGGAACTCATTTTAAATAAGTCAGGGAGCTCATGCTCAAACACATCACCAGTAACTAACACTGGTGAACTAAGTTCTCCCATTAGAAGGGTATCAGAAAGGGACACAGTGAGAAAGGGCAGCAACCATTTTGCTTGTACAGGCTTGAGAAAGGATGCTGGTAGCACGCTCAGACACAGCCAAGGAATTTAATGTCATCATTCAGCTCTCAGCAAGTTGAAACCACAGTTGAGGGTATCATCATAGCTACAGCTTCCAGCAATCCCAAAACTGCCAATTGTCTCCTCACATTCAATGAAAATTTCAGAATCAGGAAACACTAGATATGTATAAATTTTTTTGCATCTAGTTTAGCAAAGGTACTTACTCTATATACTTCTTTGGTCTCCAGGTCCCACAGTTTTATAGTTCTACCAGCTGACAGCAGCATTTTCCCATCTGGACTAATGCAAAGAGAGGTGACACTGCTATTGTCGCCTTTCCATTTGCTAGGATTTGGATGGAGGATTTTCATACAATGGGAGAAAGATGAAAAAATACAGAAAACAATATTAATTGGCATAATCTCAAAATACACATCAACCATGCTGGAAAGATTAAGGCAATAATCAATTTTAAAAAAAATTAGTCAAAGATAAGGTCAAAACTATTCTGTTTCTGTTCCTCTCCTTCAAATTAGTTTATACAAAAACACAGGAATTCAAAAATTTAAAGCTACTTAATACTGAACAACTGTTGACATTTTTAAAATATTTGCCTATTGTGTTCTGAATTCTTCTATCAGAGTTCTCTACTACTCCAGATAGCCATAGCAAGACTCCTCTTTGCACCATAATCAAACAAGCTTACACCAGTCATTCAGAAAGGCCTTAACACCAAAATCTGAGTTTCAAGGCACAACTCTGTTCCTGGCCCACCTCCAAAGCATGTCAATGACTTTGACAGTATTAAACTTCACCTGAGAGATCTATGGTTCAAATCACAATTTAAAAGTAAAAAAAGAGAGATGCCATTATGAAAAGCCTGCGTCTGCTTTGAAGGAGTCTGAATACTACATGTTTCTCTCACAACAAAATTTGAAAGAAAACATTAACACAAACCCCTTACAGATAGTAAGTGCTCTGCAATCCACTGCTTTCTAGCTGTAAATAGCTGCCATGGAAATACTTCAAAATAACTTTCACATGAACAAACAGTGCCTCTCCTGTCTTCCAAAGCAGAGCTCATTTAGTGTATCACTTTTGATTACATTTTATAGAAACGGAAAGCTTTACTGCCTACACATTTGACAAACATTACACCTTACAGACTGTATGACAGGATTTTGTTTTCTCTTCAAAAAGACAGTCGAGAAAGAATTTCAAACCATTTAATGATGTAAAGCCAAGAAGGTATTTTTAAATATACTAAAAAGACTAGTTAAACTAGACTGCAGAATATAGAACACAGCAATAATTCATTAGATTTTTACTTTGGATACTCTTTATAGAATTTTACAGGAGTTTTAAATAGCGTATGATGAGACAAGAAGCTGCATAAGATCTACAGAATGGCTCTGAATACTCATGAAAAAGCTATAACCAGAGATCAAGAAGTCACCTAGAATGTTTTAGACTACCTCTCTGCAATACCTTGTCTTGTCTCTTCAGAAACTTTCTCTTTCCCAACAGCTTGTCCTGCTGCCAGAGGTTTCAATTTGTGCTGCAGAGACCTCCTTGAAGTGGACTACTTCTACAGTAATTAAGAAAGCCAAGTCTAAAGGTTTCAGTTCCCTACCTAGCAGTCCATACTTTTAAAGGGAAATGTCTGGAAGCCTGCAAATCAAAACAAGTTGAACACTTCTCCAACCCCAGGAGCACGCATCCATCCTGAATGCTCTGTGGGAGACATAAGGACTCATATTTCCCGGTCCTGACAAATGTTAAAGAACACAGGCAGCCTCATATGTACACTGGGCATGAACAATTGTTTTGGATAATTTTGTTTCCTTCTAGCCTCATCAATTTAGGTGAATTTTTGGAGAACTGTTTTCTTCTACACTTTTCAATGTCCTTTGCCTAATTCAGATATAAAGTGTAATATAATTTACTGTTATACTTTTAATGTATAAACTCCTGGAATGACTTTTTTGTTGCCTTCTTCAAAATTAAAAGTATACAAGGCCTCTAATTAACTTTCATAACCACAACCCCCCAAAAATACAACAGTATGGGGCAGGAACATAGGGTAACACCCAAGACAAAGCAGGCCAGAAAAAAGTATATTTCCTGAGAAAACAGCATGACTTGGACCCATCTCAAGTACCTGTACTTGAACACATACCCTATGGGATACAAACAGGGTGAATTAGCTTCAGAGCTTTGATCTCACTAGGATCACAAAAAAAAAACAGTGGGACAGACTGCAAGACATGAGTGCTGCAATAAATAGACCTTAAGTAAAAGCCCTTCAGCAAGGACATGCCATAAAGGCAGAAAGGAGAGAGGTTTCTCCAGTAGAGAACTTACAGGTAAGTACAGGAAGAGGTCAACAAAGGTGATGTGGGCATCTACTGCGGATTGTCAAATTACAAAAACAATGAGAAAAATCTTTATAATCCCATGCTGTGGTTCTTCTAAGGTGCTTTAACCACACCAACTGCTGGAAGGGCAGAAGGGCAGCACTGGTGGGCAAAAGTATACCCAGAGACTGCTAGCAAGTGCTGAGGACCTTTTCTTGATACAAGTAATTTAGAACCAACTATAGAAGATGCTTTACAGGATCAGCTACTGAAGAAAAACAGAGAATGAGTAAGGGTTGTGATGGCTGATGACAACCTCTGGCTACAGCAAGGCAACAGATTTAAAAAACATGGCAAACAAGTTAAACAGAATGACAACTCTGGAGTTCAGACGAGCAGACTGCAACTTATTCAGAGAACTGACTGACAGGATGCCACTGGAGGCTGCCCTGAAAGGCAGAAGGGCCCAGGAAAGATAGCTGCTCTTCCAGGATAACCTCCTCAAAGCAAAGAAATAGTCCATGCCAATGAGCATAAAACCACCATGTACTGAAGAAAATTGCTTTGGCCAAGTAGGTCACTCCAGACTCAACTCAAGAACAAAAACAAGAAGTATAGAGAAGGTCAAAGTGGTACCCACAGGAATAAAAAGGTTTGACCTCAGCATGCAGGGCAAGAATTAACCAAAGCTCAGCTGTTCAAACCACCAGCAGTAAGGAATCTACATGCATCACATCAGCAACAGTATGACGATGACTGGGGAAAGTGTGGACCATGGACCTGCTGCTCAATGGTGTAGAGACTCTTTCAGTACAGAGAAAAGGACAAAGCACTGAAGAGCAAAGCCTCCTACCTTCCCAAACCTAGTGCCAGAGTCAGAGGGAACAAATCCCTCCCCACAGTAAAGAGACATCAAATTAGGGATCACAACAGCAAGCAGAACACATGCAACTCAAAGACAGAATGGAATAAATCCAGAAGGGCTGAGGCCAGTGTATAAGACTATGCTATCATTCTGAGTGGCCATGTAGCTCAAGAGAAGTTTCTGATTACTTGAAAAGAAAAAAAAAATGTTTCCAACAAGGAGAATCCAGGAATCAACAGGGAAGGTTGCAAACCCATCTGGAAGCCATTTCCAGGCACATAAGGGTCAAAAAAGTAACCGGGCACAGCTAATATAGACTTAAAAATGGCAAATCATGCCTAACCAATCTCACTGCCATCTTAATGAGACAACTGTTTTGGTGGATAAAAGGAGAGCTGCATATGCTATTTATCTCAATTTCAGCAATGCTTTTGAAAATGTCCAACAGTTTCCCTGCAAATAAATTAGAGATATATACACTGAATGGATAGACTCGTAGGAAGGGATAAGAACTGTCTGGGTCACTGAGCTTAGGCAGTTGTGATCACTGATATGAAGTCCAGCTGGTGGCCAGTTACTGGTGTCACTCCCTAAGGATAACTCAACACTGTTACACACCCTCACTAACTGCTCACTCCTCATTAGTGGCACTAAAACAGGACAGAATGCACACAAAACAAGTTCACATACAATATCAAATCAGGAAGAGCAGTTGGTACACTGAAGGGCAGGGCTGTTACTCAGCACCATCTCAGCAGGCTTAAGAAACAGGCTGTCAGAATCTTAAACCTCAAAGGAAATTGTCTTGCATGTGGAATGAAAAAATCCCAATACAGGCTGGGGACATAAGGCAAGAAAGCAACTTTGCAGAAAAAATGAGCTCGAAGCTCTCACATAAGTTGAAAAAGAGGTAGCAGTGAATCCTTGTGGCAATGAAGTCAATGGCATAGTGATTTCCATTAGCTAGAGTGTGGCCAGTGGGTCAAGCAAAGTAATTTTTCTGCTCCATGCAATACTTTTGAAACTGCATCTGAGTACTGAGTCCTGGTGGGGACAGTACAAGAAGGTCAATGACACAGTGGAGTAAATCCAGTGGAGAGACAACAAGGTGGCTTAGGGACTAAAGCATGTAATGTAAGAGGAAAAGCTGAGGGAACCAGGCCTGTTCACTCTTGAGAACAGCAGGCCAGAGAGATATTTAAGAGCAACCCACTTTACACAAGGTCTCATTTAATACAATCTAATGATGCATCTCTTTTCTAGGGAAACCACAGAGGGCTACTGTGCACTGCCCACACCATCTTTAAGAAACCAGTAGACCAGCAATAAGAGTAACAACACAGTGGGCAATGTTAAAGAAATAACAGCACAAAAGGTTGGTCAAGGTGCCATCACACACCAGGCTTTATTGCAGTAAAACAGCCAGAATCATTAGGGGAAATCTTGGATTCTTCTTTAAAGTTCAAAAACAGTTTGACTGTATTATAAAAGAAAGTAAATACCTATACCAGGCATTTTGTTACTCTGCACTAAGCTCTGTTTTGCTCAAGAGTACTCTAAACAGCAGAGGCCTGCTCAGCCAGCCAAGTGGAACTGTCCTCACTACCTGTCAGTAGAGAGCGAAACCAAATGGGTATCATCACAGCAAGGCCATCTGAGCAAAGCCAGGTGTCTGTAACTGCTATAATTAGGATGAGGCATTCCACTATATGCTTCCCTGTATTTCTAAGGATATTTTCTAGAATTTTTATTTTCAGCATCACAAAAGTGACTGCAAGCTAAAAATTAGCATGGAGGGACCCAAATCCCTCTCAGGGAAGTTACATCTAGTCTTTCCAATACACAAAAGGACAAAAGCCAAGTACGAGAATTACTCTTTTACCCCTTAATACAATCACTTCCCATCTCTGAAAAGCAATAGCCAACAGACAATTTTGTAGAGTGGGCACAAAGCCTGTGTAGCAGAGTGTAGCGTTTCCAACAGGGAAAATCTGTAAAGGAGGAAACACACAAGTACCAAAAAATTTGAGCAAAAACAGGTATCACGTACCACTTCACTTTGCAGGTCTGTGTGTTCCATTCCACAATGTGTTTGTCCTCTGAACAGCTATACAAGCAGCAGTTGTCCTGATGCCACCTCACACAATTTACTCTGTTGTCATGACCACCATCCTACAAAAGGTAAAAGGTGGTGAAACTCGTTAAGGAATGGATAAGCCTTCACTACTGAGTCTTCCCCACACCAACAATGTGGACCAGGTGCTTTTTTGAGAACTAAATTTAAATCATGGGCAACTTGAAGAGAGCGTGTGGTTTTAAAAGACCAAGCTAAATATACAGTTGAGCAAGTTATCGAGAGAGTTCGTATTTTGCTGTATGCACCTAAGTATTTAATTTAATTCTTGTTCTAGCACTTCAGGCTTAAGAAAAAAATTGTCCTGTTCACTATATTTATACACACAGCTAAGCAAGGCTAACACTATAAAACCAGAGCAAAGGAAAGGTGAGCACAGATATCCTGGTGACAGCCACCTAAGTGACTGCTTACTTAAGGACATTCAGAGATGAGTATCCTTTCCTTTGTAACCAGTATTAAAGAGTGAGATATCATCAGATCAGAAGACCCTACACAAAGGGGTATGATTCAGCTCTTTTAACAACCAAAATCTCTGCAGCTCAAACATACACTTTAAAAATTTATAAAAACATTTCCTGGAGTTCATAAAATTTCACTATTAGAATTGGCTCCAGCCAGCCCAGAGTACTCCTCAAACTATCACTGCAAATCAGCTTCAAACAGAACAAAATACATCATAGCAAGATATTCTGTTCAAAAGTGACAGCTTATTCTAGTAGGAGTAATCTTTTAATTCAGTCTATGTGTAGAAAACCAGTACTCACCAAATGATATCCAATATTCTGTTCCTACAGAGCAGTGTTTACAAACCAATTGAAACTGTAAATTTTAATCTAAAACTTATTTTGATCATAGTTTTCAAGTATAAATACAGCTTTTCTGTAAAACAGTTGATGCTTGTTAGCTACTGTCATTTGCATGTCATGATTTTAAGATGTCACTGTTTTCCCCTCATTCACCTACATTGTGCTACACAATGTCCTACACCCAATTGAGAGTTGAGAAGCCCAAGTATCTCAAATATTGCAGTCATTCCTACAGGATTATTTTGCTTGTTTTGTAACCTGAGACTAAAACCGAGGTACTAAGGAGTAACAGGGAAGTTACCAATGAGAAAGGCAAACTTTGAAAATCAGCATATCCCATTTGAGAAAGATCACATGCTGAGAGGACTCAAAACTTTCCACGTAGGAGGTAATTTTACATCTGTTCAGAAGACTTTATCACCATGACACCATCTCAAGAGTTATTGAGTACTTCAATCCAGCCCTCCTTTCCCACAATACTGTGCAGGATCTGAGGGCACAACATGCCCACAGAGGACTCAACTCTCCAGTTGGGCATTTCACTATTACTGTTATTTTTAATGCAAAATAGCAATTCCACACACAATGCATGGATTTGCATTGTACACAGATGATGCATTAACTTCAAAATAAAGATTTCTTAATGTGTACATACTGCCAATAATAGATAAACACCACCTGAGGATTCCCAATCACCTGAACTATTGCATTTTTATTTGTATATGCAGCTATTACAAAAAAAAAAGAAAGATCCAAATAACTAGGTTATCATTTTTAAACTGCAGAAAGAACAGCATAAGCTGACTGAAACCATCAGTATTAGGCAGCATGTGATGAAGACTATTACTTACTAGCTTGCTCTGTAATTCTCCTTTTACTGTACTGTACAACAAAATGCTACCAACTGCTGTACCAATAGCCAGGACATCTAACTGTCTGTCCACTTCTGCAACTTCAGATTTCCGTTTTTTCCTCTGCGGGCCATCCTAGAAAATTGAAAAGAAAAAAGTGTGAAATTAATTAGTCTGATCAGCTACTTTCAGTGTTAAAGCAGAGGAGAAAAAATACCAAACTGTATGTTTGGGACCCAGTCAGCCAGCACAGACATAAAACTTAAGGCACTGAAGTGCTCAGCAACCTACAGACTCATCCTGTACCTCCACATGCAAGGTAGCAGCAATGTTGCCATGAGCCACTTGGAAACATTTGGTGGAGTCCATTTTACTAGCCTAGCAACAACATCCCTGTGGGAAAAAATACACATTCAAGTTTTTCAGGGAGTTCATGTCCCAGGGACAGAGGTAGAAATAAACAGCATCAGAATACTTCACCCACAAAATGGAACAGCTTGACCAAGAATGATCAGTTTATTTTTTCTCAGAAGCTACTGAGAAGAGAGACAAATTCTAAGCGTTCATAATGCCTCTTAAAAAATGAAGTGCTATCCCACTCAGCAGAGGGTACCAATCTAACACTTAAGACTTTTTAAGACTTAAAGCTTAGTGCTCTGCCCAAGTCCTGGTGTTGGGTACCAGAGGTTGTCCTATGATCAGGCAATTCTTAAACCTTCGACCTCTTGCTTTGCAATTCCTTCGAGGTGGGATTTCACTTCATCTCCCTTAACCAAACACAAGTGAGCACAGCCATCACTTGGAAGGAGTAAAACCAGCTCTTAAGCATGTGAAACAAAAATGAAGAGGGCCATCAAAAGCCAGCACATTTGTTCTCACTGGGTTTATTCTACATAACTAATCATACACACATACAAAAGAAAAACAAACAAAAAAATAAAACACTGTTCAAGGACTGTAGAAGAAAAATATAATCCCTAATGCTACTGATTGGTTTTTAATTTGGACTTGGGTAAGTCTCTTTACATTTGTTACATCACAACAAAACGTTCTCTCCAACCTAAAAAAAAAAAACCCCAAACATATATATATATATGTGTGTATATATATATATATATATATATATATATACACACAAGCCAATGCTGCTTCTATACAAGAGAGGTATTTTCTCGGATAAGCAGACAGAAGCCAAAGGAGACTGATAATATGTGAGCAATCAGCTTTGTGCAAGTTCCATGTAGTGTAGCTAATCTGTCATATAACACACAGAACACAGTGAAGAAAATAATTTTTACTCAAGCCCAGAGATTAGGATTTCAGAGTTTTCAACATAACTAAGATCCATGAGTTCAACAGTGCAGGATAAATACTTTGGTTCTTTGAAGCAGGTCTTTCTTTTCCTCAGTATTTAACTCAGAAAATATCTTCTGCAGAGAAGAGTGTTTTGCTATAAATATCAAAATGCCATATAGATACTTTTACATCAACAGAAGTCTTTTGAGAAAAAGAAGATTACATTGCTGTTTTATTGCATGCTTTTGTTTAGGCTTCATTTTTCCTGGGAAGGTGCTGAGAAGCCATTACAGTAGCAAAGCACAAGCAAGCAAACGTACCATGTTTTCAAGATAATATATGAGAAAAGACTCAACAAGTTCAATTTTTGGTAGCAATGCCAACTATGTCATCTTGAAACTGCTGCCTGATATGCACAGACAAGGAACACATAGCCAGTGAAGGTGCAAGTACATTTTGTGTGTTTTCTGGTACTTTTTGATCTGTTTATGTAGTTTTACTGATTACCTCATACCACCACTGCAAAGCAAAACCACAATTAAGAACAGATTGTATTCTCTTCTCTTGCATAGATCTTTAAAACTTGTTCCCCCTCTATTTCAGTTTTTTATGACCAATTTCCCTTGGAACAACTGAAAGGTACAACAAAACTCCCACAGAAGTTCACAGTTATTTCCAGTGTCAAGAAACAATCCAGAGGCAATGAACTCTTTTCCAATTATTTTTTCACACCTATTTCTTTACTGACCTCCCTTTATCAGCATTATTAGCTGGATATTTTGTCAGAAACTTTTGCATGAAAGAAATGTCAGTGGAAAATTCAGACACTAATAATGTTGGAGATGATTTGAAAAATACACTTTAAAATAAGAAAATAAAACACAAGAAAAAACTTCTATCCAACTTCTCTACCCTGCGTTAGTACACAGACAGACTGCCAACTGCAGTGGAGATCCACGTGGGACTCCCTTGTGGTCAGGGTCTTAAACATAAGAGACTCTGGTCTCAAGGTCTTAAATATAAGAGGGCAGGACAGCTGAACTATACCAAGTGTCAGTTTCCATTTGATTTGTTTCAGATTTAAGGCAACTCAAGCTTATTCAGCTTATTATATTTGCCTGAAAAAAACCAGTGTTTTGATTAGATGGTTAAAGTTATTTGTAAAGAAACTCTGCACATATTTTTACGTAATGTTCTTACTGGATGTAGGTCAGCCACTTGAGACTTCTGGAAAAAAACTTTTTTCAGTCTTTTCTCTGATGCTCTTATGTGATGTATAGCACTTAAAACATGGAAACAGGAGGAAGCCTGAAGAGTCCTAAGAGTTGAAGATGACAGAGCATTTGCAGCTTATTAGGAAGAAAGTGCAAGAAGGCATTTTGAAAGTTGGTGGTCCACATACTCTTGTTCAAGGCACCACTTCATGGAGCAGGAAGCACTGACACTACAAGCACGTGTGCAGGGAACATCCCAATAAGCCACCATCATCGTTTCCTGAGCCTGCAGTTCAAAACCTGATTCCTAAGAATTCCCCTAAGAATTCCCACATGGCCTTCATTAACATGGCAACAGTCCAAACCCTATTTATTTTAGGTGTAACTCAGCCAAGCACTGCTTAGAGGTATCTACTGGCACAGTTCTACTCTCAAACACCAAATGCTCGTACTACAGAGATGTCAACTCTTCAGGAAAAAAAAACAAAAAAAGACTAAATTATGTCAGAAAAAGATATTCTATAAAATATATTTGGTAGAACCATCACAGCTTTAATTCTTTAGTTCAGCCTATAGACAAACCAACAAATTATAGAGCATAATTACTGCGAGAAATGGTTTGTTTTCAGGCTCCACTTGAGAATGCACCAACTTTCCAGCAGTGAACAGAATTCAAGCTAATGGAATAACTATAAAGCAGTGAGAGGAAGACAAATGCTGTCTCATTTAGTCCATTTTCCTTATATCCCTAAACCAGGTTAAAATGGGGCCTCTGTGGGGTTTACTTGTGTATCTCTACAAAAGTTTTCATTTCTAAAAGCCACTCAGAAACCTCCTGTGCTTGACTGATGGCACTACAACAGTGCACTATGGAAGTTTTTGACACAGGACAGATTAACCCCATTTTCACATGCCAGTTTCAGTTCACTGAAAAGGGAAGAAGGTTCTCCACAACCCTGTGATTAATGCATGTATCCTTTTTTCTTCAAAGTTACGTGCCAAATGAACAGGTTAAGGCCAATCTAAAGCTAGCCTTCTCTACTGCATTCCTCAAATGTTCGTGCCAGTTTCAAATTCTGCCATTTCATACTTTATCCAAGGGATTACGTATTTGCTTGGGAAAGGGTATGTTCTAGCTAAAGAAAATACAATTACTTAAGCATAAGGAGAATGAAAAGGTACCTCCCTGACTATACTCCTGATATTTTCTGGTTGAACGCTCACCTGAGGTGAATTTAAACAAAACAAATTCAAGGTGGAGAACACCAGAGCCACCTAATGTGTGCTCTGAATAACGCTGCTGAACACCTTCTCGCAGGATGCCTGAGCTCGGCAGATGTGTCACAGACAGCTTAACAGTTTCCGTGGATATACTCCCAAGGGCAAGGAAGCACGGAGAGCTGCTGCCTCTACTGGAATGTGAACTGTCCAAAAGGTAAGTGGACACAGAGCAGCCGACCTGTTCTGCAGCATTATCTTTTCGATTAAGGTGAGATGTGCCACGAAGTTATGTAGTGCTTCCTTCATCAAGGAAGGTTTCTTCCCTATAAATTATACGATTTCTCTTGATAGCCCCCTTTCTTTTAAGTAACAAAAAGTAAAAAGTCACCAGCACTGCTTCCCCCACCAACACGTGGAATTTGCCTTATGAAAAGCAATCCTAGGATGCTTCTTTGAGAGGGCAGGATTCTCCTTCGCACACTCCACGCCAGGGGATGTCACGCGTGGACATGCTGCAAGGAACGCGGAGAGAGGGAAAAAGGAAGAACGCACGGTCTGTGGCAGAACCCTGTGAAGCTCCGCTCCTCCCCACGAGACCCGTAATCCCTCGCCCTCACCGGGACAATCCGTATCCGCTCCCCGGCCGGCCCGGCCACGCCGACCCCCGCCACATGGCGCCGGGAGGGCGGGGTGAAGCCGAGAAGGCCGTGACCACGCATCGCAGCTGCCGCCGTCTCCATCCCACCCCGTCTCCTTTGCCCGGTGCGTCCCACCCCCTCCTCCCCTACACCCTGGCCCTACCTTGCAGAGAGGCGGGCGGCCCCCCGGCGGGGCCCAGGCCAGGCAGGTACAAGCAGCGCTGAGGTGGGCGGACGGCACGTACTCGTGTTGCAAGCGGCTGTTCGCCGTCTCCCACACCCGCAGGCGCCCATCCGCGCTGGAGATGGCGAAGAAACGCCGGTCTCGGGGGGAGAAGGCGCAAAGGGCCCGCGGCGCCCCGGCCGCCTCCC
>JAAWXA010000022.1:629674-667033 GCA_038090715.1 Florisuga fusca
CTTGGGGCTCCCCCTGAGGAGGCGGCAGCGGCCGAGCCTCAGGCGCCTCCCGAGGCGGCGGGAGCGCGGCCCGGTGCTTTCCGCCCCGGGGAGCTAGCACTGGCGGAGATGTGGAGGAAGAACCACAGAACTCTGAAGCTGTTATGTCGTCTGGTCGAGGGGTCAGTGTTGGCCAGCCCTGGCGGCGTCCTGCCTCACCGCCACATCATCGGGCAGCTGCCCGGGCAGATGCTGTCCACCTCGGCCGGGGCGCGGCTGCTGCTGAGGCGGCCTTCGCTGGAGGAGTACGTCCTGCTGATGCCGCGGGGGCCCACCATCGCCTACCCCAAGGTACCAGCAACTCACTGAGCTGGCTGGTGAATGAGAGGTCACCGACCCGTATCTCGCCCTTAGTTTTCAACACTAGTATAATGTGCCGTGTTTTTCTCACCCGTAGGATATCAATGCTATGTTAATGATGATGGATGTCCACCCAGGAGACACAGTTCTGGAAACTGGCAGCGGGTCTGGCGCTATGAGCTTGTTTTTGTCAAGAGCAGGTGAGAACCTGTTTTTACAAAAAGCAGAAGCAGTGCTTACCACGCTTTATTTTTCTTTTGACCACGTACTTAAATCAGTTCTTAGAAGTTTTGTTGTAGTTCACATGTTCGTATATAGTTTGTAGACTTAAAGGAAAACTACATCTGTGACAGAGAATGTTCAGGGACTGCAAAGTTTTCAGACTATTCGTAGGACTGTAGTATAAAGGGTTACCAAAGGTGGTGCAGAAAGCTGAGTTTCAGCCATTATTATTGTTGGCTTGGGCTTAACTGTACTGGACCTATTCTCCACTCTCTGGCCCTTCTCGGTTTGGATGAACAACATGAATAATCAGATCTCCAGAAATGCAAAACATGCTTATGTAGACGTACACTGTTATTTTTTCACGTTACAGCTAGGCTGGTTTGATCTAGGTCTCAGTGCCTGTGCAGTCAGTGATACGAGTGAGGGTGAAACCTCACCCTTCATCTTTCATTTGTAGGCATCCTGTTAGTGGACTTTATTTCAGAGTCATTTGACTTATGGGCTCCACATAGAGCAATTTCCTTAAGAAAAAAAAACCCAAACCCACAGTTGTTTGCTGTAACTACTTTTACACACACATGAAAAGGACCTTTTGAATTTATTTTTCAATATTTAAAAAATATATATTTCTGCTATGTCTTCTCTGCAATGTGTCACGGTTTGACACTGGCCCGGCTATTAAACCGAATAACAGATTTTTATATTAATCCCCCTCTCCTCCCTGATAAGGAAAGGAGAGAGAATAAGGAAAAGAGACTTATGGGTTGGAAACTAAACTACACAGCTTTAATGAAACATGATAAATAGTAATGATAAATAGGTAAAATTACTAAATATATACAAATATCCAGGAAAAGATTGATCCCACATTCCTCCCCCACTTCCCCCAATAACTCTCACGTCACCACGGAGGCTGCAGGGCAGCCCTGGGAAAGTCCAGGCTGGACCCTGGGGTCAGGAGCAGTCAGGAGCTGGAGGCAGGAACACACAGATTCAGGCTGCAACAGGTCAGGACCACAGGCAGAGGAACGGACGGAATCCTCCCAGGATGCTGAAGCAAACAGGGAACCCAGTGAAGGAAGGGCAGGAAGAGCAGGAAGAAGGGGAAAAGGCAGGAAAAGGGTGTTGACCCTCGTGATCCCTCAAATTTATACTGAGTATGACGTGTATGGGATGGAATACTCTGTTTGGTCAGTTCTGGCATCTATCTTGTCTCGGGCCTCCCCCGAGGAGGGGTTCAGGTGGGACCTCTTTACTCCTTCTGCAGGGTAAAATGTTTTCCTCAGAAGTGAGCAATGTCCTGCGCTTTGCATGCCAGTCTCTAGCAGTAACTATAAACATCCAGTGTTATCAGTCCTAGAAGCAGACACTGTCTGAGAAACTTCTGTTAATTTCAGCAAGTGCAGCTACTTACAAGAAACTTAGCTGAAAGCAAAAGTACAAACTAGAAAATCACCTTTATCCTGGCTCAAACCAGGACAGCAATGGTAAAAGACTTTTGAGGGTCAAGACAGGAACTTCATCATGGATCATCTTTAACATATACAGCAGAAAAGCTCAAGTTGTGTACCCTGAAGACTTGTGTTCAAAGTTGGCATTTGTGGGCACCTCACCATCAGAGCAACTGAGTATCTGGAGGTGCCAGCAGTGGTCACTGAACCTGAGAAGCAGCCTGTATCCTGAGCTTCCATGAAACCCCAGCATTTCTTTTTTAATGTTTCCCAATGTTTGTTAAAAAGCAGCACTATATACTATGCTGTCTTTGTAAAATTATTAGAGATGGGCTGTTTTAGTGGTTGCACTCTGTATCATTCAACAGTTCAAGGCAGAAAACATTTCAGCACTCCCAGTTAGAGCCAGCCAGGTATCCAGGGCGGATGGTGCTTCCTCTTACAATGTGGTGAGGGAGACAAACTGAACAGATCAGCTGCTCTTTTTGTTCACATCCATTAAATAGCCTTACAACTTCAGTTTAGTTTTCAGCAAGTATGTTACCAGTGCCATTAACCCAACCTTGTTCTGGGATGCCAGGTGATACTGCTGAGGATGTGAAGAACCAGGAATGGTTTCACTTAAGTGAATGCTACAAACTAAAGTGCTGACATGCATCAAAATTTGGTGAGGGCATGTAAGCAACAGCAAAGGGAATCTGCAGGTTCCCTTAGTGAGAGAAACAGAGCAATGTGTTCTTAGTGCTTTGGTTTAGCTGCAGTAATCTCTGCCTGGCATACTAATTCAGTTGAAAATGTGCATTTTAATGATGATTAAAATTCTGCCCCAAGATCACTCAACTGCAGGTGGTCTTGTTATGTATTGGGCCCCGGTTCTGAGGTCAGCAATTGTCCTTCTGCTCTCCACACCCCACAGTCTTTTTGCCTCTTACTGCTATTCCTTAGTTCCATCCAGTCATCTCTCTTCAGTGAACTAGGGTTTTCTGTGTTGCCTTGACAGGATTTTGGTGATGGTGTGGTGTTATCCTCAGAGTAATCACTGCTGCCATGGGGTCACAGAACAGAAGACACAAGTCAGCACTTCTGTTCCAGCATTTGGGGAGAGGGAAAGTAAGAGTCATTAGGTTTTCCCATCTTCCCCTATGTGCAGATCCTAAATCTGAAGATTGAATACCTGATAGTGGCTAAGGCAAGAGTTAGCTTCTGCTAAATACAGCAAATTATTTTCTGCCTTGAGTATTCAGTCCACTGTGGGCATTTCATACCTCCACACGTGGACTTACAGATTATTCCTCCTTTTTCAATGTGAGGAGGAAAGAAAGAAATTTACTGAACCAAATGCCAACAGTGTTAATCACATCTTAACACAATTTGGTGCTGACCCAGAAAACCATGGATTCAATGTGCTCTTTACTAATGGTGACTAATTTTGCCACCATGTAATACAGTGATAACCAAGCAAGAAAAATAGCTGCTATGCAGATAAATGCTGGACTTTAAATCTAGTGGACACATTACCAAGTTCCATGTAAGTATTTAATTTCAAAAATTCTCATAGGTGTAGCAAATTTCATTAATCCCTTCTTTTAGTGTTCTCATTTTATGTTTTATTTTCCATTCCTCTAATATTTCACAGAAACTACTGATCTGCAACACATCACAGTTAATACAGTGTTAAGAATGGGGCGTTTGCCATGACTTTAAGATCTTTGAGAACTAGAAAATATGATGTATGCAAACTTGATGTACTGAAGCTTCACAATAATGAAGGGTTTTGCTTAGCTGTTTAACTAGTTGTCCTTATTTTTACTGCAGTTTCAAAATGTAGGAAATTTTTGGAATGAGCAGAGGAAGAAGTAAGACTGACCCCAGCATGAACCCTTTTATTCTTCTATTAGTTCCAAACTGATGATCTCGCGTAGTAAAGAATTGTTGCTGTCATTCTACAACTGTTTAAGATAATCAAAGGTGACACTGCTGAAGCCCTCCCTTAATTATTGGTTCTGATCTCTGTCTCGTCCAGCGCGAGATAGATCAGGGAAGGACTGCCAAGAAATCCATCTCTTCTTTTGTTCAGAGAATGGATTTGCAGTGGGATGACAGGTGGGGGCAGAAGCCTGGTGACTCCAACCTAAAATGGCTTCAGAAGTCACAGAACCTCACCTGCTGGGTGGTGAGGGGGGGCCCTCAGGAGCCTATCCCTGCCAGCACTGAGATAGGGTAGTGTATATATTTGTGGTTTTGTTCCTTACCCCTTCTGTTACTGCCTTTCCCCTGTGCTAGCAAATCTGTTTATATTTTTTTCAATTTTCAACTTCAAGTCTCTAGTCTGTATTCCCCTTTTATCTTCCCTTTGTGGGGTGCTAATAGAGAATAATTTTCCCCTCTGGTTTTTGGTGCATCCAAACTGCTAAGCTGTGACACAGGTAATGGTAAGAATTTATTACAGTTAGAGACAATAACTGGAAGGCACCAGAAGCCTGTGTAAATCACAGAGTAGACTTGAAAACTTGTCTAAGGGTCTCAGCTCAGTGAGCAGGGATGGGGTTTTCTCACCCTTTTCCCAAACCCTAAGAAGGAACAGGTGGAGGAAGAACAATGCATGGAAAACAGCAAACCTTTGTGAAAAAAAATAAACCCAGCAGCTTCAACCCTTGGTGACAACATCAGCAGTCACCGTCAGCTTTATGGCACCTGTAGGTAGTGACCAGTATGGCAGCTGTCTCAGCTTGCACGTTTGCATAGATTTATAGGTGCTCAGGTTGTCTTTTGCTGCAAGAGTTGCTTCAGAACATCTTAAGAACTGTTGGTACTACTACAACTGTGCTTTACTCCATCTGTAGATTGATGGGTTTCAGTATGTGAAAGAATAATCTGCATATATTTGTTCTAAATGTAAAGAAAAAAAAAAGCAGCGATTTCCTATGTAATTATTTCCTAAAGTAAAGTTGAGATTTAAAGGTGTACTTCTCTTATTCAATATGCTACTTTCTTCTAAATTCTTTGTTAGTGTGGAGGGAAAAGTCTAATATCTTTTGTTTGTTTTCAGTTGGGCCCAAAGGACGTGTTCTAAGTTATGAAATCAGAGATGATCATCATAGTTTAGCTAAGAAGAATTACAGGCACTGGCGTGCTGCATGGAAAATAGGGCATATGGAAGAGTGGCCAGATAATGTGGATTTCATTCTTAAAGACATTTCAACAGCTGCTGCAGATATGGAATCTTTAACATTTGATGCAGTAAGTCCAGGACCCCCCATTTGATATTTATCTTTTCTGCATAAATTAAGAACCCCAGTGCTTATGCTCACATTTCCCATATGTAGTTAAAAAAAACCACTCAGATCCTCATCAAGGAAAGAAACATTGGAATTTTTTTTTTTGGTCAGATTACAAATATTTTCAAGGGTTCAGTTAGAGGTTCCCAGGTGAAAGTGTGATATGGCTTAAGTACAGAAATACTGCAGTTAATCACTGCTATCTTGTAAGCAAATATAAACCTAGTTTCTTGCATTTTGGAGAAATGAATATTTTTTATCTAAGACATATGTTTCAAACATAAAAATTTACGAAAAATACACAAGCTTATTGAAAATATATCTAAATACTTCACTATCAGCAACACAGAACACACAATGTAATTGAGGCCTAAGTAGTGTAAGGAATTGGTTGCTCTCCTGTCCTGCTTTGTAAAGGGAGGCATGCTGAGGAAAACAGCTCCTCATGTAGAGCAGACAAACTACTCTAGATTAATGCTTTAAACAAACAACAGTTGTGTTAAATGGTTTGATCAAAGAAAGAACATCTATAGCATAAAATATAATTTTTGAAAACTTTTAACAGTCTACAGGAAGCATCAGATATTGCATGTCCCATTGTTTTGCAGTTTGAATAGTGTTCTAGCAGAGGATGGATAAAAAACAAGTTTTCTAAATCTTGAAACAAGCAACAAGTTAGCCATTGAGACTGTAATATCTTTTCGTGATAAAGATACACTTGAACTTTGGGGGGATTTTTTACATTTGAAAACTACATATCCAAATGTACTAGTAAATGTAGTCTTCCAAAAGCATTAATGTTATGGAATTTAAGAGGCGTTTTAGCATCAAAAGAGGACTGCTACATTGGTGAAATGCTACTTGTTGTTTTAATAAAAAATCATTTGGTAGTAGAAAGGACTGTGTTTTGTAAATGTGTGGGCCTCGGCTTTCTCTAAGGTTTTGAAAGGCAGTAATAAAACTGGTTTGTGATTGCATACTGCTCTTGTATGCATTTATTTTCCATAGATAAGCTGCTTTTTCAAGCACTGCTACAGAAAAGTCTAAGAGATGTATATTAATATTTATTGGGAAAAAAACATATGTATCTTTCCCTTGCAGGTGGTTCTGGATATGCTTAACCCTCAGTCTGCTCTACCTGTTGTATACCAAAGTCTGAAACAGGGTGGTGTGTGTGCAGTGTATTTAGCAAAGTAAGTCTTTAATTCTGGCCCATATGCATTTATTCAGACATCACCTAACAAAATCAAACATCTTTTGAAATATATAACCAGCATTAATAAATTAATTTTTAAAACCTCCCCCCTGTTTAATTTTTTTTAGGGAGTTGCACTCAGTATGAATTACACTTGGCTGAATCCTTTGGCCTTTACTCTGCAGATGTTCTTATATGATAATTTAATGACATCCTCAAAAAAAAGTGGGTTTTCCAGTCTACTTGGTCAGGTTGCTAGCTCCTTTCCCCTATAATTGAAGGACTTGGGTATCACCAAAGGTGAAGAATGTAACAGACAGTAGAATTGTGACTAACTGTATCATTTGAATTTTCTAAATACTGCTTTATCCTTTGCATTGCTTCAAAAGCATCACACAGGTTATTCACCTTTTAGATGGAATACGGACCTGCAAGCTCCCTTTTTTGTGTGAAAGGATCATAGAGGTAACTCACAGAAATTGGTTGGTACTCCCTGCTAAAATCAAGAATTTCAAATCAAACCAAATGTTGGAAACTCAAGAAAATATTGAAGAAGCACCTCACAAGGAATATGAAGAAAGTTACAATCAGGATGAAGTAGTTCTTAAGGAAAGGGAGTACAATGGTAAGAGTATTATTCCTGATGGGATGTCCTATTACTGCAATTTGATAATCCAAGGGTATGATGAAAGCAAAGTTTGTGGGAAAATAGTGGGGTTTTTTAGGTCAGCTGAGGCTGTTGTGAAGAATAGGCAAGCTTCTGGATGGCCTAAAACTTGTCAGGTTTGAAAGGGGAGATACTGTTATTTAAGTTTAAATATTAAACTAGATTAAATAGAAAATAACTTGCAATCTGCAAACAAAGGATGACTGCCCTTCTACTACTGTGTTCAATTTTTAATTTTTTAATAAAATTCAGCCCTCTATACTAGTCCTGTAGCTGTCTTAAAGGACCCTAGTAGGCTTCATTCCACAGAAGAAATATTACCAGGGTGCTGTTTTGTAATCCTGCTGTTCTGGCAAACCCCCAAAAGATGCCTTATACTAGTGCAAATTTCCCAAATCCATAGGATAGCAAGGAGGTCTGAATGTATTAATAGGTGACCAAAAAATGCCTTTAACAAAAGAAAGAAAAAAAAAAAGTCAGGGAAAAATAATCCGTGCACACTGACAGATCTAGTCTGCATGCATGTTTTAAACTTGTCGGAAATAATAAAAATTTACTTCCCACAGAATCACTTTCTAACTGTGCTGAAGCCTACAGCTCAGTGCCTTACGTTGCTAGACCATCTTATTGGCAGGAAGGTCATTCAGGTGAGATACTTGGAAAATTGTGGTTTTTATCTTAAATGTTTAGTGGCTTATTTTCAAAACTATTTTCTTTTTGTACTAGCACTTGAGATGCTACTGTATCATGAAATATGAACTTATAATAATAAATTCATAATTGTATATTGAAATACTGACACAGTAATTTTTTGTTTTTTAATTAGCATTCCTTACCAAGCTGAGAAAGTTTGGACCACTTCTTTCTTGAGGTTGCCAAGAGGTATCGGCTAATGTGAGCATTGTATCAGAATAAAATAAAATGTTATAAAGTAGATGCTACGTTTGCAAGTTGTGTAACTTCAGTAATGGCTGCATTGATTTCTATTGCATATGAAGTTAGAAACTCCACAGAGTATTTAAAGGGAAAGATTTTAACAGAATCAATAGGTATGATGTTGGGATGCAACAAAAGTTGTTCCAAAAAGCACAATATTAGTTTCTGTCTCATCGGGTGTATTTCATTCTTCATTGCTTGTAAACCACTCCATGGATTTGTCTTGGTTCAAGGTGCCACCTTGTCTCCTTTGGCTGGACAGGCTCTGACAGTCTACCAGAAATAAGGAGGAAAAAAAAAATTGGTAAGAATCTAATGGATCAAAGTCTGCCCTTTGAAATGCAAGTGAAGAAGGTTCTGCTACGAGCTGGTAGCTATCAGTTTCTTAAGAACAATGTTCTTAAAGCACAACTGCAAGAGAAAGTGAAAATGAAATTAAGTGCAGCTTTATCAAGGTAATATTCAGTCAAGAAAAAGACAAACTGTTGACATGTATAGTTTTGGTTCACCTCCAGCACCCATGAGGAAAGTTGTCTGGTTACTTGTGAACTTTAATATATATGAAACATTCTCCAATGGCTAAAAATAAACACAATTTTTTTCTGACCTCTATCACATATGAAAAGCAGTATCTCTCAAGTAAAAATAGATTTTAAATTAAGTCTTTCAGATTCCCAAGTCTTCATATAAGCATGTGGTGATGTTTAACACATTACGTACATTAAGTGACACCTTGTTCTGTATCTCAAGGAAATTGGAAATGCCAGATTTTTCAAAGCTGAGGGACCCTTGGAAATCACAGTTATACTGAAGCTGTCAAAAGCACAATCCTACTGTAGTAGTAAAAATTTGTATATGAGTGAGAACATATGCAAATAAAAACAGAGCTATAACTAACAAACCTGGTATTAAATATGTATACTAAGAACTCTGGTAGCTAAGCACAGGGAAGTGCCTCTGGAGAGCAGAGACCTTATACTGCTCCCCCAGGATGTTCACATCTCAATGTGTTTCCACTCTCAGTAAAACAAGTGTTTGCCCCACAGCTATTGCATGTAATGAAGGCTTCTGATACGAAGGCTCAAGGTGCTATTTTGAGTAGATTAACATGCCAAGATTCAACTACATAAAACAATTTTCACAATAAACTCTTGTATTGTTTTCTATTTGAACCCCAGGGAAATTTTGTATAAACGCTGTGAACAGTTGAGAACTTGAAGGAAAATATGAATTGTGATTTAACATATGCCCAAACTGATGACAGCTGAGCAGACTGCCCTTGCTAAAACCAGTGCTCCCAAGAAGTGCATTTTAACTCATGTAACACATACACTTAGCTCACGACAACACATCAGTATTTTTACTGTTTCTTATAGCCAATCCTGAGTGTTTAAGCCAGGATTCTCAATTTAATTTATAATGCAAAAATAGTAATAAATTCTTACATAGACTGGGATGCAACTCGAAATCTACCATAATAGATAAAGGTAATTTGAGCAGACTTGCAACATCTTTATGTTGCAAGTTAGTACTTCTAGAAAGTCATGAAAGGATGGGAAAATGAAACTATAAATGAAACTATTGCAATAAAAGCACACGTCTGCCAGGGTAACTCTATTTGTAATAAGGATCTCTGTTCACACAGAGAGATCGTGTCTTGTCACACCAAGGACACGGTAGTCCCTGCAGTAGTCTGAAGGGCAAATAATGGCCTCATTTAACTGATTTCAATTAAAATTACTTGCAGTATTAAACTATACCTTGGACATGATAGAAAGGAGAGTCAATGAGCATTTCTTCAGCTGGAAAGGTGTCCTTCAAATTCTGGGCTGACTGTAATTCCATCTCCAGAGTGTTAGTAGATGAGGAGGAAGATGATGATAATCCTAGTTGTACAAATCTCCCTTTCTTACCACAAAGCTGGCAGGCTGTGGGAGTAGCACGAGGTCCTTGGGGCAGCTGTACTTCATGATTGTAGTTTCTCACAGCTCCACTATGGTGAACTGAACGTTCTCGCTGCCATATGTAATGTGTTGGAGCAATAGCCATCACCTGGCAAAACAGCTGGTAATCAGAAACCATAAAAACAACAGGGGAACATAAAGCTGAAAAAAGAGTTATCTAATTTATGTATGGCAGATGATTCATACTGCGTAGTGATACAGTGGGTATCACTTTATCTCCTGTCTCATTAGAAAGTATGCTACTTTAGGCACAAGTTATGAATCAGATGTGGAAACACAGCTTACACCCTCGTCTATTCATGTGAATCATCACCAGTGCCAGATTGTGCTGTGGATACTGAAGTGAAGATGGTGTCTTTTAGTAACTAACAAACTAGACAGATCTTCTGATTCACACGATCACTGAACTGATGACCAAGGGAAGCTGGGAGGGTGTGCTGAGAAAAGCATTTAGCACTTCCCTTTTGTCCTTTTACTGTTCCTGTAAACACAGAGGCTTGTCCCCGGATAAGATTCTAGAATAAATGAAATTCTTTTTTGCTGGCATTATTTTCTTAGAACAAGACAGTGCTTTTCCAGATAGATACATTCCACCTGAAAAGTGAGGAATGTTTTTTTTTCCTTCCTAATATATTTGAAAAATGTTGGTTTTAATACTGCATTAATAGTAGAGAATGTTAAAAGTGTGTCCTTCTGAGGTTTGTTTTAAAAGCAGTAAAAAACCTTGACCTTAAAGTCCATTGAAGTTGTATCTTTTAATTCTGAAGGTATTAGAGTTTCACCTGAGGTGCTGCCATTTTTATTTAAGGGTTTTACTTAAATATTTGCTTAAATATTGTAAAACAAAAAGTTATTTCTGAAGTGAATCAAGTAAGGTTGAACCAGATGATCCTTGAGGTCCCTTCCAACCTGACATTGTATGACTCTATGAAACAAGCAATGGTAAATTTTAAATAAAACAGTAAATATTCCAGTCAATAAAAACTCTGCAGTTCGCAGTTGTATAATACTATACTTTCCATTAAAAGCACAGTTTAAAAGAATATATTTTAAATACAGAAAAAAAAACCCAGGGTGGATAAATGGACTGTTACATTTAAACTGAATCTTTTCTTTCCCATGGGTTGTTGAAATGCTTCTGGGAAGAAATTACTTGTATAGAGCTAGACTGTTAACTGGTATAAATTGTTGTAGTTTCAGCATTTACAGTAGCAAAACCCTCCCTACCTCTTCACAGCAGCGTCTGCTTACAATAGCCCTGTAGTCAATTCTGCTCCACAGTTGATCTCTTAAAGTTAAGAAATTAGGGAAGCGCTTTCTCCAGGTTTTTCCCAAAGCCCATGGGAAAATGTCATACTTGGATTCTTCATCATCTTCTTCAACTGTATTTGCCAGATACCTTCAAATATACATGCTTGTGGCTGTAAACGTTCAATCTTAAATCACTGTATTAGTATGATTTCTAACATTAAAATACATAAGTAGTTCTCCTTCCCATTATGGTGAGAAAAACAGCAACAAAAACCAGCCTTCCCTCTGGAGTACAGTATTTTCTTAATTAGAAAGTTCCATATGTATCCCTTGGTTAAATACAAACTTAACTTGAGCTGTTATAAAAATTCCTTTACACTAGAGTCTCCTAAATGAGAGGATGTGCAAGAACTAACACATCCAGACAGCTTTCTCTAAACTGGCAAGATATCCTTGCACTAAAATTAACAGCTTCTGACTGATTTCTAAATAAAGCTATCTTCTGAAATCTCTAAGCTTTAAATTTTCAAATCCATGGAATTTAACTATGTCACATATTAGCAGACAACTAAATACAGGTCTGCTTTCATGTATTTATGAAAAACTTAAATTGTTTTCTTTGTATCTGTATTTCTCTCTTCACCGTGTGCTGCTTTTGGTTCTAGGCTGTCTTCTCAGACAACAAGAAAATACTTATTTCCTCTGGATCCACCTGGTACTAAATTCCTGTAAATCATACTTGAAAAAAATGTTTGCTTTTAAGTCTCCTCCCCAGTTTTCTCACTTCCTCCCAGTTGCCTAAATATTCCCTCTGGTCCCTGTCTCACCAGACCCTTCGTCCCTTTCTAATCCTCTTGCTCTTCTGGCCTGGATTTTCTCCCTTCAGTGTGCAGCCAGATAGCTTCCTCCTCCATGCACAATGGACACTACCCAGAATACCATTCACAAGAGAAGAAACAGCCAGCTTTCCCCCACACTAGTGTGTAAATCAGAGCACTAATACCTGAGCACCATAACACTCTGCAAGAAAATCCTGAATCCCACTCTAAGTATAGCCAAACATTAATAGCTTACACAGGCTTAGTAAAGGCAGATTACTGATTGCACCTCTGTTTTAAAAGTGTAGAAATTTTAAAACTGCTCAAAAAATTATCAGAAATTCTTTAGTAACATGACTTAAATCATGGTTACAGAGACTTTAATACAAAGTTACCCCCAAGGTGTGATTCATGATGAAGTATTTTGGTACAAATGACTTCAAGGCTGGCAAAGATATAAAATAGTGTTTTATGACAGGAAGCATGAGCCATGTGTATGTTGCCATGTATTGTCCTGCATTTCTTGTTAGGCATAAAAAATATAACAGATTTAGACTGGAAGGCAGAAAGCCACGCTATATATCATTGCCTTAATGTAAACATCCCCTCACTGCTGCTCAAGCTTGAGCCAGAATGTTGAGTTTGTACTTTTTATATATAGTATGTAGGTTATGTTTCTATACTAGTAAACCAGATAATTTAAAAGTACTTACAGAGCAACAAAGAAATTGGATCTGGTATACTCATTTATTGTGAAGTTAGCCCTCTTGAAATAAACGAAAGTCATTGCCAAGAGATACTGTTTTAAAATGTAAAATGAAGTATCATTATTTCAGTATGTAACTTCCTAAAATGCTTCACACATTTATCTTGCAGCAAGGTACTTTGAAATATACTTGCCTTGTCTGCAATTTTACAACAAGAGTCCATCCAAAGAAAGTCTTGTATTAGATCATCATCTGCAACAAAAGAAAGCTGTAGCATTTCAAACACCAAAATTGTTTTTTGTTAGAAAGTATTTGTAAACAAACAGCACATGGTCCTTTTATTAAACCAAATAAACAAAAAAGAAGCTAAACCCACCAGTAGAGAAGAGAAACTGATGGGAGAAAGAGATGAGGTGTGAAAAAAATTAAGCACCAAAAGGAGACAAACTGCCAGAAAGGCAAGGTGGAAAATCTAGAGACTGCATTTCATTCATTCTCAGTGAATGTGAAAGGAAGGTGAAAAATGGCCAGTGGTTTTTTCTGTTTATGTGACTTCTTCCTGCATTGAGTTCATCTAATAACACACAGTTATTTCTGAGGTACTATAGAATGTTGAGATCTCTGCATCTTGATTACCTGACAGCCTTTATAAGTCAATACTTGCTTTATTATTTGTGGTCAGTGTATCACAGTCTGTGAGCATGCAATATATAATGTTTACCACAGACTCTGATTCCCTCTGTATGCAAGATTCATATAGCAACCAAATGTAATATTCCACTATTACTTAATATTTTCACTAAATTAAATACAAAACTTGATATGAAAGAGACAGCAGTGCAAAAGAGATGCTACAACTCAGATTTTCTTCCCATTCCACTTCTCCCCTAAATGTTTGTTCCCACAATAAGAAACATGTTTATAAGACTGGAAGTCCAGCCTTTTTTAAACCTTATGTAACAGAAGATGTAAACTGTTTTAAATGTATTTGCTAAAATACAAGAGAAAATAGAAAGGAAATGGAAGTGATCATAAAAGTAAGTATCATACCACCTTTGTTTAATTTGTAATTTAAAAAGGTACTTTTCATCAGTTTGGTAGCCCTTCAGGGATCTTTAACTTAACCATTAAATAAATACACAACTAAAATATAACAACTGTAAAATAACTCCCAAAATTACTGAGTTTAGAAAATGTACATGCTTAATGGTTTTCTACTGTCTCGTCAAACACTGGTTACTGTCATTATTAACCTACCAAATAATTTAAAGAAAGATGTCATTTCCTGACGCTGAATAACTAGACATGGTCCCTTTGGACATTTATACTTATGAGTAGGAACCTTTTTATCACCAACTTCTTCATTGCCTTTAAAAGTAGACCGCTTTACTCTATTCAGGGTTTTTTGCTGATGTGATCCAGACGCACTCGATTTTAAATGAAGAGAGACGGTGGGAGATGTCTGACACACCAGATTGTGTCTCATTTTGGTACGTAAAGATTCCTGTTGAAAAAAAAAAAATTAACTACAAAAAATACTCAAACTTTGAAAAGTTTCTCAAAAAGTGGAGGTTATTTTTTTTAATAGATTCCTTTGTTCAAATTAAGTACTTCAGTAGAGCTTGTCTGTCAGGTGATACAAAAATTTTATCAGTTCTACCAAGTCTTGTGCCCTAAGCTAACTATGTAGATTTCTTTAATTTAGTTCTGATTTGATTCCATTGCCTTTTTCAGTAGAAGTGGCCTTTGATCTTTCTTTTGCCATTCAAAATTCTGTAAAAAGGAAAAAGATCTTTTCCATAAAAAGTTGCTTATCAAGTTTGATAATGAAGTTGGCAGATCCTTATAGCCCTACACAATTTTACCAAAGAATCTCCAGTTCTCCCCTCCAATTTGTGATAGTGTATGTTTAAAAGAACATAAGTAGGATTAATGCAACATATCCACAATTCAGAAACTTATTCCTCGAGTAGGACATGCCCTGAAGGCATAAGCAAGCAAACAAACGTGAGGTGTTTGGAAAATCAAACAGCTATCAAAGAGTCTGAGGAAAGGCCAGAGAGTAGCAAGTGACTTCTTCAGTAGGTCCCTTCACAGAGCATAGGGCTGCCTGAGAGGCTCACAGCAGCCCGCCTGGCTCTGCCCTTCCTAGCTGACTGCCATATTAAAACAAAAAAAGACCCTAAAGTATCGATGCGATTACGCTCTTCAGGCTCCCAGCAAGTGAGCCTGGATCCCGCGCCGCCCCGGAGCTGCCCCTCAGGCGCCCCGCTCGCCCTCACACCGCTCCCCTCACAGCGCCGCGCCCCTCACAGCCAATCCCAGCCAGGCCAACAAGCCGCCTCAGCCAATCGGGTTGTGGGATGCGCCCACCCTTCCCCGCCTCCTGCCGCCTGAGGGCGCGGGGCTGTGCCCGGCAGCCAATCAGAGGAGGGCGCCAGCGGGCGGGCTCATGGCGCTGTCACCTCTCTGCAGGCAGCGGGGATGATGGCGCTGAGCTGCTTTCGCGCCTCTGGGAGCCGCGGAGCTCTTACCGCAGCTCCGTGCCATGACGCGACCCTGGCCGGGCGTTCGTTCAGTGCCCACAAGAGGAGTGGGCCGCGTCGCCTGGGGGCCCAGCTTTGCCCTGCAAGGCGAGGAGAGCCCCGGTCCCGGTGTGGCCAGTGGCTCCGGGAGTGGCGGCATCGGGACATGAGTCTTGACCTAGTGCCACACTGCCCTGGCATCCTGAGGGAGTCCTCGGTGTGGATGGGTGCAGAGACGGTGCGGTGTGAGGTGCCTGTGGCCCAGCATCCCACCTTGGCCACGCTGCCTCTGCCACCCGCTGTTCTCCAGCTGGGCTCGGCTTGGATCTCTCAGCTGCCTAACGAGCAGCATTAAAAAAGCTTCCTTAGCACTTCTACCCGGGACGGTAAACATCTTCACATCAGATAGATGTGAGGTTGTGAGGCAGCAGATGTGTAACTTCAAAGATTATTAAAAATACAAGTGCAGGATATCTGGCTGTAACTTTTCCTCATGAGCAGCCAATGCATATAGTTTTATGCAATTAGACTAAGGCAGTTTATTGAAAGTTAATAACAAGAATGAAATACTCCCTTCACTAGTAAGACTTAGTGTGAAGTCTTGCCATTGTCTTTTGTTGTAAGAGCTGAAGATTCTAGAAAGACAGCAAGAAATACATCAAACTTTTTTGCCCCTATACAAGCCAATTAAAGTGTAACTGAGTTCATTTGTTATGGTCATGAGGAGAGAAGCCGTTCTACTCCTTCATCGTCTTTTATTAGTAAGTTGATAGATGTCTTTATTTAGGTGCTCTGAGCTAGTGAGTGTATTCAAGGGAAAATAATAGCGAAGTTTTTGATCATGTACCCCAGAGAGAGAGAAAAGTGGGAAATGTACAAACTAGCAACTTCTCTGTATAGAATTGGCTGAAATCAAGAAACCTGGCAGCAGGCCAGAGATAATACAAACACCATCAGTTTGGCAAAAGTCGATTCTGTGATGTGCTCTCTTCATGTACATGTATTCAGGTTAGATTACCCTGCACTGAATCATTATTTTTGCATAACTTTTCATCTAAGGAGCTTAAAGCACTCTTCAGTTAATTACCATTCATTTGCTAACTGCAGAAGACAAAGGATAAGTTACAGAGTTTTCCACATAGCCATCTAAACCATTCAGACTAGGAAACAAGTTACTGTCATTTTTTTACCCTACTGCAAAACATAAAACTGCAATGATAATTGTGAAGTGCATGCTTTCTTATTCTTTACAACTTCACACTTGTATTCCTTGGCTTACCAATTAAAAAAGAACAACCAACCAACCAACCAACCAACCAAAAAACTCCCCAAACCTAACAAGATAGATCTTTATCCCCACAGAGCTTTCCAAGGTTGGTATGTTTTTCCCTGCAGCTTTCCCCTTTCTGAAATATTTTTTGAGCAGGTGGTTTACAGCAACATATTAAAAGACTTTTTTTTTTCACTCTTCAAAAATCTGTTACAATCAGACTCAACAGTTTTTGTGTCTGGACTCTCTAAGCCCTCCTGTAATGTGCCTTTCCTCCCAGGGCTCTGCTCTGATACACACCAGCTCAAGGACCTTGGCCCAGACCCTGAAGAAATTGGAGCTGTGAGAAGCAGCTGTGCAAAAGACTACAACTTTACCTTTTCCTTCAAAGACTCTGCAACTTCAGGTAGGATTGCTAAGACGGAGCTGACTCAGGGATTCCACCTGGAAAAATGGAAAAACAGAAATGAAGAAAGATGCTAAACACTGTGACAGTAAGGACAGAATTTTACTTGACTCTCAGTTTTCTGCAGGATATAGTGGACTTAACTGGTTCTTAACTTTATTAGCAACAGTTTTCAGAAGACTGTTGAACAGTTCCTCCAAAAATATCTGGAAGATTGTAGCTTTTTGATTTCCAAGTAGGTTTCTGGACATAAGGGGGCACTGCTTCACCAGCAGCAATTTAAACTGAGCCAAGGCAGTGTTTGTCAATACTGGATTTCATGTTGTACTGCATTCCTAATCCTTCCTAGAGGTGGATGTTAAGTCAGTTTATCTACTCTTCATCTTTATATGTTACTACAGCTTGAACTGATTTATATATATAAATATATATATATATAATGATTAAGACTTGGGTTTGAAAGACCTGGGACTATAAAATCTTATTTGGGGGGGGAAAAAAAAAAAGTTTCATTGGAACTCAAGTATGTGAGAGATGTATTTACATAGCTACCCAGAAGATAGTCCAAAAAGGCAGCTGCAGAGTAGTTTGTTTCTTTTAAACAAAAAAAATAGCTTAAGTGTTTTCACTGATGGAGTTGTTTACAGATTAAGAAGCATCACTGAAGAAAAACAGAGGGCTAGAATGTTAATAAATTATATTTAGGATATACATACTTAAAAAAACCCAACCTTTTAATAATTCTGAGGTAGGAAAACAAATTATTTTGGCCTCTGATATTCTCTCCTGTGAACTTTTTGTCATTTAGAGAGAACACCTGGTATGTCTTTCCAAGGTCATGTAGAACCAGTGGTCCTTTTAAATACAGATCATTGTTAGTAATAAAATAGGTATTTTTCAGTTGTAGACTTTTCCTAATCATTGCAGAGTGTGAAATAGAAGGGGGGAAAAAAAAAAAAGTCTCTCCTGTAGAGACGAAGCCTGACCTTGTTGGGGTGAACTGAGTCTCTCAATCAAGTATATTCTGGATGAAATGCACGCAGGCTGAGAGCTTGATTCTTCAATGCCATAACCAAACTAAAGCATTTATCTAAAAAGCAAACTCTGGACATGCTGTTAAGTCTTTCAGAATAAAGGGTGTAGCAAGTCAGACGAGTTTTAGTATATTAAAAGGAACGGATAAACCACCTGAAGCCACATCTATCACCAGAAACCTGTTTTTTATGTGGGAAGAGAGTAAGAATTTATATGTGTGAAACAAATCATTACAGCATCATAGTACCTGGGCTAGGACTAAGTATGACAGACTGAATATGGCTTACCTGTTTGCTACTTGAGGTAGCAAGTGAGGACAGTAGAAAGGACCTGAAGCTAAATCCTTGCTTTTGACAAATGTTACAATATGATTAGAACTACAAATGGTCCAGTGCCACTTATGTGTATGTCACTGATGGGTGAACAGACAGGAAAATTGATTTCAGCTTTTTTTACCTGAAAAGAATTTCTAAGCATCCAGAAGGGTTTTCCAATACTTAAATCAACGCATTCTCAAGTACTGAGAGATAAGGAACAGAAGTGTACTGACTAGACTAATACAGGAAAGTGGCGAAAAAATGTGAAGGCTGCCAGCAAACACAGAACGTGTTTAAACATGCTGCTTCTGCATACTTCAAAACAGGCCAGTGCTCTGCAGCAGCAAATCTACATAAAGTACTGGGAACATGGATTGATATACCCTGCATTAACCTAACTAACACAAAACAGACAATGGAAGCCTTTGAGATTTGTTTTTAAGATCTGTCCCTTTACTGGTTGTAAATAAAACAAAGTAGTTTCATCTGAAGAATTTAAATTACTTTGTCAAAACAGATAGATCAGGAGATAGATCATTGATCACTTGCCATTTTGTGAGAGTGTGGTGAAGACCTAATGTAGTCTATCAGCTCTCAGTGTTAAAGGGAAAGGAAATGAACTGTACAGTACTCTATAAGTGGTTGGTTGGTTTTTTTTTCAAACTTCTGACATCATCCACTATATTCTAACTTTTAAAAGGCACTAGAGGTTGTGTGTTGCGTTGGTTATTTGCTACCCAGTTGTGCCCATGCTGTTTCTTCATGCTGTGTTGTGCAAAGAGCACTATTAGACAGAACTCCTCTATACCACCATAAGCCTGGAGCCATTTGTTCCAGCTGCCAGGAGCACCAGGCTTCCTGAGACACAGGTGCAGGAGCAAGGAGCAGGTGTGTGTCAGCCATGCCCAGGGTGTTGCCACTGTACTGCACCTGCACCAAGGGGCTGAACAGCCAACATTCACACTGAAAAACGCAAACTCTTCACTTTGTATTTTTCTCCTTTTTTTTTTTTTTTTTTTTTTTTTTTTGTCTCAGAAACAATCAGGAAACCCTAGACTTAAAAAATCTTTGTGATGAAAATGTAGCTAAGCCAATAAAACTTCAATAATTTTACTTAAAACAACAGCAACAAAACATCTGAAAATATTCAGTTTACATCTAGTGAGTAACACACATGCATAGCCTCAATGAGGTAATGTGTATGTACACATTAGTACACAAAATCACAAAAGATCTATGCAACTTACTATGCAGGAAATAGATCTACTATTTTATCTAGGGAGATGAATAGTATAAAAATTTTGGTGCTTTTAAAACTGTCCTAATTCTTTTCCTGAAGGCAACTTCAGCATTTGTTAAATAATACCTGCCTGAGTGAATGAAGAACAGGTGGCCACTTTTGAACTCCAGCTGGCCTATTCTGTAACTGGGCAAAACAAGTACATTGCACCAAATCCTTCTCATCCCATTTTCCAATTTAAGATAATTTAGATTTACCTCTCAGTTTACTGGTCACATAATTCAGATCACAAAGTCTTTCAAACTCAGGGTATCTATTTATTCTCTGTTTTTACACTGCTGAACACAACTGACTCTTTGTCCGGAACCACAGCCTCTACAATACAAAACAATAGTAGGAATTAAGACAGAACAATTTCTCTATTGTTAAAAGCCTTATTTTTGGCACGGCATTGAGAAGACTCACTCCATGAAAGGATTAATCAAGACTAATGTAGCCATAATATCTGAAGTAAGGGAAAAGTATTTTCATATGCAAGTAGTTTGGCTCCAGTCCCCTCATACTGCTCAGAAAAAAACAGTATCAGTTTAAATAGTGGGAAGGTAGAACTTCAAGGACAGCCCTTTGGAAACTAAAACAAGTTAAAATGTAAACTGGAAAGAGTCTGGAGTTACTGGTTTTTTGTTTCTTTTTTTTCACTCCCATCCAATGGTCCGGGCTCCACAGAGTTAAAATTAGAGTTGCCACAGTTTGTTAAACATTGAATGCCCCTCCCTAGTAGCAATGGGCTCTATAATTACTCCACAGCAGGTCAAAAAGTGTTCTTGTTTCTCTGACTTCAGCAATCACAAGCTGTAAAAGTTCTATCAAGCAGAGGTTCAAGCAATAAAATGACTAGTACAAGGGCTGTAAATTAAAGTGCAAAGAGAAACAGATGAACTTTGGTAACAGCTATTGCTCACTGAAAAAATAAGGGAAACTCCTGAACTAGGAAAGTAGCTAAAAGACAAAAGCAGCTTATTTCAGTGAGGAAAATAATAGCATTCTGTGAGCTCTGGAACACCTAGCTCTCTTAACCTCACTCTCTGCTGTCAACTGTGCTACAGTAAATCGTGTTTATGGGATGAGATTTTTCCTGCTCAGCTCAGGGGTGTATTTATTCATCTTTGCTTGGGTTATTGCAACACACACAAGTTAAGAGTGAGGCAAGAGTGGGCGGGGATTTAGAGCATGCTAGCTGCTCCATGAACACTGCCTGTGTGCATGCTGTGGTCCTGTTTTCATTGAGGAACAAATGTTTTCTACTTTTTGCTGAGCACAGCTGTGTCCATAGGCTGTTACTGTGGCTTAGCTGACACACTAAATCCACACCCTAGTGAGCTTCAGAGTGACCCATACATATAGCCAAGTCTGGCACAAGCAAATTTAATGGCAGACACCTTCAGGTTGTGAGGAAAGTGCTTGGTGTGCCTTCTGATAACACCATACTAAGAGATTGGAAAATTATCTCTCTATAACCATCTGCTCTGGTTCTGCCTACAGCACAGAGATGTTGTCATGCAATAAAACATGCTAAGCACTATTTAGGACTCTCCCCAATGCTTTTTAAGAAGTGTTTTGACAAAGTCCCATCTGTATATTCTTTCACAGAGAATGGCTAAAATGAAAAAAAAAAATCTACTATGCCAGAATTGAAACAATTTTTGTGTAAACAGAGAGTCTCTTCCAATCCCGCTTTTCACCTCAGCCCTTCCCAAACACTACCAAACCAATGAGTGTTGGGAGGGACTGGGCACAGTATGAAATTAGCACACTTGCCTCCCTGCTACAAGGTAGCCTGGATGAAGGTTTATTAATCTTTTTACATCTAATGCTGCCATGGAGATATGTTCTCAAGTAACGACAAGGATGAAAAGCCTGTTACTGACCCCACCCACTGGAGTTAAGGCAGAGAGGTGAGAGGATGCTACAACGAATCAGACAGGCTGGTTTCTATAATCCTCAAAGACACAAATAGAACATGCATTGGTTGCATGAGCATTTCTCTCCTGTGGCTACACCCTGTCTAGTTTTATGAACCTCTGAACCAACAGCCCTTTACCTCTTAGTAGATATTCTTACTTTCAAAGTTCTCCAGCCCAATAGAGAACCAAGTCGTGGGCTTCTGAAGCTGAGGGCACCTTTATGAGTGTTGCCACTGCCTTTGAACGGATTTCCATATCCAGTGTAAATGACAAATTCAGCAAAATACATGGTTACATTTATAAACTGTGTTCATATTCAAAGAAAAAAAAATCATAATCTAGAAACAGGCCAAAAATAATCAAAAGGTGCAAAGTAGTTTTATAGTGTTCAGAAGTAGTTAGACACTCAGCCTAGCAGAGAGACATGACTGTTCTTTTATTTTTCTTATTGACTCAATATTTGACCAGCTCCATATGGCCAAAGCATGTAAGTTATCTGTGCCCCTAAATGTTCTCATTATTCAAATCAATTCCCTGTTATACAGGGGTTTTCAAACCTGCAGGTAAAAGAAAATAAGCAGTAGCACTTATATTACACTTTGAGCAGCAGCATGCATCAGTTTGCAAAGGCCTGGAATCTTCAGAAACACAATGGACAAGATACTGTATATAATTTCTCAATACTGTCTTCTTTCAGGCCTTTCAAGGCTTCCTGCTATGCAGAAGGTACAGTCTGCAAAAGAAAATTAAGCCAAACATTTTAAAACTGTCCTAATAAAAGTTCCTGAGCAACCCTATAATATAGATCATGTATATAGCAATGTCTACAGTAAAAAAAGCTATTGACACTTTTGAGCCTAGGACTGTTTCTGGTTGTTTCTAACTTTGCCAGCCTTAACCAGTTAAAAGTCATGACAAATTTTCAAAAATCATTGATTTTTTTGGAAAACACTAGCAAGACTATGTTTTGTAATTTGTAATACTACATGACATACTTTCTAGGGACAAGACTTTAGTTATCTCAGGAGGATACACCCAAAACTGATCAGGTTTGCAGCCTCTGAAAAATCTCATCTAGACCCAGATTGCCAAATACTCCAATGGCACTGATCATGCTCTCTCCACTCATCTCTCTGATCTGCTGACCACAGTGCATGTCACAGCCCCACCTTGCATCGTTTCCTGATACTTCAGGAGTGACTCAGACATCCTTGCAACTTTCCCTGAAAGCAGACTTTGTCCCTTTTCTGTGCCTGGGGAGTACCACAAAGCCCAGTTACCCAGTTTCTAAGGAAGACCTGGAAATGACCCTGTAAAGACCTAGGCCAGATCCCAGTGTCACACTGATTCTTATTGACTTCAAAAGAAGATGGACTTATCTCCTTGGATCTGATCCACATTTCACTGAAGTGAACAGAGGATCTCCCACTGGCATCAGCACCTCTTAATTCTTTAGTGAAATGAACATTATTCAACAAACAGATCTGGAGCATATGTAAATTACGAAAGTTGAAAAATACAAAAAAACATTTTTTCCTCTTTGCCATATGATAGAGTTGGTAATGTGTTCATAGCATTTAAATTATAATTCATCTGAGCTGTAATTATGCTTTAATAAGTGCAAAGCACAACTACCAACTCTGCACTGCCTAATCAGCATTCAGCTATTTGATAAGAATAGGTATCTCCAACACTTGATAAAATTATCCTGTTTAGAAGTCTTACCCTTAGAGCTGTACACTGAGGGAAGTTTATATAGAAAAGCCTTGAATAAGGTCACCTATTCCAGCACACAGAGTTACATATCGCCACAAAAGGCCCAAAGAAGACATTGCCTTCCATCCCCTGAAACAAGGTATCTGTGTAATGAAAATACTCTAATACTTGGGCCCTTTTAGCTTTATAACCACATGCCTGCTTTAGTGGCTTTAAATCCAGGGAGAAGCTTCCCTCCGAATAACCTGGAAAAAGGGTAAGATTCACGGTATTCTGAATGGTCCTTCATTTCCACTGGTTTTCTGAGGATGAGAAGTTGTGTAGAACAACTTTCTCTGCTTTTAAAGTACTGAGTAATGCTTAAACAAATTCTTCAGATTTGAAAACCTGGGACAACTGAAGAAAATCAGCTCTTTATTAGATTCTGCAAATTGGAGCCAAATTAAATGCTTACATTACAAAAATCAATACGATGCACCTAGCTTTGTACCACATTTATGGTATGGCTTTCTACAGGCAATAACTAACAGCTCATGAAAAATATAATGTGCTAAAATAAAAACACAAAACACTGCAACAGGCTTCTTTCACTTACAAAAGGTTATGACTATTTTTTGTGTACTGACAGCAAAGGCCCATCTGGTATTCAGAGGTGACTGCAGAAGCAGTGGTACTTTAAGCAGCAGCTGCTGTGAAATTTCAATATTGCAGACTAAGCCTTGGATTTTTAAACCTAGGCACCAAGGTTTTGTGCCGTAAGTGCCATAAGAACAAGGAACATTAGCATGTATCCAGCTTATTCTGTTCTTCTACATTTTTATTTACTTATTTACTAAAGGCAAATGCCAACCATAAAATTTACTGTTCTCTACTATCAAGGTTTACATAGTTCAGCTTGGTGATTTGATAATGACAGGGTAACTCTCTGATCATAAGCCATTATATTCACATAGAAAACAAGCTTTACAATAAGGCAGGTATTTCTAAGCTTATTGAAATTGCTCATCTTTCTGAAGAATGCCGTCATTTGACTTTAAAGTCTTCTCAAGTTTTCACATTGCTAAGACTGTGCTCTTAGTTTGAGTCTTTGACAAGTGTATTAAATGAGTATTAAGAAGCCACACAAGACCACCAGAAGAAATAAATATTAATGTTGTTGGAAGTCAAATTTGGGCTGTACCAGGAGCAGACCCCAAAAAAAACCCCAGACCTGAGACATCACAACACAATTTCAGCTGTGCACTGTAGACAACAGTAAATAAAAAATGAAAGCTACAACAGAACCACAGCTGCTCAGTGAAAAAACCACAGATTGTTAGTTTGCACTTACATCTTAGAACAGGCTTTAAGCAGTTTCATTGACTGAGGTCTGCATATACGAAAGTGGCAACAAGTTCTTATTGTACAGTGGACATAAGCACTGGTAAGAAGTTTAAAGACTCTGGAAACGATGCTGATTTCTCATAAATGCAGGAACAGACTTAAGAGGGATGTCTTTCTGGTTTTCTCTTCTATTAAAATAACTTGTTTTTCTAGGGCACTAATGTATCTTTCAGAAAGATCTGCACATATTTTAACTGAATTAATGAACTCAAAAAAAGCTTCAGGAGGTATTTTCACTGTACTTATGCCTTTCTCCTTCCAGTTTGGCATTGCTTTTGTACTATGGAAAGGCATTTTAAAGCCTACCCAGGCTTTCCTGTTTTCTCCTCAGCAACCTTGTAAAGCTCCATCACTACCTGCCATGTTGTAGGTTTCCACAAAGCTCTGCTGCTCAGAGACAAGGCACCAAAGTCTACCTTTTTCTGAACAAAGAAGTGTAGGTACTGCAGCACCAGAAGCAACTACTGCCAAGGCAGTCCTACAGTGACCTAACATGTGCTGTAGCAAACTGGCACAAGGATCCTTAATAAATAGTGTATTCTATATGTAATAGTGCTCTGTTTTTTTCTTAAATTATCTGAGGGATTATCAGGATTTATTTTAAACATGAAATCCTCACAGGGTAGCTCAAAGGGTATCACAAAACAAACCGGAAAGTGTGAATATGTTACTGGCTCTCAGCTTGCTGCGAGTGGGCTGTGGGATTGATCCCTGGCTACTTGCCCTCTGAGAGCCGACAAAACACTCTCCACCTGTCCTGAGGGAAAGGAGTCTCAAGGCCTGGCGGCCACAAGGCCAGGACAGAGCCCTCGGGGCTTCCTGCCCCGGGGACTACCGCAGCCCCGGCCCTCCGAATGTCACCGGGGGGAGCGGGAAGCCCCGAGCGTTGCTCCCCCGGCCCCGTGTGTCACCCTACGGGGTGGCCTCCCCGACTGGCACAGCAAACACGCCCAGGAGATTCCCCCGGTGACTAACAGTTTCTTCTCGATTGAGGGGGGGATGGGGGGGGGCGGTGGCAGCTGTCCCCAAGCTCCCCGGCGACGCCCCCTCCTTCCAGCGACGGCCTCGTCCCACAGCCCTTCCAGCGCGGGCGGGGCAGTTTCACAGCCCTATTATGGGAACAGACCGCACCTGGGCAACCCCACACCTCCTCCTTCCTTCCTTCCCTCCCTCCCCCAGCCCTGCGGAAGAGACTATACTTAGGACGAGACGAGAGCGAGGACCCGCCCCGCCCTGCCCCATCTAGTTTCACCCAGGTGCACAAGGAGAGGGCGGATGGCCCAGGGGGAGGAGTTACTGCCGCCGCCGCCACCACCCCCTGCGCGTCGCAGGTGTAACCGGAGCCGCGAGGGTGCGGCGAAGCCACCACTACCACCACCTGCGGAACCTGTCGAGCAGCTTACTCGGGCTTGCTGTTCGCGCACGTATCGCTCAGTCTCCTTCGCCCGCGCTCTGGAGGACTCTTTCTCCGGCCTCTCCGCCACCTCTCCGCGCCCCGCCACCGGCCCGAGCCATGAAGCCGCTCTACGGGCTGGCGCTCCTGCTGCTCTGTGCCGTCGCCTGCGCCCAGGAGAGTTGTGAGTACNGCTGAGGGGCCCGGCAGCCCGTGGAGTGGGGCCTTGGGAAGCCCGGGCGCCACCAAGGAAATCCTTGCCCTTCTCTAGGGGAGGGCGGGTGGCCAGGTGGGAAGCGGTGTCCGGCTCCGCCCGGTGAGGGGCGGCTTTGTCTTTCCTTCCTGCCCGCGGAGCCGCGGGTGGCGGTGCCCCCAGGCGCCCGGCTGCCTGCCCCGGAGCGCCCTTGCTCACAGCCGTGCTTACCTTCCAGCATGCATCTGCCAGAAGAACAAACGTGTGAACAACTGCAGGATGTCCAACGGTGTCTGCTGGTGCGACTCGGTCGGCTCCAGCGCCTCCGTGAACTGCGAGACTTGTGAGTGATAAACGCGTGTGGGCCCCTGCGGGGCCTGGGTATGGGCTGTGGTACGGGGCCGCAGGGAAAAGTGGCAGCTAAACTTGAGCGGTAGTGTGTGAAAAGACCAGCGAGTTCCCAGCAAACTTGTAGCAAGGAAGGAAAGCTTCTTCCTCGTCGTCCAAGTCATTTGGTGATGGAAGATAAGCACTTAGGATTTGTGCTGTGTAACTTGTGTGGATGTGCCTACTCTTACTCTGATGAAGGCTTCCCCATCCTTAATTTTTAGCTTCTCTCTAAGCATGTAGCATGACTTTTTTTCTACAAATCCAGTGGTCAATGAGCCTTGTCTCAGGTTCTTACTATTGGTTCAAGCTCAACCAAGCTGTAGATCCTATGGCCGAATGAAATTGAAGGTGGCTTGACTTATGCGTTTGGCTTCAGAAGCTGATATGCTGCTGTTGCTTCCTGCACCCACTTGGTAGATGCCCACTCTTCCTTGAATGGATTAAAATGTAGTTGCTTCTGATACACCCTTGAGTTTTTACAGACTAAGAGATCTGTATGACACGAATTTTGGTTATTTTTAGTGACTTCAAAATGCTTGTTGATGAAAGCAGCAATGTCATCCTCAAAATCGGGTCGTCGTGAGAAACCAAAAGATGCATTTGAAGATACTGATGGCCTTTATGATCCCGAGTGTGAAAATAATGGTGTTTTCAAGGCAAAGCAGTGCAATGGAACGACCTGTTGGTGTGTGAATACAGCTGGTGTTAGAAGAACTGACAAACATGATGCAGACTTAAAGTGCAATCAATTAGTCAGAACAACGTAAGTCTTTCAACAGGGTGTGTTGTGACATGAAAACATTCCTGTATTAGGCTCTGTGTTACAGAGGATTTGTGTGTGAATGAAGATGGAGCAATAAATGATAGTTCACAGCTTTTAGGGGTTTTTTTCTTAAGTAACAAGGAGACACTGATGGGTTTTGGAGGAGTCTGTCTTTGAATTATTATTTTTCTTGTTGCTCTGTTTTGTTTTTTTTTTTCCTTGGGGTTAGATTTTTAGCATGTGTTGTTACATGGCATGTGTTTTAACAGTATTCATTGTACTTGCCGATTACTTCAGGTGGATTATCATTGAAATGAAACATGGTGAGAGAGAGTCTCCTCTGAACACTGAATCTTTAAAGAAGTAAGTGATGAGAGTAACACATCAATCCATTGTCTGCATGTGCCCCTAGATATCTAATGTATATCTAAAGAATCATTTAAAAGCACTTTCAAGCCTGTGAAATCATTTCCAAGACATCTTAGAAGTGACATGCAGGTCCTTGATAGAATTGCTTTAATTTTAATTGGAAATAATTTACTGCTGATGAAATTAACTTCTACTGAAAATTGATTGCTACTGGTTTTTTATCGTGTCATTATGCTGAAAGAAATGGAAAGTAAAGCAGTGAAATTGCCCAAAAATTAAGCTAACAAAGATGATAGAGGGACTACATAGAAGGAGCAGTAGAAGAACAATGGTTTAGCTATTTTTTGGCTGAAAGAACATCATCTTTCTATCAGAGGTCATATGGAAAGAAAAATGTGCTTGCAGAAGGTACTAGAAGTATAGAAGTTCCCCACTGGAACAAAAGCTGCTATTCTCAAGTTCCTCTTCTGAACTCAAACCTGTTCAATTTCTTCTCTCTTAACACTGCAGTAACAAGTATTTTTCAGTAGGTGCATCTTCTGCTAGAAATTAACAGAGCTCTAGTATAACTTTGAAATGAAAGGGTATTTGGTTTGGTTGGGACGGAGTTAATTTTCTTGGTAGCAGTTGTTAGGGTGCTGTGTTTTAGACTGGTGACCAAAATGGTTTTGGTAAGTTGCCAGCGTTTTAGCTGTTGCTGAACAGTGCTTTCATAGTGTCAGGGCCTTCTCAGACTTAACTCTGCTGCCCCAGTGAGTAAATTGGGGGTGGGCAAGAGATTGGGAAGGGTACACAGCACAGATGGTTGACTCAGAGTGACCCGAGAGATGACCCATACTGAACGATGTCATGCTCAGCAATAAATATATGGGGGAGTTTTTCCTAAGTAGCCATTGCTTAGAGATTGGCTGGGCATTGGTCTGCTAGTGGCAAGTAATTGCTTTTGCATCACTTCAGGTTTTTTATTTTCCCTTTCATTTACTAGACTGTCTTTACCTATGAGGTGGTTTTGGGGTTTTTTTTGTTGGTGTTGGGTTTTTTTTTTTGTGGTGTTTTTTCTATTTTGTTTGTTTATTTTCTTTTGTTCTTCTGATTCTCTTCCCAGGCCTGTTAGGGAGAAGTGACTGAGTGTCTAGGTGAGGCTCCTATCTGGGGTCAGCCCACTGTGCAGGAAAAAAACCAATTATACTAGGCTTCCCTACTTCTGAAAATAGATGTGTAAAATAGTATTGTCTTTTTATACCAGCAATGTCTTTTATACCCTTACAGGTTCTTCAAGGATACAATTATCAGTCGTTACATGCTGGATGGACGCTATATAAGTAGTGTTCTGGTAAGAGGCACATAATTTTCAGTAAAGTATCAGAATTTGACGTTGTAAAAACTCATTTTACTAATGCAGAGCAGGATGAATCCTTTTAGAAGTTCTCAAAATAGTGACATTTAATGAGCAGCTAGCTGCTGGCTGTATCTGAACTGAACTACTGAGAAATTACGTACTACCTCAGTCTGAATTCTTACTTGCTTCACTAAAAAGTAGAATTTGAATCATGCTGTAAACAGTTGGCTTGAGAATAAGTACCATAAACTTAATTAGTATGCAAGTTCACAAGTTGAATCATAATAGTTTGCTGTGTATTTGATAGCTGGATTTAAACTAACCCCTTTGAATACTTTACTATATTTGCAGTATGAAAAACCTTACATAACTATTGATTTGAAGCAAAATTCCTCAGACAAATCTCCTGGAGATGTGGATATAGCTGATGTGGCCTACTACTTCGAAAAAGATGTAAGTTGGTCATGGATAAAATGCCTAAGTCTGTATGGGGATATTGTATTGCATTCAGTAAGCAGTCTTACCATGTAGTGCCTAAACCAAGATGAACTATTGATGTGCCTAGTGCAGTGTCTGTTACAATGTCAACTAGCAAGTCTCTTTTTCCTGTCTGTTCTTAGGTAAAAGGTGACTCCATCTTTTACAATGACAAACTAAATGTCAGCTTTGATAATGAAGAGCTGCGCTTTGAGAAGACAGTGGTCTACTATGTCGATGAAATCGCCCCGGAGTTTTCCATGAAGTCTCTGACTCCTGGCCTTATTGCTGTCATTGTAGTAGTAGTAATAGCAATAATTGCTGCAATTGTTATTTTGGTAAGTTTTAACAAAGCTGCCATGAAGAACAGGTAACAGTGTGAATTGGGAATTAACAATTACCAGGGTAATTGTACTCTTGTGAAAACAGGTTTTTTGGGGTTTGGTTTTGTTTTTGGTTTTTTTTTTTTTCTTGAGACATGAAAGGTGGGAAAGAGGTGATGGACATGTAGTCTCTGTTTCATGTTCCAAGTAAAGGGTGTTGCCTGGAAAATGAAGGTATATGAAAAACCTGAGGTGAAGAAAGTACCTGTCTTGCCTCCTGGTAGTTGAGAGCAATAGTTTCTCATGTACTTATCTTTGGAAGAATGAGGATAGTTGATAGTTTGAAGTCACAGCTAGATAAAGTTACATGTAAGTCAAGGCTTAAGTAAAACTTAAAATTGTTCTGTTTACAGGTTCTGACAAGGAGGAGGAAAGGGAAGTACGTGAAAGCAGAGGTACTTAATTTCTGTTTATGGTGTATGTTTGGGGAAAAGGTTGGCCAGAATCCAGCAACTCAAGTTTGGTGTAGGTTAGAAGCTTGCTTTGGGTGCTTCAGCTATGGTGAAGGAGACAAAGTATGGAAATTTACTAACTAATTTTTTTTCTACATGTAATTTGCCATGCTCATTCTGCACTACATTCAAAAGCAACTGGTGATGTGCTTTGTTTGCTAGGCATGGGGAGGCAGTGCTGACAGCAAGAACTATTTTTGCATATCTACAGCAGGGGCTGTATCAGCCACAGGAGATTTGCATAAGGCTTGCATTTTCTGTTGAGTGCAGTAACAGTACAGTGCATGCTGTTTCACCCTGAGCCACAGAGCTTGGGAATTTGGATGATGTAGCTAAGTAGTAAAGTCTGCTCCCTGCATACCCCAACATCTGCTGTGGGTTTTATTGAAAATAATAATAAGCTGAAGTGGTCTTGGCATGTTTGCATGTAACACTTTCAGTGTTACATCAAATCCCCTTTTTCATCTTTCTCATCTGGGATATTGAATCCTACTTGGGTCTTACTATGTTGAGAAGTAGGGCAAATGTTGATCTCCCTGTACCTTGTGCCTTGCAGGTAAAAGAAATGAATGAAATGCGTAGAGGGCTGAACGCGTAATTAAATCAGATGAAGACAAAGATGCAAACAAGAAGGCAGCAGAAACATTGGAGGCATGGGTCTTAACTCATTAAATATTCCTTCTGAAAGGGAGGCAATTGTGTTCAATTAATGATTGCTAATCTAACAGACAAGACTGGTAACCATGCTATTACTTCTATTATTTGTTGATAGTTAAATCTTAAGTGCCTCGTCTCACTCAAGTTAAATTTTATTATTGCTCTCTGATTTTTTATTTTTATTTTTTTTTAATGATTAAATTAGTTGACAACTGCTGTTACTAGGGTTTTGGAGCATACATGCTTAAATGGTTATTTTAGCCTTGTGGGAGGTTTATTGAAAATGATAGGTTTTGTAACCATATTGTAATAAGACTGTCTCCTGTGTCACTGAACATGATGTTTTTATGGTTGTTTGTACATATTTGAAGTTGCTGTAACTTTTTTATAACTTGAATTAATAAAACTGAAATAGGCTTCTAATTCTTCCATGTTGAAATGATGATGCCAAGTTACACTGCTGAATTTTAATATTTCCTTAAAGCAAGCAACCTCAGCACAAGTGAAAATATCCTAGAACTCCAATTAACAAAGTTTGTATTAGCCATCTACTATCTCAATAACATGACTTTTTTTCTTAAAGCTGTGAAAAGGATGCTTTATCCTATTTCCCCCTCTTTATGTGCATCAGGAGCAAAATAAAATATGGATTGTTTGTATAAAAAAACCCCATATGCTGTGACTGTAGTAATTTCAGGAATGCATAGACTGCTTTTTCAGATGCTTCTTAAGTATAATAAACAGGCCTATAACCTACAAAAACTTCTGGTATGGCTGGGAGGGGGTAGACTTGGCATCTGGTGCTGGAACTCTGGAAGATCTGTTACACCAGGACCTTGATTTGCATAGATACCTATTGCAAAGCTGTTGCAGAGCTAGAATTTGTTTCTGCTGTTACTACCCTTTAGTGAATTATTGTTATTGTTTGCTCATGAAGGCTGACCAGACTTCCACAGCCTATCTACCCCCCAGAGCTTTGGATAAGAGAGCTGGTTTTGTCAGTCAGTAATTTAAGTGATGGATATTGGCTAGCAAGTAAATGTGTAGTCTGGCCACTTTATCTGATTTATAAAGGAAATGCTGTAAGTTGCCAAAGAAATAAGGAGATACAAGAGAAGGAACTGAGTAACAAATCTTATTAGTAATGTGCTTGTTTCAACCCTCTTGCTTAAAACAGGACAAGTAGGATAAATTACTGAGAGAGTAGTCCACATACTGCATTTATAAAATTACATGTGAAAGAAACCCCATCAGAGATCTTGTGTGGGACTGCTTACATTTAACAGGGAAGTTACTGGACGTTCTCTGGTGTAACAGGTCACCAGTATACCTGCCTTAGAACAAGGGGGCAGCTAATGTATGTGTAGCTGTGATGGATGTTGAAATGCAGAGAACTGCAGTTCTCTTGGGTCTTAGAGCATCTGGTGTGATGAGCTTAGGTGTATGGACTGAGCTGCTACAGCCCCCAGCTTTACCAGATTTCTCTGGAGTCTGCAGCATGTTTTCAGAAGTGAAGACATACACACCTATGGACGGTCAAGTTGCTACTTCTGGAAAGTACAAAAATCCTGACACTGGAAATTTACCCTCTGCAGACTTTTTAGACAGATTTGTCAGCAATAGCTTCTGTAGGAGAGTCTCTCCCTCTGGCAGTATACTGGTGACTGGCTGAGGTATGCTGAATTTCATACAAACCAGTGTATTCTACATCCTGCAGTTTTATTGTGCTGTGCAGTTTTTTTTAATAGCTAGAAGAGACTAATGTGCTGAAATTTATAAAATGAAAGTTTGTATAGGCAAGTGCAAATCTTACTACTTTATTATTATGCTAATGTATGTATTATTACCACTGAGCAAAATTAAATGTGCAATTATGACTTTCTAGATGATATGCAAATAACATATTTCAGAAAGCATGCCCAATGCAGTATCTAAAATTTTCTTCCAGAGACCTAAGTGATCCCTATATATAGTTTTCACAACTACAGAATGAAATCATACTAAGTTTGGTAAAAGAAAAAACATTGGTTTTGATCCATGTATATTTATATCCTTACCTGCTGGACTTTATTGCCATAACATAGAATGACTTTGGATTACAAAAACTGCTTGGAATAGCCAAAAAAATATTCCAGGAGACTAAAAATACTTCCAGTTCCACTGCCCAAATTTACAACTGCTTGTTACTGAATTCTAGCAACTACCCAAAAAAGGCTAGTCTTCTATTACTTAAAATTGTCCATTGCTGGGCATACAGTCAGTCAGGCATGCTGTAAGTATGCCTAATCTGCTGGGGGTAGTTGCAGAGTTTGTTGCCAGAAGTTGTCCTTGCCTTAAGCAGTGACACGGAATGGCAGATGTATGCAAGGGAGAGGGGGGCAGATAAAAAGGAGGTGGTGTGTAATCTTAAAGGTGTCATTTACCAGCTTGTAAAAAACAGTAAAAACTTGATATAGGTAAGCAGTGTTTTTTGTCTGCTAAACCCTAAGTTTAGCACCACCACAGAATCTTCTTGTGTTCAGATGTCTGCAACATAAAGCATGACTGTGCCAAATTGATCTGAGTGAAAAAAGTGCATAAAAGAAAATGAAAAGGTCCTTAACAAGGCAACAGACACATTTTATGTTTCCAGACTTACGTTAACTAAATATTCTTGATAATATTTGTTCTGCTGCATTATACATACATATACGCTCACACCTGTCTAAGGCAAAATTTTCTGGTGGCATCTCCCAAAAGCATTAAACCTGCCACTGATCACACCTAAATTATTTTTCAAAGTTTAATTAGTATTTATTATTTATTCTTTTTTCCTGCAAAGTGGTTAAAGAGCACCCGCTTTCTTAACTGAAAAGCCATTGCAACTTTTCTGTGTATGCTATTTATGCGTAAGAAGGCAACAAAATTAATTAAGGTCTAGGTTGGCATCCACTCCTATCTGCCTTTCAGCATAGCAACTGCAGCCATCTTTTCATTCCAGTCCCTCCAAGTAGGCAGGGGTGAAAGCAGGAAGCACCCTGTTAGCAACAGAATGATGAAGCAACCAAGCCCAGCAACAGGAAGGTGGTCCCTTTCCAGAGTTAGGCCTCTGTAGATCAGTCAGTGCATTGAGCTGACTTAGAAGAACAGATGAAGAAGCTGAGGAAAGGTGTTTGATCCAGTGGTATTTTGTGCAAGAGAGGTCATAACACAAATGTTTTTCATGGACTGTTGTTGCCACTTGCTAGCTGCCACTTTAGGTGGTGGCTTTTTGTAAATGGGAGCCTGCAGCCCAGCAGAGCTGCCTTGAGCAAACTGCAGAATGAAGAGGTGTAACCAGCCAGAGGACAGAGAAGGAAGCACTGCAATGTGCAGCAATTACAGCTTAGCAGACATAGCAGCTGGTTTAGAACTCAAACTAGCAGAGGAAGTTAAAGGAAACAAGGGGAGCTTCTTCAAATATATCAGCAGTAAAAGGAAGAATAGGGAAAATGTGGGCCCACTGCTGAATGGGTCAGGAGCCCTGATAATAGAAGATGCAGAGAAGGCAGAGTTACTGACTACCTTCTTTGCTTCAGTCTTTACTCTAGGACCAGCACTTGTGAACTTCAGACCCTGGACATAAGGGGGAAAGCCTGGAGGAGGGAAGACTCACCACTGGTCAGTGAAGGTTGGGTTAGAGACCAGTTATGCAAACTGAATGTCCATTGGCACTGATGGGATGCACCCAGGAGTGCTGAGAGAGCTGGCTGATGTTATCACCCTACCACTCTCCATCATTTTCAAGAAATCATAGGAAACAGGAGAGGTGCCTGAGGACTGGAGGAAAGCCAGAGTCACTCCAGTCTTCAAAAACGGCAAGAAGGAAGATCCAGGCAATTACAGACCAGACAGCCTCACCTCCATCCCTGGAAAAATGATGGAGCAGCTTGGTCTGGAGGTCATCTCTAAGCACATGGAAGAGAGGAATGTTATCAGGAGTAGTCAGCATGGATTTACCAAGGGGAAATCATGCTTGACTAATCTGATAGCCTTCTATGATGCTGTGACTGAATGGGCAGATGCAGGGAGACCAGTGGATGTAGTCTAGCTTGACCTTAGCAGGGCTTTTGATAGTCTCCCATAACACCCTGAGAAAACTCAGCAAATGTAGAAGAGTCTGCAGTGATATAGATTAAGAACTGGCTATGCCCGAAGAGTGGTGATCAGTGGTGCAGAGTCCAGCTGGAGACCTCTGACTAATGGAGTCCCCCAAGGATCAGTGCTGGGTCCAGTCCTGTTCAACATCTTTATCAATGACCTCGATGATGGGACAGAGTGTCTTCTCAGCAAGTTTGGTGATGACACAAAGCTGGGAGGGCTGGATGATACCCCAGAAGGCTGTGCTGCCATTTAGAGGGACCTGGACAGGCTAGAGAGTTGGGCAGGGAGAAATTTAATTAAATACAGCAAGGGTAAGTGCAAAATCTTACACCTGGGTAGGAACAACCCCAAGTACCTGTACAGGCTGGGGACTGAGCTGCTGGAGAGCAGCACAGAGGAAAGGGACCTGGGGGTGCTGGTGGATGGAAGGATGGCCATGAGCCAACAATGTGCCCTTGTGGCCAAGAAGGCCAATGGCATCCTGGGGTGCATTAGAAGGGGGGTGGCTAGTAGGTCAAAAGAGGTTCTCCTCCTCCTCTACTCTGCCCTGGTGAGGCCACATCTGGAATGTTGTGTCCAGTTCTGGGCCCCTCAGCTCAAGGACTGGGAACTGGTTGAGAGAGTCCAGCACAGAGCGATCAAGATGATGAAGGGAGTGGAACATCTCCCTTATGAGGAAAGGCTGAGGGAGCTGGGGCTCTGTGGGGGCACATCCAGCACCTGGCTAAACCTTCAGACTGAGGTATCAGGGTGGTAAAAGGAAGTGTGAAAACTTCAAGTAGTCCTCATATGGGCCTCTAGGGGCCTTTTGGAATGCACCCAGGGACGCCTAGAAATATTAAAGATGAGCACATTGATTTACCACGCTGAAATAAGGGAGAAGTCAGGTGTTCCATAGCTGGGACAAGGGACAGGCCAGGAGGAAGAAAAGAAGCCTGGGAGATGAGGTAGGAGCAGCTGAGGTAAGAAATGGTAAGACAAGAGAGAAAGCGATAAGACACAGGTAAGAAACATTCTGAAGTAGCGAGGTATGCAAACCAGAAGAAGTGAGAAATATTGAAGAAATTATAAGGCACATAAAATCCAAGACATATTTTGCTGTAGATAATAGGGTGCGGGCAGCTGAACTGGGTACAAAAATTGTGACTTGGAACTGACTGGAAAGAAGGAAAGTGGTGTCAGCCAAGAGAAGTTTCCATGAATTTGAATCATCTTGATTTAGCTGATGAAACTTGTGATTTCCTATTTTTCCTAAACAGCTGTGGTCACTGAATGAAAGATTGTCAGCTATACTGTTCCTATTCCTTTGTCTCTTCACATGAGAAGGAAAAACAAAACAAAACAAAAATGCTTAGGACTGTGCAAGGAAAAGATCACAAAAATAAAAAAACCCTAAACCACTCTGGGTATGGGGACCAGCATATAACCCAGCTCAGGATTGCTCTGAGCACTGTCTGTGCCCTTTCTGTCCATGAACACTTGAGTGAGGCAAGTGAGAATTGCTTTCTCTGTGCCCAAGGAGGCACATGGGGTCTCTGGACACTATTTCCCCCCCATAAGCAGAGAAGGGCTGTTACCCTCCACTCTTCTTGTTCCTGGTAAAGTGACAGCCCTGCTCTCAGGCCGTGTTACAGCATTTGCCTTCCGGCAGTCTATGAAGATCCTCAGCTCGCTGAGCCCTAAAGGCCTCCATGCTCCCGGACACTCCACAGGACACTCTCCTGATGGAGAAAGCGGAGTGGCCTGGCTGGCTGGAGCTCCCTTCCCCCTCAGGAAAGGCCTGGCTCGCGCGATGAGACCTGCGCACTGCGGTTTTGACGTGAGGTTGTGCACAAACACGCAACTCCGACCACCGCGCTGAGGTTACGGCAGCACCGATCCCTGGCAATGCGCACCGCCGCCCTCACCGCCGCACCGCCGCCCACCGAGAGGCCTCAGCTAGGCCCGGGCGGAGGCAGTTGCCATGGCAGCGCATGGCACGCACGAAGGCCCAACCCGCCCCGCAACGGACGCAGACGCCCTCCAGGGGCGGTGCGTGCGTGACGTGCTACGCCGCTCCGGGCAGGGATTGGGCCCTGCACGCGCGCGCGCACGCGGCGGCGGCGGTTGGCGGGAGGCGGCAGCATGGCGGTGG